>VZSC01006070.1:350788-392286 GCA_013398225.1 Steatornis caripensis | reverse complement strand
CCGGTTCCTAGCAAAGGGGAGCGAGGCGCGGCCCGGCGGCGGGAAGGCGCCGGTAGGGGCCGCCTCGGAGCGGTGGGCGCTGCCGCATCGGGCCGCTCCCCCCGCCCGGAGGCCGCCCCTGGCAGCCGTCCGGCGGCTTCGTGACCGGGGGGAGTGGGCCGTGGGGATTGGGAGCCCGTTCGCCGCCGTTCCCCCTCGCCTCTCTGTCGGTCCGAAGTTGCACTGTGCGTGGGCAGGAACGAAGAGGCCAAGTTCCGTCCCGTAGGGCCTGTGCCAGGCGTTAGGCTGGGTGCTCCGCCGTGTAGGAAATCGCCAATGCAAGTTGGAAGAGTGCTTCAGCCCCCTTCCAGTTTTCAGTCGTAATAAGCCTAAAAATAACGAGTCTTAGTCACCACACCAAGCACGGTGGTTCTGAACAAACTACAGGAGCCAGGTTTACCAAGTAGCATGCTGTTCTCAGATTATATCGCTTTAGAGAACAGTTAACTAGCAATAATTAATAACTACCTAGTGCTTTTCGTTTGTTTTAGGTTCCACAGAAGTTGCAGTATGCACAATCTGACAGGCTTTTTTTTTTTTTTTAAAAAGTGATTCTGGAAAGTGATGCAATAAGGTGGAGTGACTCGTCAAGACAGTGTAGTCAGTCACTGACAGCGTTCCAGTGCCTAATCGCTGCTTATATTTTCCTTTGATTCAATCTGCTTGTGCAGAGTTGAATCTAAAATGCTTTTAAATGCTTTATTAATGCACTATTTCTTTTGAAGACGTATACTTGGGTTCAGAGCTGTAAATCTGAATGCTGCAGGATTGCGTGAGTATGAACTGGCAAGGGAAACTAACTGAAAACTCCCTTTGAAATTTGGCTTGAAAGCTTTTTTTCCCCAGTCAAAAGCAAATAAGCTTGTTTATTATGTTATGCATATGTTTACAGTATCACTGTATTTTGTGGGATAATTTATGTGAAATACTGGAGATTGTGATTTCTCTATGACTCACGCACATATAACTGTTGTAAAAGCTGAACTGCATCCTTAGAGTAACTTACTTGGAAATTAAGTAATTTCAGTCTTTGAACAGGAGGGGCAAAACTGCTTAAAGGCAGTGGGTAAAAGCCTTTCCTCAGTGAAGTTAGTAGCAAAAAACCCCAAACCACCAAACCTTCCCTTCAGTTTTAAATTCATTAAATTCTGTATGCGATAGGTTTTCTGGTTGTTTTTTTTTAAATTTTTTTTTTAACTGGGTGGGTTAGTCACCAGATTTATCTTTTTATATCAATGCCTCTAAGTTGCTTTATAAAGCCTGATACAGTGATTTCTGTAGAACGGTTTATATAAACGTTGAAGGCACAATGTCAACAAGCCTTATGAGGAGTGGCTGAGGGAACTGGGGTTGTTTAGCCTGGAGAAAAGGAGGCGGAGGACAGACCTTATGGCTCTCTACAACTGACTACCTGAAAGGAAGTTGTAGTGAAGTGGGGGTCTGTCTCTTCTCCCAATTCACAAGCGGTAGGACAAGAAGAAATTGCCTCAAGTTGTGCCAGCAGAAGTTTAGATTGGATGTTAGGAAAAACTTCTTCACTGAAAGGGTTGTCAGGCATTGGAACAGGCTGCCTGGGGAAGTGGTTGAGTCACCATCCCTGAGGGTATTTAAAAGATGTGTAGACGTGGTGCTTAGGGACGTGGTTTTGTGGTGGACTTGGCAGCGCTAGGTTAACGGTTGGACTTGATTTTAAAGGTCTTTGCCAACCAAAATGATTCTATGATTCTATAAAGGTTCACTTAGATCATTTGGACTGTTTACATGTAAAGGTGTGCTGATGCTCAATGCTTTGCAGCTGGACTTTGTCACAAAGCACTTGATTTATATCTTCCAACGAGTCGTTTAAGTGCTTTGTGCATAATTTGTCTATCTATATGATAGGTGTCCTGCTCACCTACCCAAGGAGGTATGAATTTCCTTGGTATGGTTAAAGCTTAACAAGATTAACCGAGGAGATTCCTCCTTAAACGTATGTGTTTGCACACTCTTACCAGAAGAAGCGTATTGGTTTTAGATATCTGTGTGACTGTTGTTCTCTCCTGTTAATGTTTTCATTTGCTGACAGATACACTGTAGGAAGTTGCAAGCTGTTGCTTTGGATGTTAGTTTCTCCTTATCACTTTGTTTTTATTTATTTATTTATTTGCTTTCTCATCACTACTACTTTGCTAGACATCGCAACAACAGTTTTCAACAATTAGGATGTAAATGCCACAGAAGCTTGGTAGCATCGTGACAGTTGGGGAGGTTATTCAAATTGTTCTTTTCAGTTGGCCCACAGAAATGGGCACCTGCCACTTTGCCAAGCACAGACATGCGTAACTCACTATAGTAAAGTTTTGTGGTTTTTAGAGTGATGCCAAGTACTTGTTGAACACTGGCATTTTTGTTCTGTTTCTGTACTTAGCAAGCTGTCAGAAGATGGCGGAAAGCTGGTCTTTCTTGGATACTTTTGAGACTAACTTCAGGCCTCTGGTAGTAGTTGAGCTTGCAAAAGGCGCCAAAGAGGAAACTGTAGAGTGGTTCACTAAACGAATTGTGGACAAAAAAGCAAATGGAGGTGAGTACAGTATGCACTTCTGTAATACTTTGAGATCACATTGGCTGTTGTTATAATATAAAGACATACAGAAATTAGTTTTCATGTAATTTGTAGTTTAATTATTTAGTCGATCCCACTCCACTTTGCATTTTTGAAGTTGCTTAATTTTATGTAAGAGTAAAGCTTCATGTTGGTGTCATGAAAATGTAATAACTGAACTCTGTTAATCTGCTTATTAATGAAAATACTGGCTTAAGGTCACACACCTGTTGGAACTCTGGAATCCTTCAATTTTTGCAGTGAAACCCTGATAACCTTTCCTTCAACATAGTTTTGATACCAGTTTTTATATTCATCATTTAGAGCATGTTTCTCTGTTTGCTTATGAGAAAGTTGTAAGCCTTGCCAAAATGAAGATGCGTCACAGCTACTGTCCTGTCCACAAGACTTGGTACCATGTTGTAGAATGAAATTAAGTTAGCAGGAAGCAATTTAAACTTGATAAATTCATGTTGGCTTTTAATTATCTTTTTGCTAGCTTGTAGGCTCTTACAAAGATAAGATTTCATTACTTGTTTTAGTATACTTCCAGGAATTGAGTTAGGCTAATTAATTTGTAATTCCGTAGACTTTTTTAACATTTTTTAGAAAGGCATTATTTATGGCTGTTGTAGCGTGTGTCTTATGCTCAGTAATATTTCCATGGCTATTGGATTTATGACTACAAACTTGCTTTCAGGCCTCTGTTAGATGAGTCAGAGATGTTTCTATTTCAAAAGTCTAGTTTCCTTAAAACGAGTGGAACTGATTGCAGAAGCACTGTTTGTTTACGTGTTGTGAGCATGATGGGAGTAGATCCAAACTGTCCCTGTTCCAGTTTCACTGTCTGTGAGTGCTTCCACAGAAACAGCTATATCGGGGGTGATGCTGCAAGGTTCTGAACACCACGTGTCAGATGCTGTTGAAGGCTTAATTCTTTGTGCCGTTAAAAAGATACTGCTTCAGTGCTGCTGATAACTAGGTCCAACAAGATGGATGCTAAAATACTAGGTTTTTTAAGCATAGTTTTTATGTGTTCTTTTCGTTTTATTGCCTTTCTTTAAAGGTGCACAACTGCTGGTTAAACCATTGGTCACAGAAAATAGAGATGAAAATATTTATCTGGTTGGAGCTTCCCACTTAAGGCTGTTGCTGGGAGCTGAAACTGTGGGTTTGGTGAAGGAGTGTAATGATAACTCGATGAGATCTTTCACATACAGCAGTAGAAAAACTTTCAAAGATTTTGCAGGTAAGCAATTGTAGGGCTCTTGTATCATTGCAAAGCTGTAGCTAAAGATTATGAGTAATTACACTGTTAAATCTTTCATGGTCTTTCTGTTCTTTGGAATGGTAACAGTGAACAGAAATAGGAAGAACAAGCCATGAAAAAATACTCGGTTTTACCCCTGGAAGTTCAGATCATATAATGAAATGATCCTTTTTTTTTCTTTCACATGGCTTTCGCTTTTTGTTTTTGTTTTACTTTATGCTTTTGTATGCTCCAAATAGTATCTTATTTGTATGGAAGATTTTTGTTGAAAATGAGACAAGAAAAGATAATTGATAAACACGAGTGCAGGATTAACAGTCAATGTTATGAATTAACAGAGCAGTTCAATTTCTTACTAACACTTGTGAGTCAGCTTTGAGGCTTATTATCTTGTAATTAGCTGGAGAAAATAGAAACATTTTGCTCTATTATATTTAAATATCAAACAGAATTAAACAATTGAATAACACTACAGAGCCATATGATCAGCAAAATCATTCCTTTTCCTCTTTTGTTTTGAGGAGGTGCCAAGACAGTAACATTTTCCTTTAAATGTACTACCTGTAAGGTATTTAACCCCCCTATGGTGGCAGAACTCATTTTACTTTACGGGTAAATACTGGAGTTCTGCCTTCCTCTTGCTAATGCTTTTCATGTGCCTGTTTCAGTGATGCCTTTCACCACATTTTGAATATAAAGGTTCTTGGATCTGTCTGAAACAAGAATAAAGTTGAGGTTTTTTGTTTGTTTAGTGCAAGTTTATTCAACACTACTGCTCTGTTCAATAACTGTTGCAGTGTCTTTTCTTTTGTGACCTTGCTTTCCTGAAATTAGGAAGTCTTGAGAAGGTGCTGTTGCTGTTCCTTTCGTGTGTTTACATTCTTAATGTTAATCTGCCTGTCATTGCTAACAGATTCTCTAGTAGCAGCTGGAACTCTCAACTACTGTAAACCTAGAGGAAAAATTTTGCTGTATCTCCTGGTCTTTTTTCTGTTTTAAAAACACTAATATAATTTTAGTTTTGTCCAGGTCTGATCAGAGGATAAAATAGTTGACCATGTTTAGATGAGGTGAAAAACGTGTCTTCTGCAAAAGAAACCCTGTGGAGTGTGTTGTCTTACTAATATTTCTAGTTTCCCAATTTAACAGATACTGTATTTTTATTCTTTATATTAGAGATTTGTTGCTGTTTTAGCTTCTTGAGGTAGTTAGGGCCATCCCTATAGTTTCTTATTCCTAAGAGGGGGGGAAAAGTAATTAACTGGTCATTATCTGGAGGAAACCAGACTCTGTTTCCTTGATGATAAATAGATGGGGTTGGTAATAGGTTTCTTGCTGTAGCTCTTCAAAATTTGGGATTTTTTGGGAAGGCTTTCTATTGTTTTACCTTATTTCTGTATTTTTAGCAAAACTAATTGTCTCAAGTGGCTTATCATTTTGTTGTGTATATCACAGCAAGATGCTGTGATATTTGGTGTGAAATGCTTACAGAAAAGGAGATTTGTCCTGACACCCTACTGTTTATTGTTACGAAAATAGTTCAGGAACTGTATGGCAGAAAGGAGTATGGAGATTCTGAGATAGGCATCCACTGTTTGCCAAAGCAAGAGTCTTTCAGCAAGGCAAGAGTATGTAGTAGTTGCTGGTATACCAGCTTCCAGCAATTAGTACTTCAGGGGTGTCTTTGTCTCTTGAGTGATTTGTCCTCTTAGTTCACCTGGGTAGTGAAAAAATGCAGTGGCCAACATGTGCCAGTTGGAGAAAACTTCTTCCCAAGGCTTTTATTTTTAGAAGTGTAGCTTTTGCTAATGGATGTTGGTTGGCAGTAATTGATGCACTTCCCCACGCCCCCCCTGCCAATTCTGGTCATTTTTGATTGTTATTTGCTGCCAGGGTTGTCTTCCTATGCTGCACAATTTCATACTACCTTCTTTTTGATTTAGATGACAATCACAATTTCCTTACAATGGCAGAATGTCAGTATATCATCAAGCATGAACTTGAAAATTTGAGAGCTAAAGATGAAAAAATGATCCCTGGATATCCTCAGGCAAAGCTGTATCCAGGAAAATCAATTGGTAAGCAATGTAGTTTGTTGCCTGTAACTCGCTATGTTGATGTAGGATAATGTTCATGGTGAAAAAACCTTAATTTTCCTGCAATGAAGAGAAATCCTTCAGACATTAAGGTCCCACTGTTTTTAATCAAAACAATTTTGTTTTCTCTGTGCTCCACAGTGATAGGACTAGAGGCAGTGGATGCACAGTGGAACAAGAAAAATTCTGAATAGATACTGAGAAAACGTTTTTCACAATGGGGGTAATCAAGCATTGGAACAGGGTTTTAGAGAGATTGTTGTAAGTCTGTCCTGGGAGGCCTTTAGATCTTCACTAGACAAGGCCCTGAGCAGCTTGATTTAAGCTGGACCTACTTTGAGTGGGAAGTTGGACCAGATGACTTCCAGAGGGCCTTCCATCCTGAGTCTTTCTGTGAGGCTGAGACTCTGGCCTTATGTTCTCTTCCATTGGGTAATTTTCACATATTTGATGTCCTCCATTGTTTTTATAATTAGTACAAAAAATATTTGTTTTTTAAAAATTGCATAATTATCTACTTCGATTGTCTCTGTATAAAAATACTGGAATGAGTAACAGTGTTCCAGAGCTATAAATTTGACATTATGAAGGAAGTTTTATTTCATTAATTTGATTTCATTTATCCTCCTTTGTGCTTCAAGAGCTCTTCGTTTTCATGGGAGAAAGAAGCAATGAGAGCTATTTTTATGGTAGCTGGAACTAGTTCATTGGCAGAGATGCTACAGTTTCTTAGAAGAATTTATCTCAATATTTGTATGTCCTTTTAATAACAGTGTCTTTATTCATTAGTGTTGGCCATCAGAGAAGGAGATCTGTGCATATCAGTGGTTCACGAAACGTAAATAAATGTAGATGTCAGAAGAGTTTACATTGGTAATTTTTTACATAGCTAAGATATTTTTCTAGTTATGTCAAGTAGATGCTGATGGGGAATGGTAAAAAACTATCACACGGCTTCCAGTACCTCCTCTCTCCTGTTTCTGAATTTTTTTTCTTTTTTGATATTTCTATGATTGTAACTTCCAGAGCAGTATGTTAATTGTTTATCTACATAGGTAGTATTGCTTTCCATAACAAAGTTAAATACAAATTGTGGTATTTGGTTTGTTTGCAACGAAGATGTGTTGTAATTTGTAAGTTGTTGTAAATTAATTAGTGTAAATTAAGAATTCCGAATGTTTTTAGTATCATTCCTGTAATTAATACAACAATGGCTCTTCAATTTAGTGTGTTGTTTTGTTTTCCCTATGTCAGTTTGATTTGTTATGCCTTTCTTTGCTCAAGTGCAAGAGTCAGACCTTCCCCCACAAAGCTACACATGGCGTTTCAGTTTTGACCTGTAGCACGTTTTGTTATTCAAGCTGCAACTGATTGTATTGCAAATCTATTGAATAGTTAATAGATGTTAAAAGGTTATTCTTTCTCTTCCAGTGGACGGCACAGTCTTTGTAGGAATAGGTAGAACTTCTCTGTGATGAGTAATTTTGAACTAACATGTAGACAATTTATTTGGTTTTAGGATTTAAATGCTAGTTTTATTTCAAAGGAGCTTCAGGCTTGCTAAGTACATAATGTAACCTGTTTGCTTATATCAACTTCACTGTCCTTTGAAGGAGTACTAGGTACCTTTTTTTCTTTTTCCTTACAGTGAGAAGATTATTGACCAGTGGTATTCTCATTCAGATTTTCCCACTGCATGATACAGAAGAGTTGAAAAAGCTCCGTCACAGCTGGTATGGCCGAGTGAAAGTCGGCTATCAACCTTTAGGTATGTGAACAATTACTCCGCTACAAATAAAGTGCAGGGTTTCTTCTGGAGAAGTTTCTCTTCAGTTTGTGTGAGAAGACCAAGGGTCCTTCCTAACTTCTACTCCAGCATTTAGCCTCTATAGAAGTGAAACTCTTGTGTGGAAGGTAAGTATTGTACCAAGAAGTCTGTTTCACTGAAAGTCTACCTTTTCTCATCCCCAATTTCCCATTGCAGTTCACCTCCTCTAACATTACCTTTCTGCCCAAGTTGGTTTGTTGGCCATTGTGAACCAAAGTCCTTGTTTTACCCAGCTTTGGTTTTACTGGTCCTGCAATCAGCAGAGTGGCTTAGGTCCTTGCTAGGAAAGCATCCACGTTTCCAGACTTGTTGAGATGCACAATTGAGCTCTTCGTTGAATTCTCTTTGATTCTGAGATGGCTGTATGACAGCCGTTTGCTGTAATGACTCTTAATACAACTGTTCTGGAGTAAAGCACTGGATGTGCAGGCTGCTGTCTCCTGACTTTGTTTCTCGCGGCTGCAGGAGTTCTTTATATAGGCCTTTGGTCATAGTTTCCACGTTGGAGCTGGGGGCCAGTTCAAAGGCTCAGCGTTTGCACTGCGATATGTAGCATAGAGTCTTGAAATTAGACCATTGCTCTTTCACCAGTTGGGCAAGTTTTTCCTCTTTCGGCATTTCCTGTGTAGCTCCCGAAAACAGTGCAAGACTTGCAAAATTGGTAGCCCGGAGTCTGCAGATCCAGCGTCTAGAAGCTTCCATGTAACAACAGTCTGCACGTCACAAATTCTCCCTACCCATCAGTAAAGCAGTAATGGACCAAGCCAAGACTGTTTTCTCAAACTGACTCAGCTCCTCAATGTCTGGAATTCCCAAAGCTGTTTTGGGTTGTAGGCATGTCAAAAGCGTGTTTGCAACTGTTTGTTTTAAATTCAATGTTTGTATGAAGACTGTGTGTTGTTGCGTGCCAGTGTCACTTGAAATGTATTTTACACACTAGTAAGCTTAAAATGAAAATAATTTTTAGTCTGGCGATGTGGAAAGTTAAGTTCAGGGTTCTAAACCTGTAAACTTAAAAATAAGAAAATAAACGTTTGAGAGTTTGCCTGATTATTAATGTATGGGTCCTGCAGTTGCTTGAGATTCTTCCCTGAGCTACAGGAAGTTAAAGATCTGGCTTCATAATGCCTGTCTCCGGAGTTTAGGGGTCTCATTGTGTGCTTGTCTTTTGTTTATACAAAAGAGGGTTTTTTTGACTGACATTGAATACACACAAAATTTCAAAGTAAATCCCGGGAACCCTGTTATGTATGTACTAATTCAAGGATGTCTTTCATGTTGTGTGTGTGGAGTGTGAAATGATGCTAATGGCCTACACTTGAACTTACTTGTTAATAAATTTTTGATTGAGAGGGATGTTGGAGTGATGGTTCTTCTGTCTGTTGCCTTTCCTTCTTGCTTTTGGAGACTTACCTGATTGGCAGTTGTGGACCCCTGCTGTAGTCTTTTGTAAACCATAAGATGTACGAATATTCTGGTGTTGCTCATGAGGTTTTGGATGTGCTAGTCTGTTATGCAGAGTACATTTACAGTGTCTATTTGGGGGTCATAATGTCATGGCTGTTCCGTTAAGCTAGTGAATACATAGCAGTGGCATACAAACAATCTGGTCTTCCAAGCAGGCAAAGATAAAACAGATTTCAGCATTCTAAACTCAGTTTGCTAGGCATTTCTATATCTTAGTATGTGGTGTCATTTCTAGATTGTGTTGAATGATACTCCTACATTTTTTTGTTAATAGTAAGATAAGTGAGATCTTGTCTTCCTTGGAGGTAATACATCTGTCATGAAATATATCCATTCGTAGTGCACTTTTCAAGTCTTTATAACACCTGAACAGACAACCTTGGTCAGTACACTTGTTATTTCATGTATCAGTTGTCTGCTGAAGGGAATATCTCAGCCTGGGTGTGCTGTCTGACGTGTTAAAGATTTAAGGTTTCAATATACCTTTCCATCTATTCCTTTAGCTCCCTGAGGGCTGGCAAAGCACAATTAGTCATTTTTTGGTCCTGAGCAGGCTGAAACAAATTTGTTTCCCAGGTGTACGTATGTTAGTGAGAAGCTTCAGAAGTTGTGTCACTTGCTAGTAAAGTTTGGGTTTTATTATACCAAATGTCTTCTGTGCCATCCTAGCTATTTATTGATAGATTCTGTTTTCAAGAATGGTAAGATTTTGGGTGTCGGGGTTTTTTTTTTCTGGATATCTGATGTTGATGTGGTAAGTATTAAGATATTTGACTTCACTACCATCTGAATATATGTATATGTGTTTATGTGTCTGTGTATATGTAAGACAAAAAACGAAATATCCTTCTGAGTTTTTGGAACATGAGAGAAGAAGGAACAGAAAAGCAATAATATGCCTGTGTTATCTAGAAAAAAATTGGGCCAAGGGATTAGTGTAAAGTCAAGTTTGATACTATACTGACATCTATGTTAAGTGTAGTCTTAATTGATTCATTTTTCTCTGCAGATGAAATACGCTGCTACTTTGGTGAAACCATTGCTCTCTACTTTGGCTTCTTAGAGTACTTCACGTTTGCTTTGATTCCAATGGCTGTCATTGGGATTCCTTATTACGTATTTGCATGGGAAGACTATGACAAATACGTGATGTTTGCCACGTTCAATCTGCTCTGGTCCACTGTGATACTGGAAGTTTGGAAGCGAATTTGCGCCATATTGGCATACCGTTGGGGGACACTGTTGATGAAACGACAGTTTGAAGAACCAAGACCTGGCTTCCATGGTGTCCTGGGTATTAATCCTGTCACTGGGAGGGAGGAGCCAGTGTACTCAAGTATTAAGAGACAGATACGGATTTATCTGGTGTCCTTACCGTTTGTGTGCCTTTGCCTCTACTTCTCACTGTATGTGATGATGATTTACTTTGACTTGGAAAAGTGGGCTCTGGATTATCACGAAGAGAATGAGTCTAACTTCAGCAACTTAATGCTGTTTGTGCCCAGTATCATATATGCTGTTGTGATTGAGATTATGAACCGTATCTATCGGTATGCTGCTGAGTTCTTAACATCATGGGGTAAGAAAGCTGTTTATTCTCCCTCAAAGTTTGAATCCTAGATGTTTAGAATTTGTTTCTTTGTAGAATGTTACTGTGAGTTCTTGTTCAATGGAATGCTAAAGAAATTTCCTGAAGTAGATTTTTACTGTGGGGTAAAAGAGATGGCCATTTTAACTTTATGTTTATTTTGAGTGTTCCGAGACTGCAATTTCATGTTTGGTTTAATTTGGTCTGAGTCTAGCATGCCATTGGAAGGGGTGATCCTGCCTTCCTCCTCAGCTTTTGGTGCAGAAGTCCCCCTTCCTGATTTAGCTCTGTTTGGCTGTATTGGCTGTAGTGCTGGCAAAAGGGACGAGGTGAGATCATGAGGATGGGAGCTCAGAGGTGGATGGCAGGAGGGACTGTCCTGGCAGGTTGCACCCACAACCTGGGTGCGTCTGGGTACGTCTTAGCCTACTGATGTATCTGTGCAGAGGATGGAGGCACTGAGATGACAGAACAAAATCTAAAAACAAAATCTAAAAGTTAATAGATGTAGCTAATAGGGAGTTGTTTGTGTAGCTCAGTATGGCGTACATTTACAGGACAGAATCCAGGTTACTAAAGCTGGAAACCCAGAAAATTAACCTAAGAATGTTAAGAATGTGTTAAGTGGTTTTTCTGTTACAAAAAAGCTATTTTGAGAAAGAAAGGTGTAAAAGGTAGACCCTTTGCAGTAGAACATATACTGGAGTTGTAGCCAAAAATATGTATGTCAATGTTGTGCAATAGATTAGCTTCATAAGTTAAGTGAGGTACTGGTACAGTATACATTATTTTTGCCTTAAAGTGCTGGAGGAACTATTCCCCATAAACTATGGGTTAAGTAATTTTTAGGTGGAGGAAAAATGTCTGTTACTCTTTGTATAGCAATGTCTAGTATATGGTAAGTGTTTATGCTGTTTACTAATCAATAATTTTGTTGGTATTTTAGAAAATCACAGGCTAGAATCTTCATATCAGAATCATTTAATTCTGAAGGTTTTAGTGGTAAGTATGTAGAATAAGCAGCTTGTAAGTTTTTATTTAAATAGAGAACTTATGTTTTATTAGTGCTTTCCTAGCATTATCTCATTAACCTACGTTTTTATTCAAGGCCAAATACTAGCACAAATATCGGAGTAAACAGGTTTTCTGTTGTGGTTGCAGTAACTGCTAGACTGATTCAGATGCCTCTCTTTATAGTGGAGAGTTAGGATTTAGTTTGTATTGATTTATTCTTTCATTAGGATTCTGTATATGTGACTTTTTCTGTTAATTGATGTGGTCCTGTCTTCAACTGGGAACGACTCCTTTCACTTTTTGCAAGACTTTATGATAAACCATATTTTGAAAAGCTCATGTACTAACATTCAGACAACTGGTCACAGGAGGCTGGAGATACATGTCCATCAATCCGCTCTGATGCGGACATAGTATATACTGATCTATTTACTTTGTGGCTCTCAACAAGTAGCTTTTGTGTGTGTATATTATGTTTGGCTGCTCTTTTAGGTGTAGATACAGGAGCAACACTGTTTCTAGGGAACTGCAGTGTAAATCTTGAATTCCCATATAAGATTTTAAGTAAAAGCAGTTGTAAAGTTTGACTGATTTTTAGACTTAATCTTCTTGTTTCCTTTTTGAAAATACTGTTTAAGTCTCTTTCAGAATTCCTTTTTTTATCTGCTTGTTATCCTTCTGTTACTGGTAACCTCTAGAGCTGAAACTCTTGTGTGTATCATTTACAGCTTTGTCTCTGCCTTTCTCGAAAAATACCACCATCTCTTCCCCATAGGAAATTTATATGAAATAATTCTTACAATTATGAAATGTCAAATGTAACTCCCTCTCAATTTTCACTTTCACCCTATGAGCGGCTCTCTGCACTCCCAATATTATCTGTGTTGTCCATGAACTCCAAAAAAAGAGTTCCAGCACTGATAGCAAGTAGGAAACCTCAGAGCTTAATTATGATTTTTTCAAGTACAATACTGTGATTATGTCTCATTTTAGAAGTAGACAATATTTCTCTTGAGCATAAAACCTCTTGAAGTGATTAAACATAAAGCTCAACTGTCGAGGAACAGTTGTACATATTGAGAGATATGTCATCCAACACATATGATAAAGTATTTCTTTGAAAAAAAATCATTACCCTAAATTAAGGTCAATATGTCCCTTTTATTACGTTACCTATGGGAAAACTGCCAAAAGATGGAAGTTAAGTAGAAGGTGATGTCTTTTTAATGTCCACATTTTATAATTGAATCGTAGTTCTCTTTAGTATACTATGCTTTTGGAAAGGATGAAGCTTGTCAAATGGAAATCTGAGTAAGACCAATATTGAAAATGAAGTTTTTCTGACCTAAGTTTTAAAAATGGTAAAGAAAATTTTAATGAACAGTTTATGTCTGCATGGAAGCTATTTAGTCAAGGTAAATATGAAGTTATATGATATTCTGCGTTTGAACTTCTGCTTGAGTACTAATAACTTTTTTTATTTGCAGTTCAACTTCTTAAATTGTTTTGCATCTCTCTTCTACATTGCCTTTGTGCTGTTTGATATGAAGCTTTTGAGGCAGGTGAGTTCCAGGAACATCTTAAGAATGTTGATAAATCCAGGAAAATAAAGGATTGATTGAAACAGGACTTAATATTTTAGAAAAATAATTAAAAAATAGACTTGACAATATATTTCATATATATTTTCTTAGAAACCCAGCTTCCATATTTCAATTCCTCTAGCACATTTGCAGAATCATAACAGTGGAGCAATTCTTTCCCTTCGTATAAATGAGGAACTGTTTTCAAATAAATTGATTATTCCCTCACACAGATGAGGGTGAAAAACTTAATTTCCTCCTTCTTCCCCTTTATGTTAGAAAATAGTTTTCTCTGTAGTGTTTTTAATTACAGACTCTTGAGGATAGGACCATGATTAAGTCTACAACTACAATGAGAAGCTGAGAATAAGTAAAAATAAAAAAATTTGCACTTGATATTTTAAATCTACTTTCTGTTGTAACATCATTCACACTAAAATGCATGAAAATCAGATACAAGAAAAATCTTTTTGCTTTAAATAGAATGAACAAAACGACAAGAACTTCAACTGAAGAGCTCTGTTCCTCTGAGGAGATCTCTAGCAAAATACTTGGCATTTCTGTACCAGATACAATATTTGTGACATTTCCTGTACTCTTAAGGTGAAAAGCAAGAAGAAAAGAAATAGAAAAAAAGTTAATTGTTTAGCTGTGATTGGCATTGGCATATGTAAAGTGTGTATCTTTACCCTTCATTGGACTTTGTGTACAATACATCCAGATCCACAAAATACTTACACATCTAACTCCTATTTTGTACTTTTCAGCACACAGCAAAGAATGGGAAATACAGCACCCATGCTTTTCATGTGCTATTGCTAGTTCTGTTAGGCTTGTTTTGTCATTGTATAACAACTTACAGTGTTACTAGAATGCACAAAATTGGAAATGATCATAAGTATATCACAGTTCTATTAATTATTTTTTCTTTTTTTTTTAACTTAAGAGTTTGGCCACCTTGCTGGTAACTTCACAGATCCTTAACCAGTTTGCAGAATCGTTGCTTCCTTACTGGCTCCAGAAGAGGCATAAGAAGAGGATGAAGAAACGCGTGTGTTCTCTGAAAACAGATACAGACCTGTCGTTAGTCGAACAAGTCAACATGGAGAAGGAAATGGGCACTTATTTTGTATGTTTTACTGTTGTGAAAGAGTTAAAAGTTTTGTGGGCTGTAGCTGGCAGACATCAGCCAGTGCAACCTAAAATATTTCTGGCTGGCTGGCCTGGCAGCTTATTTCCAACTTAATACATTTTCCTGGTAGTGTTGTTTATACAGCTATATCATGCACTGGATCGAGAAACTGATACCGTGCAGAATCCCAGTTACACCAGAATGAAGGGATAGGAATGAACAGCTGAATCTGGAGCTACCTATCACTGTATCACTGAAAGAAGTACTTGGGTAATATGCCCTTAATATCCAAGGATAGCCTGAAGGCTACCAGGATGAGTAGCCTGGCATAGGGAAGGAGGAGGCTGTTTCTGGTTTAGTTTGGTTTTTGCAGGGATACTAGTTTAAACTGTCGATTAAACTATAGCCTGAGAGAGTGTGCTTGTGTCTGGGTGGGGTCAGAAATGGAGAGGGGAGAAGAGACTTAACTCTTCAAACAAATACTACTGCTGGAAGCTGTTGCTTCTTGAAACTACAGCTTTGGCATTTGCTGTTCAGTTCCTGACCACCTCCTACCCAGTACAATTTTGAATTGTATTTAACAGACTTCATGCAATTCATTACTTGCAGTTGTAAAGGAATTGACAAAGTGGACGTTAACGTGTATGTTAAGGCCTGACAGACTGGCTGACAATTTGCTTGATCAGATGCTACAAGCATAGTCACAAGAGTCTTAACACTGTATGATTTGTACTTCTCAGAATAAGAATTATATGTAGATAGTGTACTCTCTGTGTGAAAGGTAGAGGATAGCAGTTTGAAATTTGATATTAGTATTGTATCAGATTCCTTTCTTCCTGCATAAAGTGCTGTGAAACGGGAAGAGGAAAAAGAAATACTACCTTTGCAATTGAAAAACTGTCCAAATGTTAATACTTGCGTTCCTCTGGGAATGTTGGTATTTCCCACATCTTACATGGAGGGAGATATACTCAGCAAGCATGTCTGTCTTACAATGGAAAACACAGCAGAAATCCCTGAGTTAGTGTCTGAAATGGTAAATCAATACAGTCCAGCACTGTGCCTGCAAATAGGCCAGCACAGCTCTAAAAGCTGTGTCAGCATCAGGCATTGTTGTGCCTGACCAAATAAGCTCTACCTGTTTGACCTGAGCTGATCTTTGATCCTCAGCTGGCACATACAAAGCCAGTGCGGTGTCTTTGAGTGACATTGCCCAGTGCTTTTTATGCAGAGCTGGATTGAATGTATCTGCACCTGTTGTGTGTCGTTCTGCCCTGAATAATTTTCCATGGGGGCACATCAGGTCAATTGTAGAGTTATGTGACACTGCCTTGGAAGTGTCCACTGCTAACCTCAGTTACAGTTCAAGGTGCTGTGTACTGAAAGCCTTAATTTTATTTTCAGTATAAAGATTTTAATTGTACTGTGCTTGTGAATACACAGTATCAGACCACTGATCTGTTTGCAAGCAGTGAGCTGTTAGCAGGCAAGAATATTTCTAAAATTAAATCTGTCACAAGGGGGAAGCATTTGACTGTTTGGTAACTGAGGAGTTTAGCAGGAGTCTTGACAGATTCTGTGTTTCAGGCTCTTCTCATTTGTTTTCCTTCCTTTGCTTACTCTTTAACATTTAATTATCTTTTTTGTTTGTCCTCTTTCTCTCTCGCTTGTCAAATCTCCAGCCCTTAACAGGGTTTAAAATGTAAAATCATCCTGCAAGAATTTTTACTTATTCTTTCTAATTTCTGCTCTTCTCCTCTAGTTCGTTTTCTCCCTGAATTTATTTGTTGATTCTGTTTCCTTGATGGCATAGTTCATGTGGTGCTCTTGTGGCTGACAATGGCACACTTTGAAATTTCTTTAACATCATATCAGACGGCTGTTGTCCTGCACAAAGTGCCATGAATTCAGTAAGAGAAAAAAAAAAATCCTGTTTCTCTTTTCATACTCTGCTGTTCTAAAAGTCAATAGGTACTGGGCCAGAAAATGAAAGGAAAGGTGTGAGGAACCAGTGGGATACTGTGCAGTTGCCAGAAGGAGTAACACAAAGGGAAGCATAGCTCCCTGCCTGCAACAGTTGTCTGAGAAAGTGATAGCAGAGACGAATATGTGACTGCCACTCCAGTGAGTGATCTTGCACAACCGTCCCTAAGGAAGACCTTAACTAAAATTCAGAGTTTGTACAAAACGTTTCTGTGGAAAAATCTTAATTATTTTAAAAGTTAGGTGTCTCCTCGTGGTCTGGCCTGCAGATCCGCTTGTCAGACCCAGCTATACTGTGCAACTTAAATGAGCTCAAGTGAAAAGTGCAGCTAATGACCGCTCCATGTTGATTTCTGAGCTTGTAGGCTTCTACTGCCTCTTTCTGTTTGCTAGAAGAAAAAGCACTAGGTGCTGGAGAGGCCAGTCAGTTTAACAGCTATAATGAGCAAAAAAGATCAGAGAACCCTGTGTCTAATGCATGGAGCCAAAACTAATTTTATGTGGTTCCTGTAATAATTTCAGTTACTGTCAAGTCTTTATTATTTCATTTTTCAGAGAGGGCACAATATGTGGGTCTGGGTGAATACGAGATAGCTAGGTCCCAGTTTTAACTTGTTCATGGTATTTCACTATCCTTTGTTCAGTGAACACTTTTTCTTTAAAAATGGCTGGTTTGGTTCTTCACTTTTGTAAATAATTGCTGCAATCATAGAAAACTACTGTTAATACTAAAAAACTAATGTGCAAATACATGTATTAACCTGCATGTGTATACTTAATCAGCATCTAAGTACCCACATTCTTGGTTTAAAGATCAGGTAATGTGTAGCGGATTTGCCAAAAATAGCGCTTTTTGTTTGCACTAATTGTTCCTTTCAGATGTCAGTGCTGCATTCTGTCATTTCAGCCTTCCTGTGGGCCACTACTTCTGACTTACTCATTTTGAAATAAACAAGCAGAAATACCAGAAAAGAGTTGCCTGTCTACCAGCCTGCCTTTCTGGTGAAGTCTTTCATGGACAGTCTGAAATACTAGGGCTTTTCTTGTCACAGTGCTCTTAGGAGCATGTTCTGCCAGTTTAAATGCATAGTGCCGTTTTCCTATCCTGCACTGTTCCTTCTGTAACTGTTTCACTGAGATGGTCAGGAAGTTGAATGGGATGAATGTGTTTATACAATTACATTGTGTAATAAGGATAAGAAGGGTGACTGTTGCAGAAGATGCATTAGGCAAAAGGAAAAACCTTGGCCTTCCCTTAGTAAGAAGTTTTGAGTTTTGAATTACTCCAAATTCACTAGGTGCTGTTGGTGTTGTTTGCTATGACCAGTCATTCCTAAACAACTGATTTGTGGTGAGGAAGTGTGTTTACATCTGTATGGTTAATTCTGTGTTTCTTCATATATTTTTTTAGGTTGAAGTTGTTCCTGGTTTTGGTCTGTTTTTCAGGGTACTTTTGATGATTACTTGGAGTTGTTCTTACAGTTTGGCTATGTGAGTCTCTTCTCATGTGTTTATCCACTGGCAGCTGTCTTTGCAGTGTTAAACAACATCACAGAGATGTATTCTGATGCCTTAAAGATGTGTAGAGTTTACAAGCGTCCATTTGCAGAACCCACAGCAAATATTGGTGTTTGGCAGGTAATTTTTGTGTCTTTCTTTTTGTGTTAATTTGTTTTAAAAGAGGTTTCAACAAATTTGAATTTTTGTACATAGGTATTAATGAGGTGGGCTTATAGATGTTTTCTAATATTAAGTCATTAAAATGTGTTAATTATGATCTGATTGTGTTTTAACATTTGATGCATTTTCTCAGTCCATGTCTATGCTGCCAACATTTTGACTGCACAGCTGCAATGATCAGTGGTGTGACCACCAGATAAATCAGGCTGTGGTCTTAAGCGCCAAGCATAGCTGCAGGTGTATTAATGGCATTTGGTTTTGCTAGAATAGTTTGTTTCAATCTAGGGAGTAGGCTGAAAAGCTGTAACACTAATGGTGCGGTCATGTTGTTTTTTAATATAGTGTAGGTTTTTAACTCACAGTAAAAATGTGTTTACATTTAAGTCATTGAATGACTTAAAAACTTAGTTATCTGTTTCATGTGGGAAGTTAGAGCGTTGGCTGAAACATTTCTGCTAAAGGAGTACTTGGAATTATTTTATCAGGTGAGCTGAGTCACCATCTTGTTGTCAAGGAGAAAGTTACTTCTGCTAATTCATTGCGACAGTTGCTACAATTCAATGTCACTCTTTCTCATTCAGGGGGGAACCTTGGAATAAGTGGCCATTGTGTTGCAAAAGTAGTTGTCACGCTGTAGTAATATTTTCAGACATTTTGTGGGAGCTCTGTAGGCAAGAGCTTCTCAGACTTGTGCAATGCATGTGTTTAAATGTAAATCTTTCTTTCAACAAATTTCAGCTTGTATAACTGGTTGTGATTTTAAAAAGGCGTTCTTTACATTTTCCTGTTACTTAACATTCAGACAAAACCTCCAAAACCACAGTGTTTGGACTATTAGTTCGTCTAGGAATTTTGCAGTTTTACCTTTATCCTGAAAGAAATGTATGTTTGGGAGCACAGCTGTAGATGAGTGGTCTCTAAATAACTTCTCAAGGTCTTTGAAATTGTGGAAGAATACTGTTTAACTTCTTCACAGCAAACAGATATATGTGCACATAGAGAAATCAAATTAGAGAAAAGTTCAGGGTTGCCAGGTGGTGTTTGTGGTATTGCAAACCTTGTGGTCTTGTCCTTGCCTGTTTGTAAAGCTAATGAAGTCTGGACTGCTTGCCAAACAAGTCTTACGTCATAGAATTCAAAAGATGAAGGAAAATAAAAAGTTAAAATAATGTGGCTTCTGAGGATTTAACAAAGAGAGGTACTCTCCAGAGCAGTTTGAGGCCTGCTAAATTAGAGATAATGGTCATAACTATAAATGTATTTGTATTTTATTTCAGTTGGCTTTTGAAACTATGAGTGTAATATCAGTTGTTACTAATTGCATACTGATTGGAATGTCTCCACAAGTGAATGCCCTTTTCCCAGACTCAAAAATGGACCTTATTCTGACTGTGGCATTGGTAGAGGTAAGTCTGCCTTCAAACACTGCATGTGTTCTAGTAGCAAATAACATGAACAACAGTGGAAACGATGTTAAAAGGAAGTGAAGATGTCCCTATCAAAGTCATTTTTCAAAGTCTTGCTTTTTGATTTCTTTCTTTTCTGTGTTTTCATGTACTGTGAGTGTTGTCATACTCTTCCATACATTGCCAAGATAAGTACATATTTGTTGCTCCGTGTATTTCAATAATTTAATAGTGCTATTTCAAGAAGCAAAATAACCACTTTTTTGTGAACTGGTTATTTCTCTACCTGGTTTGTGACCCCAGCCTATCTTATGAAGACCTCATGTGTAATCTTTATGGATGTTTTCTGTAAGGCTTATCTGAAACAAGTATGTCTGATGACTATAAACACTAGTGATTGCAACAGCATTTGGGTTTCATCTTCTCCTAATTCTGGAGTAGTAAACACTGGAGTGTCATTCCTTTTCAGACGAGGAGGGATGACTGTGGACATTTTACATAATAACTGATATGGTAGGACTTCACCCTTATGTGTCTTTCTTTCAGAGTTTTCTTTTATTACATTGCCTTGACTTTCATCATTACGCTGTTTTAACTTTTAGGAACTGGGTTACTTGTGGCAAAAAGTCTGAGTTGTCTATGTGTAGTTGTTAAACTGTGTTGCTTTACAGAGGTGCAGCAGGAGCACATACTTCTGTTGTTTTTAGAGGTGGTAAGCATTATGCAATGAATTATGGCCTTGCTCTGAGTTTTATTTTCCAAGCCTTAAGGTTTGCAGAGTTAACTCTAAATATGAATCATGTCAACTGCTTTACTGAATTTCGAGCCTACAGACAGTCTGATGTATTCTTCTGTTATGTATGTGTGAACATTTGCATTAACCTCAGTGTGATATTTTAATATAAATCTAATTTGGCAATTTAAGTGTAATGCTATAGTTCGTTACTGGACAACATATTCAGAGAGATCATATTGTGAAAACTGTATGACTAGATGTAAGCAGTGTGGATTTATGGCAGCTTAAAGACATGGGGCTATTTTTGCCTTTGCTTCCTGGGTATTTATTGCCATCTTACCTGTTTTAATGTGAAGCTGGCTGTGTGGTCTCTAGGCAGACCTCTGTTTCTTGGTAGGCCGTAGGAATACATCAATGTTTTTTCTCTCTGAATTTAAATTCTGCTTATATGTAATCCTTTAGATGACAGGAATTACAGCCTGGGAAATAGGTAGCTCTTAGAATTCCTTTTTAACAGTGTATCTCAAATTATTTATAAATGTTGTGGGAAGTGAGATTAAG
The DNA here is from genome assembly GCA_013398225.1 of Steatornis caripensis. Lineage (NCBI taxonomy): Eukaryota > Metazoa > Chordata > Aves > Caprimulgiformes > Steatornithidae > Steatornis > Steatornis caripensis. The sequence goes on along the minus strand of VZSC01006070.1, from coordinate 371,322 downwards.
AAACCAAAGGAAAGAAAGTTTGAAGAAAACGTAAACTAGTACTGAGGGGAGGAAAAGCAAAAATGTTGCCTTACACTGAGAAGCAACTTTGTCGAAGACCACTGATCTGTAATTAACTACATTGTATGAAGGAACTGATGGGGTCTAATGCTGGGTGAGCCAGAGGAGAAGAAAGGCAACCATTTGGTTAAAGAAAATCCAAGTTTTGTCTTACTGTTCTTCTTAGTAAGAGAAAAACCAAACCAGAACAACCCATAATGTATTTGTCAAGAAAGGTACATTTAAAAAATAGTTCTAATCGCAAGTATCTAGTATGCTTGATATCTTTTAAGTATGCTGGTCTGATGGGTTTTTTTTTTTGGCCCTTTTTGTGTTATTACAAACTCTTTTATGAGAAAACACAAAGACACAAAACCAACGTATGAATGTCAGTAGTTTTCTGCAGCATAATGAGACATGTGATTTTTGGAATGTTGTTGGTTATAAACAATTCTAAAACTGTTCGATGTGAAATTTAAAACTTTTGCAGTCTTCTGAGTGACAGTCTTTTGGTACATTTTAAACAATATAAACAATATTTAACAACTTCATGAGTGTGGGTTTGGGGGTTTTTTGCGTTTTGTTTTTTTTCTTAGGAGTCAGAGAATAGCTCAGGTCTTACAATCTTGCAAGAAGTTTTGGAACACAGGTTATGAACTTTCTGGAGTCCAAAAGAGTTCTTCAAAATGAAACACATTTTATAAATAAATTTTATTTTAAAACTATGTGAAAATGAACACAACAAACATGATTGTCACTTCTGTTGAAGACAGTTTCCATTGTGTTGACAGTTAAACGTTCTCAGTTACAGACATGGTTTGTTTATCAGTAATTATGTTGTACATATTTCAGGTTAAAATATCGATTACAAAAGGTAGAAAGAAGGGAGGATAACTAGATGCTGTGGGACTATGAACAGCAGCAGTACGGATTTACGGCAGCTTAAAGTGGCCGGCTATTTTTGCCTTTGCTTCCTGGATATTTATTCTCACCGTCTCTGTTAAACTGGCACTTTATTTTATTGGGTGGATTATGAATTAGGGAATTGATCTGGGAGAAGCTATCTGACCCAGTTCACTGGTGAAAGGGAGCAGGGCAGAAGCAGCTGTGCCTGGAAGACCCACAGCAGTGCTGTAGGTTTGTGCTGGATTAAATTTGTGGGACTTCTGCACCACTGAGTCTTTCTCCTGTAAGTATTACTTCATCTACAGGGAGCTCCCTAAACTATGAGAGGAGCACAAATCTCATGTATTGGCGGTATTCCCATGCACCTTTACTGTATTAATGATTAAACTGTGCATTTCAGTTGTAAAGAACAAATCAGGAACAGGATATATCACATTAAACCTCTAGGACAGACCTGATGCGTCTAAAGTACATCAGTGTCAAGGTAGGAAAAAATTCTGTTGAATGTGTCAGGATGTTGATAGAAAACAGTTTTAGATCACCTAGTAGAGGTTCAGAAACACATGATATAGGCGAGTTATTTTACTTTCTGGTGTTTGTAGCAGGTGAAGATGAGAATCTTATGGTGTGTTTATGCTGTTTTGACAGCAGCTTGGCAGGCAGTGTGAAAACGTTAAGGAACACAAGAATTTTCTTCCATGAGGCTATGTATGCTTTCACATGTTCAATTGGTGGGGTAGCCTACTTAAATCTTAGCTGTCATTAAATATTTTTATCAGGTTTAAGTAATCGAGTATTTATATATCTGTTTGATGCAAAGCTAAACAGAAAAAACACTGTTCTTACCAAAGCCGAGCATAGGTATTCGCAATGTCCTGATTTTTTTTCCAAAAAAGTTAATTCTTTTTAATAATAATACTAATATTCTTCAAATGGAAACATATTTATATAACATTTGATACCAGTCAGTACAGACATAATGAAGAACTGTGGGCGATACTCTTGTAAGCATTCTGTACCCATCTCCTGCAGATTTACGCAGAAGTAATTTTTTTTTTGATTAGCAACACTAACTCTACTTCTGTCTGCAGTTTTGGTGGGAATACATATTGTATCAGCAAAGTAAATGCTAATTAAATAGAATAAAATAGTAAGCATTTCATAATAAGAATGGTAAGCATAAAAATATTAACATTTAATAATTTTTTAGGTATTAAAACAGTAATTTTTTGTTGAACAGTTGACCTGTTTTCATCAATCCAACATCTGTTTCCATGGCAACATGATTTGAACCAGGAGCGGAATCGTGAAACTCCCCTCTTCTACTTATGGATGGATTCTAACTGAGTGCAGCAAGTGCAGTTTTCAAACAAGAAGAAGTAGGTGAATGTCCTTAAAGCAGGAAACAATGAGCTGTTATTAACATAATTTTAGAATAGTTATATCCCATAGTGTGTTTAGTTTTTCAGGCTTTACCATAGACACATATTTCTGGTGTGAACGACAGGTGCAAAGTAGGACATTCCAAGCAAGCATCTGTGCTTGTGTGAAACTGTTCCCAGTCACCTCTGACTTCTTACATTAATTTGAAAAAAAAAAAAAGAGGAAATTAGTCTGAAGAAATTTGCTGAATAGTTGGGGAAGACGGTTAGAACAAGATGTAACCCTAATTCTGCAGTGCTTTTTTATTTTTCTTTGAAATTGTTGACTATTTAACATGGACTGTCATACTTTCAAAGAACGCTAATTGAATCAGTTGCAGGACTAGTCAGAAAGTTGAGTCCAAGAAATCAGTTGTATGTGCAACTCTTAGTGATTGGGGTTTTTTTTTTAAACAGTACAGCAGTAGGGGTATTTTGAAGTAATTGCTGTAAAGTACAGCTTAACATGAATGTATACTAATCTCCAAGAGTAACTCGTTGTGTGTTCAGCACATAAATGTAGTAAACTAATGGAAAGCTTTTATGCAGAGGTGCACTTAGCCTGGATGTTTTATGTCACATTGAGGTATTTGGGGATTAACTTGGAAATACTAAGTAATAATGGAGAGCCCTTTTGTTAGCTGTGGTATAAAATTTGACCTTACAGTCTACGAATACGATTTTGGGAAGAATGTAATCAGCTCTGTTATATATGAAAATGAGGACCTTAGTGTAAGGACAGGACTAGCATGTTTGTAGTAAACATGGTTTAATAAAAAATTGGGCCATGTGGATTTGGTTTCGTGGAGTCCTCATAAGGATTTGGACTAGATCTTCCATGAGCTTCATAAAATATACATATATATATTAAAGTCAGTTCTTTAAGAGGTATGGAGTGAATTAAGGGAAATAACCCTTTCTCAAGCTTCATTTTTTCTAGGTGAGGAGGATCTGACCATCCATTTATCAAGTGCTGGAAAGCAGGAATCGTAGCTTGTTAATAAAGCTGGCAAGTTGGTGATGTTACGTTTAAAAATGTTAGCTGATCCAAAATGAAAGTGTTTGACAGTTGCCTGGTACATCTGCTTTTCTCTGGAGTTCCATTTTATTCGATGTATTTCTTTGTTGAAGGCCTGCTGCTGTACAGTAGAAGCTCTTTGAGCTTCTGCTGAGCACTCGTAATGTAATGGCCCCAACGTTCAAGTCAGCTCAGCAGTAAACTTGACAGGGGTTTCTGAAATGATGTGCCAGAGAAACTGGGAAACACTACCAGAGTCGAGCCATTTGGATTCTAGTAGATGAGAAGGTATATTTATCATCTGCTTTGTGGCATCATCTTAATTTGCTTTCTAGATAAACTTGGAAATTACTAAGCATTGCATCCTGAATGCATTTGAAGATCTTTTGACTCCAGATCCTGAGCAAAAGCAGTTTCAGGTGACTTGTTACATCAAAATTCAAGTATTTTCCATTTATTTTCATTTTAGAAAATCGTTAAATGTTTTGTAACAGGTTTCAGTGCTATCTGCTTTTTTCCTGATAAAGCTGGGGGTTTTTATTTTTATTTTTTAAGATAACGGTGCTAGTTGACTTAGCCATAATGTACGTAACTTCTTTCCGGCAGGGTGAAAGCGAGGTGTGGTTCTGCATGGTGTAGTGCATGTGTGGAGCAAACAGCTTTATTTGTGTAGAATTCAGGAGTTTGGGATTTAGCAGATCTGCAAAATACACTTACATATTGGCCAACCTTACATAGTAAAGAATCGGGGGAAAAAAATGCAGAAAATTAGGCTGTATCAGCATGCATACACATGTAAGTCCATTAACACTATTGGAGTTACAACAGTGCAAAGTTGAAGCAAAACAACTGTACATAAAGCAATTTTTTGCTAAATTATTTCTGTATTTGCACAGGTACTAATTTAAAATACACTAGCTGCAGAGTTTCATGTACAGTATCAGAGTAGTCTAGGCTGGAGATGATTTGGTCGAACCTTCTGCTGAAAGCAGAACCCTGGATCACGTTGTCCGTGTCCTAGTCAAGCTGAGCTAAGACTTGAATACTTCCAGTAAGGGGAAGTCCACCACTTTTCTGGGCAACCTGTTCCATTGTTTAATTGTTCTCATGGCAAAGGATTATTTTTTTTATTACGGCAAGAAAAAATTTCCGTGAAGAAACTTGTGGCTCATGGCCTCTTGTTCTTTCAGTGTGCATCCTTGTGAAGAGGGCACCTCTGTCTTCTCTAAAACTACCTGTTAGGTATTAGAAAACTGTGATTAGATCCTCCCCACCCTTCCGAGCCTTCTCTTTTCTAAGTGAAGCAAACCCAGTTCCTTCAATCTTTCTTCATATGTCAGGTATTTCAACTCTTTAGTCTCGGTGGCCTTCCGAAGGCTGGTTTTCAATGTCTGTTTGCCAAGTTGCCAGTGCCACTTTTGAAGAAACAAGGAGTGCTTTTCATTGGGACTTACCCCCTTACATCTTTCTGCTAGTTGCAGTGTGTATTCTTTCTTTGTCCTCAATCTATTTGCTCTTTAATCAGAGAAAATAATTTCTGGGAGTAGTTCTATGACTTAACTTTCTTACTGCTGAAATGTTTTTGGTAATAGTCTCCAGGTATCTGTCTTCCCGTGTGCGAATTCTTTTCTGTGGCAGTGTATTTTTTCCATACTGATACGAATAGTTATATGCATGCATACATACTACATCAGGGTGTTTAATTTAGAATCTGAGTATTTTGTCAGTTTTTAGGTATAAATATAAGGAGTAGTATTTACTGGTCAATATTTGATGTGTGGTTTAAATTTCTGTCTGATAACTAAATGTATAGGAAAAAATAGTTGATTATTTAGCTATGATGAATAAGTATTAATTAGCAAGTTACACATAAGACTTTTTCTGAAGTGTTTCATGGTAAGCTACAAACATTACTGACAGCTTTACAGTTCCTTTTTAAGAAAATACGTAGCAAGTTTATTCATCAGGTATTTTATTTCAGTGAAACAGATATCCTAGCCAAGATCTATCCGTGCTTGCACTTGTGTTGAAAATAGGAAAATACAGAAAGATAAATGGAAAAACGCACTTTATGTAAATTGTGTAATTATTTGGTTCATTGATGTATACATACATAGAATAATTCTGCAGCATTGCTAATATGAATGTTGAAAAAGGTTAATCCAAGCCACTGGTGGTTTTAATTAACATATTGTTTCCGTTCAAGAATACCTTTACCTCAACTGTGAACATTTATGTAATATATGTACGTATACGTAAGAAATCGTATCTAGAAGTCCTCCAGTACTTCATTGTTAATATTGTACAAAATAGTAATTTGAATTTTATATTCTATGGTAAACGGGTAGGCTACTGCAATTTGGTTTATTCCTAGATTTGCAATTGTTAGCCACAAAAGTAGTTTGGTATTTTAATTTCAAGCTGAAACCCTGACAAAAATTACCAGAAGATGCTGAATAGTGTTGGTGATAACACTTAGTGAAAGTTTCTAAAGGTTACTGTGGTATGAAGACTTAACAAGGTTTAGTGATCCTTTAGTTTACTGTTTGACAACATTTTAAGAATAAAAATTAACTCAAACTTCTGTGCATTTTATACACATACTTTGCAAAAGATTCTTGAAATTGTATGTTTAGTTTGAATATGAAGTCATGAAATATTTTAGATACTCTTCTGAGTAACAGGGGAACAGATTGTTCTCAGGATTTTTTTTTCTCACCTCATTGAGAGTTTTAACCTTTCAGTTGGGGGGAGCGTTTATGGGTTTGTGTGTCTAAAATTTTATAAATGCTTGCCACTGAACAAGACTCCTGGGACCATATCAACAAGGTTAAAAAAAGTGACAGTTTTGCTGGTTGTACATTAATACAGATTATGTTTATTTCCAAAATCAAAATTTATCATAAATCTTTTTATTGCCATCTACTGGTTCTTTTGAGATACTCATTCTGACTTCGTGTAGGTTTTTTGTCACTTTGATTAGTCAGGATTGATGGCAAAAGCTTGTCAGAATGAAAACAGACATTAGAAAATTCGAAGATGTAGGTTTGTAGTTGCTGGTTGTATTCCATAGGTTTCGGCTAGTGTAGAAAAGAAAATGCATATTAACATCTATCTATTCTGAAATAGCGCAATGGCTTTTTGAAAGTCTCAGAATTTAAACCGGTATTTGTACATTTTCCTATTTGCAAGTAATTTAATTTTATTTTCTTCCTCCTTCTTTTCTGTTCTTTTCTCAAGCCCTTCCTTTTTCAGATTCTCAGTTTGCTATGTTGGAAGTTGAAAAAGAATTACGCAGATTAACGAATTGTGCTGTTCAAACCATGTACAAACACTGAAATGTGTTAAATATGTGGGTATGTGTAGTCATGTGTAGGACAGCAAGGAACCATGTATTGCATCAGGTTTTTCAACTCTGATAACTAAAATGTGTTGATACATTTTACTGCTGTGTCTACCCCAATTGGAGCATTGTAGTTTGACAGTAATTTGCATTCCTCGCTTCAGGGTGACGCAATTCAGAATGTGATCTTTATCTTTAAGTAAATATATGCCTTGATTGTAAAAATCAGACTTAGTGTATGAAATACACTTTTTTAAAAAAAGTAAACAGAATTTTTTGATCCAATTGAACTAGGAGTGTGTACAAAGGAATGGCTGAGCTAGGTCAGATCATGGGTCTGTCTAGGCCAGAATCCTGGCAGCAGAGGCCAAGGGAAGAGTATATTAGTATAGCCCAGTGAGTAGTCATGCTTCCTCAAAGTTAATTCCCAGGATCTGGTGATTTGCCATGTAAACCTTTTTAAGGACCTGTCTCATTACTGAAAATGAGCTGGCCAGAGCTGCATATGAAAGTGTGCAATGTTTATATACAGTGGCATATCCACTTTTAAGAAACAACTTTATAGTAAAAAGCTAGTTAAGCAACTAATGTTTATGTACTCTTAGCTTAATAAGTAATTATCATATGTATTGCTTCTACCCTGGATTTTTCTAGCTTTGCTCTTTCTTCAGTTGTCTTTTCTGTGTAAGAAGGACTTTTAGTTCTGAATTGGATACTGCCAGTGTGGCTGTGACATTATAGTGGAGGTTCAGAAATTGGTGGCACGGGAAGCCCTCTCTCTGGGAGAGAAAACCTGGGAGGTGTCATAGTAGAAACAATAGCAAAAAGGGGAATACTCCCTTCTTGCCATCAGCCAGGTGATGGTAGGAGCAGGGAGCTACAAAGGTATCAGGTGCTCACTGGCTGAAAGAACTGAGCTTTCAAGAAGGATCACAGCAATGCTTTGACTCACGTTGAGGTCCCTTCAGCAAGAAGCAGAAATGGATGTATCTTCTTGGATTGTGCCGTTCTTCATGAATATTACATTACCTGGTAGATACTACTGCATTTTTAAACCATGCATATACAAGGAAGGTTGGGTGGGGGAGATAGCATAGGAATTCTTTGTGGAGGAATGCTAACTATGCTAAGTGCTTCAGAAGTGTCAACCTGGAAAACAGCAGGAGAAGACTGAGTAGGAATATTTTTTCTGTTCCTTCTGGGATTGTGCAAGGCTGCCAAAATGACAAAACTTCAAAAGGGAAGATGAATAGAGAACAGATATTTGGAGAAAATTGCAAGATGTTTTAAAGAAATTTGTAAGAAACAGACTTTCAGATGCCTTTAAAACCCACCTAGCTTAGTATTTCTCACAAAGAAGTTTCCGTTAACCTATAAATATGGTATTTCCAGCTCAAACCTGATCAGGATGTACAGCTTCCTTGCCGGCAGTTGGAATTTGAATGGCCAGAGAAAAGCTAAGTTAATACCTATTAATATTCATTGTTTAACTTCCACTTGATTAAGATTAGTAATTGTTTAATGACAAGGTACAATATGAACATTCAAAGCCTCCTGGCTTCACAACCATTCCAAGGTTGGCTTAGCATTTCATGGAACTGAATTGTTTTGTTTTGTAAACAGCGTATTAGTTTATTCAGTTCAATTATTTCAGTATTTTTCTGCAAATGTGATACCCATAGCTGCCAGCACAAGCCTGAATAATGGCATTTCCGAGGTGATAGAGCTATAGGATTCAGGTACCGTGTTTCCATACACTTGCAATGAAGTTTGCAGTAGCATTTCTTTGTATCATTCTTACTAGAAACCTTGCTTCTCAGAGACTGATGTTCTTCCCATCTCCAAAATTTTATATATCTTCTTTGTCTAAGGTGGTACATTTTGATTGGTTTGCTTGGTTGGTTTTTAAACTGTGTGTAGCATTGGAGGATAAATCCAGTTCGTCATTTGTACGCTCAGATTATTGAGAGTGAAAATGTGTGGCTCCGAGCAGGTAAGGGAATCCAAAGGTAGAAAATCTGGGGTTTACACTTGCAGTTGGAAAAGAGATGAAGAACAGGAGATCATTAAAACTATCTCCAAATAGCAGGAGAAAGCCGGTCATGTGTTGGAGCCTCAATATTGTCGGTTAGATATAAACACCTCTTTTCAGAGAGAGTCTTAATGCTGTTGTTGCTTGCATGTTTTCCAGTTATAAAATTGCGGAAGAATTTGCTTTTGTTAAATTTTCTTTGCCATAACTTCTGACACTCTGGTTTGCTGTGTTAAGCCTTTTGTATTCATGTTGTTGGCTTTATTATACACCTACTCAGTATTGTAAATGTAATCAGTAGTCATTTATTTGAAACTTGTAGCATGACTTCTACAGTCTCTTATTTAAAAATGAGATAAATTTGTTGCTTTAGTTTTTACCCTCTTGACCGTCCTTAGAAAAAAGTTCCAAAGTATCATTTGCTTTTTGAAATCTGGGTTTATAAAAAAAAAAAAATCCTGGTTTTGTTTACTTGCTTTGTTTTGTTTTTTTAAGTGCTGAGAACCACCTGGCACACTTCACTGAAAACTGATTTTGGAGCTCAAATTGTGTGAGAAAATGCAGTACTGGACTGAAAGACTGTAGTAAAGAGTTAAATTTTTTTTTTTAAAGAGTCTCTGTGAAAATGTTTTATTAAACACAGGCTGAAGACGGTCATGAGTCATGCTGTAAAGTAAATGTCAAAAGAAGTGAGGCTCAATTACTTCATTTTTGCACAGAATTTTTATCTTGTACTGGAAGGAAGTGTCAATCCAGAATTTCACTCTTCTGATCAGAAGAAATTAGTGGAATGATGTGTAATTTTCAGGGGGATTTTTCATTAAATGTGGCAGCGTGCAAGCTGCCTGGTATGCTGCTGCTTTCTATTCTAATACCTTGAACAGTCCTTTTGAAGTCATGGGGGATTTCTAATGCATGCCTATAATCAGCTAAATCTCTACAATGAATAATACAAAGGAGATACAGTTAGAAGCTGCTGAGAATTCATAAACCATAATATGTTTGATCAAGGTTAGTTTTAGTCAGAGGATTTGTCGTAAGATAAAAAGTAAGCGTCCGTGTGTGCAAGAGTGTGTGTGTGTGGCATAGGGATTACACATAAACCAATACCAAATATAAGGATATCTTTTATTAAACTTGAAATGCAGAGTTTACAATAATTGAGTTTGTCTGCATTTCAGTGTATTTTTTTAGAAGTTCATAACCATTGCAAATTCTGAGTGAAACTCGTTTTAAAATCCAGTGAAATGGGAATAAACAGCTTATTAAAGGAAAAGTTTAACTTTTTATTATTACAGCTTAACAAATAAAGTTAGTGAATTCAAGTACTTTCTTGTTTTTAGCTTCTAAAAGGCTTCATTCTTAAAAAAGATGGCTATACGAGGAGTAGTTTGTAACAGCTAAATTATTAATGCATCTTGAAGAATAGTGTGTTGGAAAAAAATTGAAGTATTAGTTCAGTCTAACACTTGTTGCATTTGATAGTCCTGCTTTGTTTACTGTGTATTTATAGGAACTGCAGGAGCAATCAGGAGAAATATAATGATTATTAGTACGACATCTTTCCAGTGGTTTTCATGCTAGTTTAGCAAAATAATCCTGGAGAAAGTATGTTACTTTTTTTTTAAAAAAAAAAAAGGGCATAAAATGTGTATGCATGGAGGATTTGAGGGTTAACCCCATATGTGTGAATAGGGAGTCCGCAACCCAGACTGTAGAGTGTTCCTGGAAGTGCAGCTGTTTCTGTTTCATTTCCTATGATTACAGGAGACTATGACATTACTTTTAAATTCTGACTGCAAGCTGTCCTTTAAGAGTCAAAAGCAGAGCTGGTAGTGAGAACTGTGGATGTGGTCGCGTTCCTCCCCATGGAAGCAGCAGGCTGAATAGTGCCACTGGTACCATTAATGTTATAGGTTCATGAATTGGTCTTGGATGGTCTTGTCACGATTGAATAAAATTGACTTAGGGTATGTCAGAAGGAATGAGTGAGTCTGCCTTTTTAGGACTTCTGGTTTGGGTTATTTTGGTGCGTATCTTGAAGGTCACATGTAGCACAAAACATAACTGCTAATTTCCTGGGTAGTACCGAGACTGCTGTTCTTTGACAACTGCATGGGCTTTGTAGCAGTGTGATTGAAATTGCAAGTTTGGAATTTGCAAGCTCTGAATTTGCTGAGTATAGGTAGAGCCTTCTACCATTTTGGTTTTGTTTTTATGAATCTTTCAAGTTGCTCAAGCTTTCCAAGCAACCTCAGGTGCTGTGATGGTTACACTAAGGCCTTAACTACCCAGAGAAGTTAATAATAACAGTTACTGAAGAAAAAATGTTAGGAGCGCACCTCCCCATGTGGATGGTCTGTTAGAGTATTGTAATAATTTTATTCTGGTGTAAATCTTAAAAATGGGAGGTTCAAAATCTGCTGAGTGTTTAGTTTGTTTTCCATGTCTCCTCCTCTCCTCCCTAACTGTTTCTGGAGTGAGTAACAGTAATGGAAGCTTGCTCTTCCCTCCTACCCCCCACCGCCTGCCAATGTAGATTAAACTCCCAAGATCTGTAGTTACAGTTTAAATACAAAATAATTTGTGTAGCAATGGATCAGAAGCTGTATGTTGTGAAATGTCTTCTAAAGCTGAAATGTAAAAGTACATACAGCTGTATGATATACTTCTCAGATTTTAGCTGGGGAAGCTATTTGCAAGAATTGCCTTTCTAATAGAAACACTGAACAAAAAGGGGAAGGGAATACAGCTTCCTTTGCAGTGTCACATTGTATTAATAATACAGCTGTATCTTGCTTTGCTCAGCTTCCCTCTGAAGACATCTGAACTGCAGAGATACAGCAAGTGATAGAAGCATAATCTTACAAGCCATAAAGAGACAAATGCTTGTTTTGATCCCGCAAAGCAATTGTGGCTAATATGTAAAAAGTTGTATTGTGACTTCTTTTTAAAGTTTGGGAGAATTACAACTTTGACTCTTATTTCAAACAAAACAAGCCTCCTGTCTTGTCATTTTCCTTCAATGCATTGTCTAGAGATTTTGCCTTGGTACAATATTATTGATGCATTTCTGCCGGTACAGACATGTTCTTATGCATTTGTATACAGTTTACAACATACAATGATAGCTTAGATTTTTTTTTTAGCAAAAAGTCAAGACTTAAATTCGTGTTAGATTCTTTGTGCATCCTGTCATCTATAGCTATAAATAGCTATATCTATGCATGGCTCTAAACTATATAGCTACATCTGGAAAACCAGTGTTGAAACTGTGGAGAGCCTGAGAGGGCTTCCTAGTGTTTGGGTGTCTGCCTCAGACAAACTTTGACTTTATCAGGATGGGACGCAAGCGTGTGTCATTCTCCCTCTGTTCCTGTCTATCCTATTTTTCATCAGGAGAAAATGAATGACTGTTTGCAACTGAAAAAGCTGCAGTACGGTGTTACAGCTCCTCCAGGCTGGCTGATTCGGGAATGAAGGCGGAGAGTGTTTTGTAGACCCTGCCCTTACGTTTAGCTTATTTAACTTTCCTTTCCGTGCCCTGAACCAGGATCATGTGTATCTTGACCAGCCCTAGGAGATGTAAGGTTCCTGGCACAGGGCTTTCAGCCTTCCAAAGTAACTTATGCATGAACTTTCTGTTCTTGTAGTTGGAAAGATTTTAACCAAAATCTCCCAGGTACTAGGTAAGCTGGCTGCTACTTCCAGTACAGAAAAAATAGTTGGTCACTTCTTCCTTTATGAGGCCTTCAGACTGCTATGATGTCCTTGCCTTCTGTTTTCTAAACTGCATGAACTCAAAAAATCATTCATCTCTTCCTCACAGGTAATTTTATTTCAAAATACTTGGCTTTGTTCTTACCCGGGTTGTCTTTTTTTTATGATACCTGAAACCAGATACCACTGCATAAGCTTTACCACTTCTGAGTATACCGAAGTTCAAGTATGTTTCTTGTTCTGTGTGATGTTCTTCTTAGCATGTCAGTGTTTGCTGTCTTTCCTGCAGTGACCTTGTACTGAATCTTAACTTTTTTCTAAATTGGTGCTATACATCTTTTAATGTGTAACTGTTTGTGTTTACCAAATCTCATCCTGTTCATTAAGACCAGTTTTTCAGGATCACCGAGTTCTAATCCTACTTTTCAGAGCACTTGCGTTTCTTCTTGCTTGATACCATATGTGCAGTTCTTAAGCAGATTTTTCTGTTCAGTCACCAGAATTGTTAATGAAACTATTGAACTAGGGTATGATCCAGCACAGATATTTGTAGGCCCCCACAGGGTAGTCCTTCCACCTTGACAGCTGCTAACAGTTACTGTTGGAGGGATTTTCTTTTCCAGTCAGTTGTATGCTTCCCTATTCAGTAATTTGATTTAGTGTTGTGAGACTGACACAGCTACTATCGAGGTTCTCAGAGTAGTTACATTTACTTTCATTGTTGCTTCTCAACCCGTGTTTGAGGTTGTATGCATTTCCACACTATGATTTCATTTCTGAATAGTTTTGGAAGGAATTTCAGAACTACACATTGGGTTTTGGAAATTGGTTTCTAGCTATCAAACATTATGACAAAATGTGTTATTCATCCTCTGCTACTGTTCTCTGAATTAGAACCAATTAGCGTTGTATCGAGGCATGCGTGCGTGTGTGCTAAAATGTGTGCACGATAGGCAAAAATCACACAAAGAAGATTTACGTAGGCCAAAAAGTTAATTGGATTTTGTGTTGATAGAGTTTTGTTGGTGCTTGCATTTCTGAAGAAGTCTTCATTTTAAATTCTACCTGCTAGGCTGCAGGTTTATCCTGGTGAGAAAAGACAGGGATCTATTCTGTGAGCTGATGGTGTGCTGCAGTTTCCTACGCTCGCCTCTGCTCAGAATAGAAAGTCAGTCTGATGTTTTCTTAGGTAAGCAGTGGTTTGTGGAAGGTGATTAGTGACCTCTTCCAGCATAGTCTCCTTCATTACAACAGCATGTGAGATTGCAAATGCACCAAGGTAGTGTCAGTGAGCTATTGAGCCATTAAAAATACAGTGAAAGCTCTGATCTGGCCAAACACCAGATAATTCTTTTTCATTGGAACTGCTGAATATGTGAGAATATGCATCAATTCAGAATGACTGAACTGTGAAACAAATTTCTTTTAGTGCGTAGACTGTTGTTCATGTAATAACAATTTGCTGGATGGCTACGTTAAAGAGCACAAGTGTGTGGATGGGAGGTTTTTACCCATTTTTGCTAATCTAAAATATAGCTATTTTAAAACTAGATAGCGTGCTAGTGTTCTGTTAAGAAATGGTAACATAATATTTAGGAATATTTGACAGTGTTAACTCTGGCAGTGTTTGCAGCTGAGTTGCTATTTGAGATAAAATATCTGATGCGTTGGCAACATTTTGTCAATCATAATGCAAATCACTGCCACAAACATAGGTCAGAGTTGATGGTGTTTCTGTTTTCTGTTCACTAACTTGTATTTAAAGGTAGAGAATAAACATACTTCAGTAAAGGAAATGCAGTAGCTTAGAATGGAAAGAACACAAGCATTCACTTATGATTCTGTTAATCAAAGGGTTTAAGTAAGTGTTACTGCATGATGGAGTTTATTATCTATATATTAGTATAGTTTTAAAAATCAGTAAAATCCGGAGAATTCTATGACATTATGCTTAATTGGTTTTGCACCTTTGTTGACAGGTTTTTTTCTTGATTATTACGTTTTTATCTCTGGATTTATTAACCAAGCCATGCGCTCATGCTTAAGATAAAGTAAGCTGGGCATCTTCAATGACTCTCTTTCAGAAAAGGATGCAGATAGGCCATTAGTGGCAAAACTTTAGTTAGGAGAAGATTTTTATCCTGGAGAGGAGGTGCATAGAAACTCTGATTATGGTAGGTCTCATGATTATTTTACCACTAGAGGGCTTATTTGTGTAACAGTGAAAAGCCTGCTTGAGAAGGTTGACTTGAGACAGCTTTCTGATGCTTCACATAGTTCAAAAGAACCAGGAGGAGAGCACCACATCTGGACGTGTGACATTGAAGAGATGGATATCAGACTACAGAGTTAAGAATATTATGAACTAGCAATTTGATAATCCTAGTTTGTCTAAACTCAGAAAACAAAATGAAAGATTGTATCTCAATCTATAACTAAACATAGAAGTTGATTAGGAGTAAGAAAAGATTGGTGAAAATAAATGAAAATATCCCATCAAATTTTAAAGAGTTTTGCTGTTTATTTGAGCTGTGCTTAAAGCACCTCATTGACAGAGCCATGCATTTTTTTACATCAGTTGCATTATCTTGGTTTCTAATTTTCTTTTGGTTTTCATCACAGCTGAACATTTCTTCATTTTTATGGTCCACGCTAACATGCGAGATGTTTCCTTGGGAATCAGCTTAGTATGGAATGCGCCTTGTGCACAACACCAGTGAGAATCTTGGTGCAAGTATCCTCTCTTTCTGGTTCATAAAGCTTGAGTTGTAACGGCAGAACATGACATCTCTTTTGGCACTTTGCAAGAGCCTCTCTTTTGTTTTTAAACATTGTTTGGCAGTTGCTTGGCTCGTCAGCACAGAATCTGTGGAGACAGCTTTCCTGAAAACTGCTACTAGCTTTGGGTTTTTGCATGCATATCCACTTAAAATTACTTTTTGCAAAACTAGAGTTGTGGGTCTGATTCTATTCTTTTGTTTAGAGATCCTGCAAGTGCTGTTTAATGAGTCTTAAAATGTGCAGTTGTCATTCTGAGTTTTGTGCAAGTATGGAATCCTTAATGTAGACAGTGCAGCTTCATATTTTCTCAGTAATCTCTAGATATTTTGTTTTGGGTATTTTGATAAAAAGTACATACAATTTGGCAACAAAAGTGTTGATTATATACCAGAGTTCTTGCTGTTGCTGGTAGTAATTACGCAGTGGAGAGTTTAAAGGAAAGTTTGACAGAATATTCTGCTTAAAAAAAAAAAAAAAAACTCAAGACAAAATTTTGTGTTTTGAAACACAGAAAAGAGTAGTTGTCTAGTTTTTATTTCCATCTTGTTCACTGATATTTCTTTTCCAGAGTAACCATCTCTGGAAGTGCTAACGATCCACATCACTACAAAACTATTTCTGTGCAGATACTACTTTTCTCATTTGGTGTAGGGGTGTGGTATCACAATGATGTGACGAAACAAGTGGTGGCATGTGTCGCCTTTCATAGCTAAATTGGCTCTTAATGGTTGTAGATGAAGATTTGGGGTTTTTTTTGTCTTCCTGTTTCCCAACTGTTTCAAAAAACTGTAGACAGCAGTGACTTCTCTGGTGAGTGTCCCTGGCAGCTCTAAGACCCAGATGCCAAGTTCTGGCTCCCAGGCCTTGACCTCTTCTTTGAATTCTTTTCTGGTCTCTTGCTGGCTCTTCTGCTTGTTACTGTAGCAGCTGCGGAATCGTCTCTGGAGCTGATCAATGCAAAGCTAGCTCATTGGGATTCTGCTTTATTGTTGGTGATGCCACTTCTCTTAGATTTAGCTCAGTGAGAATTATCTTTTCGATATATTCTACGAGTGAGAATTCTTAAAATTCTCAAATTACTGTGATACAAATACTGATTCTGAATTTTTTTACTGTAAATAGAAAGTTTGATTCTGCTTTGCTTGCAAGTAAAAGCAATCTGAATATAAATACGTGGCACAGAGAACAGTCATCTTCCATCCGTGATATTTTTGTTTGGCACTAGCTTTCTGGATAAAAAGAATGACAGTACTTTCATTTATGAAATATTTCAGCAACTTTGTAAAGAGTAAGTACGTATCAGACATGGTTAAAATAGCTTAAAAGGGATGTGCTTATAATTTGAAGACCAGCATGTATTCAGTGTGTTACTTTTTCATGCATTTAATATCAGTAGGTGTGGGTGAAGAGAGTCTAATCTGGCTTGAAAGAGGTTCTGTAGATTTATTAGAGGGAAAGGGAGAAGCAAACATGTGAATGTGAGTGCAGGGCCAGGTGGTGTGTCTAAACCTTGTTTTAGACAACTGAAATTTATGAAAACTAAAGTAGTAGTACAGTATAATCTTTCTTCTTTTATCTCTGCAAAAAGTGAAATTTTAATGTGTATTCAACTGCAGTATGATTAAAGTCAGACTTAGAGTAGAGAAAATACAAATAAATATCTAATGATGTTAGAGGTGAAGCACTGCCCATGTCTTTAGCAAAACTATAAAGCAGGACCAAAATGAACCCTTCGATGAGGATTACGTAGTTGCACATTGCCAGAGGACATGCAGGGTTTTTAGAAAAGCTGCCGTAACTACATCACCTCCCGGTATGTTTATCACTATGCTCCTGGTTGCATTTCAGAGCAGAGACAGTTATAAATACTGAGTAGAGGAATGTAAACTGTTTCTGAGCATTTCAATAAAAGATGATGGGGGGAAATAAACAGGTTTGCCCTTAGCTACTCACAGTATATTAGAACATAAACATTCTTCCTCAAACCACTCCAAAATAGCTGTGAAATAAACAGAGAGAGATTCAGAAGGGCCAATATCCTGTTTTGCTGGAGGAAATGGAAAGAACATGTATTCCTTATATCAAGGGTCATCCATATAAAGACAATTTGGGTACTAATTACAAGCTGGATTTGGGTAATTCCATATGCTCATGTATTTTAGGGACTTAGAGCATTTTGAGGTAGTTGGGGATTGATTGCATCCACCAAAAGATTTAAAATGCCAAATTCTTCTGTCTTGGTGCCACCTTGCATCCCATGGGTTTGGCCACCGTAGTTTACGAACATAATTTGATTCCTGAGGAGAGTTGCTCCATCTGAAAGCTTGTCTGTTTGTCAGAGAGAAGAAAAGTAGCAGAACAGTGCCATAGTGGCTTGTAGGAGAAAAATGTAGAACTGTAGGAATGGGTAAGAATCCAAACCAGCTCCCGTCTGTGGAAATCCTAGCTCAGGAAGAACCAGAATCTGTATAGTTGAGGTTTTAATTCTTGCAACAGTTTCTGACATCACTGTACACTGAGTTAATTCTCCGTGCTTCCATGAACTGGAGAGCGAGCGAGCTTGTCGTGCTCTCAGCCTCAGCTTTTTCGAGAGAGAGGAGGGGTTGGGGGGGGAGGAAAGTTCGAAATGAAGTGTGTGTATGAGTCATTTCAATACTTGGGAGCTTTTTGTAGATAGGGAACATCAGGTGCATGACTGTACAAAGGGTAGGAGAAAGAAAGGACTAGATCAAAGCCTTTCTAGTTGGAATTATTAAAACATATTTGCATATCAGTTAATAATTTGCAGTGATTCTTAAGGTATATATTAACTTTCTAAATCTCTCCAGAAATATACACTGTAATTTACACAAGTAAATTAATTCCATACTGTAGCCTCTTCTTAATTTTTACCATTTACAGTTTAAACATTAGTAACAGAAATAAGACTAAATTTAGTATTGTAAATGTTAATGCCAAGATTTTACTCAAGCACAAAGTAAATTCAGGACTGATTTAATATTACTGGTTTGTTTCTCTTAATGAATGTATGGTTTTGCAAGATCTCGAGTGTTGATTTCTAACACATTGGTAGTTTTCTTTTTATTATTTCTATCTTTTAATTATTTCTACTATTTATTTTTGTTGTAAATATATGTTGCCAAATAAGAATTCTGTCCAGCCTGACCTCCAGATCCAAGGTTCCAGATGTTCCCTTCATAGCCTGTCTTCATCCTCTGACTTCTGGAAATCTTTTAATGTGGTTTCAGGTTTTGAATCTGTGTTAGTGCATATTTGAATCTAGGTTTCAGCTCTGTCTGTGAAGACATGTAGCAGAACACTGCCTTTGCTTTGCATGGGAGAGGCCTTTTTAATGCTGGATGCTGTGAATGCTGGGCATTCTTTGAAGACTTCTCTCGTACCTGAGATATGAAGGGAGTGTTACTTTGCTTAAAGGATTTTCTTATATTTGTGCTTTTTCATCGCAGTGTTATTGCTTCCTGCTGCCTACCACAGAGCATTGGCAACCAGTTCCAAATGTATGCTTTCCTAATTATATATAACCTCTTCTGCCCCTGGGGGGAGGGGGGGGTGGGTGGGGGTTTTCTGGTCAGTGCTTGTTGAAGCCCTCAATGAGCTTGAAGCCATCCTGGCTGTATGCTGATGTATTTTTATCTGATAATTGGTTTTCCCGTTTGAGGGATTCAGACGTTGTAAATGAAGGTACTGGTTTGCTTTGTCCTTGCAAGATCTTTTTTGTTTCCTGGTTAGTTGCTGTGTTGCTTGGTAAAACCGGTTTGTTTTAGAGTATTAACTGCAGATACATTAAACTACAGGTAGTTACATCTAAAGTGTAACTGAAGGAAAAAAAATGAATGTAAGCACTTTGTGAATTTGATAATCACAAAGTTTGGTAATTAATTACAATATGCTCGCTTGAGTGCGTACAGAGGAGAATGGTCAAGTTTGTTACAATGTTTCTTATGAGATCGCTTCTAATACTTAATCAATCCAAATGCTACATGTATCTGT
Source organism: Steatornis caripensis (assembly GCA_013398225.1). Lineage (NCBI taxonomy): Eukaryota > Metazoa > Chordata > Aves > Caprimulgiformes > Steatornithidae > Steatornis > Steatornis caripensis. The sequence goes on along the minus strand of VZSC01006070.1, from coordinate 352,051 downwards.
AGCTCCAAAAAGAATCTTGACATGAGAGAGAGAAGGTTTGACTGGACAAATATCTGTTCCCTCAAAATTTAGACAACTTTTTCATTTTTCTTCTTGATGACTTTTTTTCCCCTGAGTTTTGACTTCAGAAAGTTAAATTTTTCAATATAAGCATGTGTCTGTACAAGGGCACCTCTATTTTATACAAAAATAATCTATTGACATATGCTATGTAATCTTAAAATTGATTTAAACCAAAATTAAATTTCAGTATTTGTGAGTTAGGAAACTGAAGTTGAGGGATGGGGTTGTTTTTGCCAGAGCTAAGCATTAGTTCGTGTATTGGTGGAAGGAAAAAGAGGAATTGAAAGTCTCATTTATCTAACTTACGTAAAGGAGTAAGTATAAATATCTTCCTTGGGACTTGGTCAGTTTACTGCAGCTAATGCTGTCTTCTTCCCATAGAACGGAACCGCTGCCCAAGCTGATCGACGTTATTGACTCGTCGCTCAGGCTGACTTCCCCTAGCAATAAGTCTATAGGCAGATTTTGTTTTCTGCATGTTTCCGCTGTTTTTCCCCACTCCTTTGCCAGAGATGACATCCCTGCTAATCTGTTGTGAGAGTACTCCTATATCCGTATCAGTCAAAAAGAGTCATTGTAAATCATATATATTTGCTTATCTAACTTGAAATGGATCAGTGGCCCATGACCTTCAAGTTCTGTAAAGGTCATCTTGGAATAACTAAATATATCCCAATACTCTTAGGAAATCACTATAAGAAAAAGTCAGAGAAGGCCAGAATGCTGAAATACATGGAAAATATGTAGTTATAACCAAATGAGGCACTATGTGGTGTGTCATCCAGGTAATTTGCATGATGTTAATGACTTCAGGAGTTGCTGCACAGAAGCAGTATAGTGAATTTACCTAGCTGATGTATCTTTTAAATTAATCCTGAGAGTTGAAGTTTGTTGTTACGGGGTCAGACTCTTCTCAGTGGTGCCCAGCGACAGGACAGGGGGCAATGGGCACAAACTGGAACACAGGCAGTTCCACCTGAACATGAGGAGGAACTTCTTTACTGTGAGGGTAACAGAGCACTGGCACAGGCTGCCCAGGGAGGTTGTGGAGTCTCCTTCTCTGGAGATATTCAAAACCCGCCTGGATGCATTCCTGTGCAACCTGCTCTAGGCTAACCTGCTTTAGCAGGGGGGTTGGACTAGATGATCTCTAGAGGTCCCTTCCAACCCCTACCATTCTATGATTCTATGATTCTATGA
>VZSC01006070.1:330646-349210 GCA_013398225.1 Steatornis caripensis | reverse complement strand
TGATCTCTAGAGGTCCCTTCCAACCCCTACCATTCTATGATTCTATGGAAATAATTTACTACAATACCTTTTCATACATAACATTAGTTTGTACCTTTGTGTCAAATCTTCATATGCAACACTTTGACAATTTATTTATTAGACATGCAGTTTGGTCATGTATGTTGAATTGAAACTTCCATACTTTCACTATGGAATAAGTTACTTCAAATACTGGGTTAAATTAATATTCAATTACTAAAACATTCTGTAGTTCCACTTTCAGTATCATAATGATATCAACATTGTGAAAAGTTCTGCGCAGGTAGAACAGGATCGTGATTGTGTTAAAAATAGTTTTAAAAATTCATACAGTTTTGTGTATTAATGTTTTTTTCAAGCTATTGATAACTGATAAGCTTTTATTTCCCATTTAAAATTGTGAGCATTGTGTTAAAACTCTGGTTAACTCAGTTGCATAACAATTATATTATTCCAAAGTGGCATACTAATGTTTGTTTAAACTGCAAAAGACATCTGTAAGACAGATGTATGTATTTTCAAGCTGATGATTAATTAGCCAGGGTTAATAAAACGGAGAGGTAGTATGTTTACAGCCTGTTAGCAAAGTGAAAATACAGCAAGTGGGATTGAAGAGCCACTTTGTGGGACGGAGCTAATTATAAAAATGGAGTTTATAATGGGAAAGATGCTTTTATAGTCCATATGTGAGTTATTTCCCTAAAATATAACTTGGCAGTGGTTTTTTAACTGTATCTTTCATCTTTTATTTTCTGAACGTGTTGACTCATTAGATTTTTTTTTGTACTTAAAATTTTCTAAGAAGTCGATAATGCATGTCCGTTACTGCGTTTAACACCGTTGTGCCAAGTGGTGATTGTCTGCACAAATACAGGACATCTCAGCAATAGGGTTGAAAGGAAAAAAAAAAGTTAATGCATTGCCAATAGTAGCATGTTCTTTTGGGGGATACTAAACAGGGAAATTCAAAAGATGTTTTTGACATTCTAGTCTGTCATTTCATAGTGGTAACTTCTAACGTGTGTTACTGCATGAAAAAATGAGTCAGATTTTGTTCGAATGGGGCTCTTCGTATTAAATGTATTTTCATATGTGTTATTTTGTTGTAGTGACTGTTCTTTAACTGTTTCTGTTGCATGAGGAACTCTTTTGACTTCTGCCTGGAATACTTCTGGTGTTTCTGAATAACCGCGTATACTTACAACTGTGATCCTCATTAGATAGCTTAGAATGTATATCAAGAAGTTAGTGACTTGGTTTTATATTACACAGTTTGTTAGGGTACATGCAGGAATACAGTATCATTATCTTCACTTGCAGTGTTATGCTGCACAGGATTCCTAAGTTCATAATCTTTGCTCAGTAGAGAGGGGTTTTTTTCCTTTCAACTAGAATTACCTTGTAGCTCTTTCTCCAGAATAACTTTGAAATGCAGGATGTGTAAAAGTACATAGTTGTCAAAGGAACCTGTAGGATTAAGTTTGTTACAGTGCTGCTTTTAAAATAGCTTCTAATATTGAATCAATCCAAATGTTACATGTATCTGTAGCTCCAAAAAGAATCTTGAAGTGAGAGAGACATAAAGTTTGACTGGACAAATACTGTTCCCTCAAAATTTAGACAACTTTTTAATTTTTCTTCTTGATGATGTGTTTTTTTCCCTGAGTTTTAACTTGAGAAAGTTAAAATGGTACCAGTATAATTATTTTGTGCATTAATTATACCAGTATACTGCATGAAATAAAATTCTAACAGGCCTCCAAAGTGACATAATCTGTTCTTGTACTAGAATAAATAATATCAGCAAGGAATTACAGTGAAATAACTCTAGTTGTATGAATGTACGTGTTATCCCATATCGATGTCACTTCTCTGAGGCAAGCTCTAAATATTTATAATATACGTTCCATTGTTTTGGAAGTTGTCCTTTCGCCCTGCTGATTTACCGAGGTACTCAGAACTCAAAACAGTTTTCTGCTTGTTTAGTTTTAGAGCTTTAAATTCTATCCACATTAGCATTTTAACTGTATTCAGGAACTAGATGGGTTTTAGAAGTGCCTTAGTATTGTTTGGGAGGTGGGAATTTTACTCTGGATAAGCACTAAATTGAAAAACACATTTGAATTCTGATAAAGGATAATTTTTGGAGGGTTTTGTGGAATGCACTAAATGGAGGGGAAAACCAACACAAAACAGCAACCCAGAACTGTTTCAGTCTAGCAGAACTGTGGAACCAGTTTTCAGAAATATCTTAATTGTAGAGTTTTTGAAAAACAAAGGCAAATTCTTATGCTTTTTTCTTTTATGCTTCCCTAGACATAATTGATAATTTGTATTCCTGCCTACAGATGTTTCCCTAGTGACAGGATGTTTGGGCTGCAGAAAATAAACTCAATGAAAGTTGACTTGAAATAGTTTTAACAGGTATCTGTTTATGATCGGCGGTGACATAGGTATGATGCCAGAATAAATGAAATAATGAAATAATGATTTTGCTCTATGGAGGAGTCTGTAATGACTTGAAATGAGAGTCATCTGAGCAATTAAACAGTTCTTCCCTCCACATTGAGTTTTTTAGTAGTGCACACAGAGCAAGACCCATTTTGTTATTATAGACACACTGTTTTGCAATATGATAAAACTAGGTTGCTGATCCTTTGAACCAATAATGCATTTTAAGTGAAGAAATATGTTTTAATCCTGTGTCAAAGTAGGCAGTGATCCTGTGTATGTTGCCGTATTATCTCAGCAGTTGGGAAAATTGCCTAAGCACAAATAAATGGTCTGACAAAGACCAGCGTTCTGTTTAATTTTCCATTTGCAGGCATGTTTTCTCCTGTTGATTAAAAGTATGTGGAAAAATGTGTAATGATGGGTTTAGAATTTGGTGCAGGTGAATTAATCTATTCCTTTGCATTATCTGATGCATACTCATTTTGTGGTAAATGATAAGGTTCTTGTGAACTTATAACTGTGCTTTTATAATGCAACTAAGATGCTACTTTAAATTCCAACTGTGGGAAGCAAACTTTGGAAAAAATATTACATAAGCAGACAGAATGTCATTTGCTCTTCTTTTCCTCTGCTTGATGCTGAACTGGCTTTGTAAGTCTCATGTGTATACTCAGGAGTATTTTGAGCCAAATGTTTCAATATTTATATCACACACAAGCAAACAAAAACAAACAAAGCTGGCAAAACAAGAGAGCCAGGAACCCCAATGGGGTTAATTTAGCTGCTCTCTTCCTCTGCGGTTCAGATTTAATGTATTTATTTATTAAAGCACAGATTAGTCTTCTTATCTTAACATCTAGAAGATATTTTGAGAACAAAAGCATTGTTGTGCAAGTCCATCTCTTTTTAAAGGAAACTAATGATGAAACAGAAACACTAGCTTTGATCAGTGCTGTCAAAGTTGTTTTGCAATAGTTGCTGAAAGTTAATACATATTTTTTTAAGATACTGTTAGGATGGATCCCATGGTCGGGGATGCACTTCATCCATGTATAGAGTAAATTTTAGGGTTAAGAAAAGCCTTTTGATGAAAAGACCTTATTTGATCTGTTTCCTCTAGCAGTGCTGCGCAGTGATCAGGCTCCAAGAAATAATTGATGTGTTTTCAGTTATGTTTTTTAAAATGTTTTATGAACGAAAAGACTAACCCAAAGATACAGATAAAACCTCTGGCATGAGGAGTCCTGAAGCAGCAGTTTGCTTAGAGGTACACTGTGGGAAGCTGTCATCATCTGCTTGTCTTGTCTTTTGCATGTTCTTCCAGGGGCGGGATGTTGAATGTTTGTATGTTCTGATCTCAAGTAATGCAATAGCATTCATTTCATAACCTTCTAAAAGCACCTTTCACATTCTTCAATTTTAAAACCACTGCCAAATGGGTATGGCAAAGGAAGGAGGGCTCGTTTGAGGAGACTCAGAAGGTGAGAGCAAAGACAGAGCTTCTCCACCACACGTTTTCTGGGTGTTCTGCATTCTGACACTGCTGTCAGCACTAACTTCTTCAGTGTATTGTTTTAAGCAGGGCAGGTGGTGTTTTTTCGTGGTGAGCTGTGCAGGCAGAACAGAGCAGTTACACCTGTTTCAATGAGCAGAAGCAGAGTCGAAAGAGGAATGAATTTGGGTTGAAGGACAAGCAGCCGGGGGAATGGCTGTTGTGCTTCTGCAGGAGTGGCTGCCTTTCCACAAGCAGTGCCATTGAGCAGAGACTGAGCACCACGGGTTTGAGAGAGCCTGAGCGCTTGTGCAAGGCGCGTGATGGCAGGGGAGAACGGTAGTGCACGCAGTGAGTTGCATCTGAGGGCAAAAGATTTTTGGACTCTCTGGGGAAGGGCTGGGTGTGCTTGAAGATTGTAGGATCTGAGTAGGATGGCGTACAGAAGTGTTGGGTAGGAGCCTTTTGTGAAAAGGTGTGGAGTTTGTTTGCATTTTTCTCCATTTAACGCTTAATTCCTCAAAATGCTCCTGAGATCTCAGAAAACAGGCTTTCAAGCCATTTTCTTGGTCTCTGGTATCTTCTTGTTTTTTGAACTTTGCTGGAATGTCTCTGCTGCTGCTTCTTGTCGGTGACAAACTGTTGGTGGTTATCCACCCTGTCCATGCAATCAAAGGGAGTAATTCAAGAATAGCTTCTAATAAAAGCTATGCAAAGTGCTTAGAGGAATTGCTTAAAAAGAGTATTCTTTATTGTTTCAGTATGTGACCAGGAGTATGCATTGGCTGCTTTTTGGGGTATATTTATGTAAAGGAACAGATGCTAAAAGAGTAGAGGACTGCAAATAGTGATTTGAACAGTTACAAATTACTGTTTAGAAGACCTCTGGTGTTCTTTCCCACATGTCTGTCTGCAGGAATATTCAGTAATAGAAAAATCAATTCATGGTGACATATGATAACGTAACTCTCTCCCACATCTCAAAGTTTAAAAAAGAAAAGCTGCTTGGTGTAAATATTTTGAAGCATTAAATTGTGCCAGATACTGTTTGATGTCTGCCCTACAATACGTTTTTTTTCCTGTAGTTTGACAATGATCTTAAAGAAGAGGAAACTTTCAAAAATATGACATAGTTATTAAGAAAACCTGTCTTAAACAGAGTGGGCAAGTGCTTACTGTGAGACTGTTTGGTAGCTTATGTCTGAAAGGATGTGAAAGGAGATAAATAATTACAGTGGAGTTATTCGTCTTTAGCTATTACTCTGTAATAAATGATATTCCTGTATTTTTCTCTTGTTGCCAATAAAAACATAAACATATTGGTTAGTGAGGAGTCTTTACGTATATTGGCAATTTTGGTTTGGTTTTGAAAGGAAAAATCCACATCTAATAGTGTTAGAAACAATAAACTGCCTTTTAGAATGCTTGATCGTTCCTCCTGTAGTCCCTGTAGCATGTAGTGAAATGTAAGGCAAGGAAACACGTGGCTTTCTTGGGCTTGCAGTGAAGAGAGAGGACTGGATCTGTATCAAGTGGTATTGCTTGGGCTTTGAAGAGAGTGCTATAAAATATACTTTAGTCAGAGACATGGTGAACTTCTGCAAGGTCTGGAAAGTGAGGCTGAATCTGCTAAAACTTACACTGAGATAAATATATAAATTCCAAAAAGAAATCTTTAACCTCTTATTCAGCTATCTAATACACATTTTCTTTTAGGGTAGGTAAAAATGTTGAATAGAAATTTCTGGTACTTCAATATACAAACTGAACAGTTGCTGCCTTCTTAGAGGACGGCCCTAAAATTAATTTCATGCTTGTCTACTCTTATCAAAACTCTGGTTACAATAATAGCTCCCTCTAATTTTGCTTCATGATTTTTGTTGAACTTCTGTGTTGCCTTATTCCTCCATGACGGAGTTGGACTTCCAGCCCCTCTCTACTTTCCTTCCTTCCTCTGTTCCTCAAGTGACAGCTGCCTTTGTCTTTGTGGCTATTTCTGTATACCATGCTTACATACCTTAGCCTTCAGACCTTATCTTATCTGACACGAAAGCTTGCTTTCCTTAAATCCATAAAGAGTGGTTTTACATACTGCTTTCTTAGTATTAGATTATTCTTGCTTGGGCTTTGCAGCAACAGTGCCGGCCGTTGTCATATCTTCCCTAAAATTCCTGTAATATTCCCACAGAGCCGGCTGAGTGTCCAGTGAAAAATAATGGAGAATGAGCTTTTTGGAGCTAATGCTGTCCATGGTGAATTGCAAAAGGAACAAGGCCTTACAGAGTGGCATAACTTACTGCTTTAGAGTGCATTAATTACTTTTTTTTGCAAATATACTACTATTGTAGAAACTTTCTACGTTATGTATTTACAAGTGTGGCATAATTCAGAGTACTGATACGTGCTTCTTAAAAGCTCTTCTTTATATATGTATGACTTTTCAGTGGATGATTTTTGCTTCAGAACTTTAGCTTCAGAACTGCCTTTTTTCTTTGGAAGGTAAAAATTAAGATCCAGATGATCTATTTATGGCATCTGTTGCTCGAGTAAACAGGCACAGGATATCAGGTGGAGACTCTTGTGTGATACTTGGAAGAACAGAGAACAAAATGAATTGTTTGGTTTCTGTTCTGTGAACAGTGCAGGGGACAGTCTCTAAAAACTGCTAACTCCCTAAGCTACCAGAGAAATAATTTAGTAGTTTTCAGAAATGAGAAACTGAATTTGTAATTTCATTGTTTCTTTCTCTTTTAAACAGAAAAATAGCACTTTAATTTCCTTGGCTACTTGGTGTTCTGTGTTCTGACATGCAGTATTTGGGTTTTTGTTTCAAAAAAGGGACTAGCTAGGCAGAAAGTTGAACAATATTAAACACTTGATTATTTTAATTTGTGGAAGTGTTTATATGCTTCTTACATAACACAGCCTCCACCGTCGGCCTGAAAGTTTTCTGCCTTTAAGATGTATTTGGAACATTGCAACTACTATGAAACTGCTGAGTTGACAGATGTGGATTTTTTAGTTTAACTTATTTTACCAAAACAGCAATAAAACTTGAGTTTCAGTAATTACAAATGCAATTTAAACTTCATTCTGTGTGTTGGAATGGTGCTTTGTTGGGCTTCACATCAGTTTTGTCTTTGCAGATGATAATTATTTTTTGCTTTAACTGTCTGTACATTAATTCAAGACAAATTAAGAAAACAGTTTATTGTAAGACGTGTATCGTTAGCATGAGGTCAATTGATTTAACATTCTTACCTAAATATGCTACAGTGCTTATTAAAATAAAAAGTAACTTGGCATAAGAGCTAACTTATACCTTATTAAGAGCTGCATGGCTATTTTACAGCTAACTGTGATTGCTTCATCCTATTTAAGATGATTATCTTCTTAAAACTGTATCATCTCTCCTGGCTAAAGATAGAAGGAGGACAATTTAAACTTCTGATGAGGTAGTGTAAGGGCTGTTGGGGAGCTTAATAGAAATTCAGTTGACTTTAATAGTCAATAAAATCAACTGCATTTACCCACTTTAATGTTACTCCTTTACCATACTGATAATTTACAGATGGATCTTATCTCAATAGGAAGAACTAACTAATGGAGGTGACAAGAACTTCATGGATTTTTTTTAATGGATTGTGCACACTCTGCTTTCAAAAGCAGGCCAGCATTGAACCTGTCAATCTTTGTAAAGGTCCGAGCATGTCTGTCACACACACATACAAATACAGTTACTACGATTTAAAATCTGAATGTTTACTCTTAGCAGTTGATAAAGGAACTATTAAATAGTTTTTCCCATTCTAAATGTATCAAATACTGGGGGTTAAAATGCATGCAGTGAGTGAACATGCTTGGATAGCCCCGTTCATGTGTTGTGTTCGAAGGCTCTGCCTGAGGCTTATGCCTGAGAGGTGGTAAACACTGTATCATCCAGCAAAGCAATAAGACTTGCATGTATTCTGCATTTCTATAAGGTGCTGCTTATAATGAATTCATACATATTTCCATCTCAAAAATGGTCATTATAGTTAAACAGAGTGTTTAAGCATAGATAATAGCTAAGAAGTTTGGAAAAGGAAAATGTGTAAATCAGGCTTACGTATTTACTGGAATCATCTGTGTTATGCATAAATTTTTGTTACTTTTTAATCATTATTGCCTATGAATTTAAGGAAGTTATCCATAGGACAGTTCAGCTAAGGTTTTGGGGTAAATTTTAAAGAAGGAATGGGGGTGTGTGCAGAAATGTATGGATTACCCTATATGAAAACTGGGTCCTTCAGCAGAGAAAAAACCCCTAGTTTGAATCAATATGAGATGAGACTTTTGAGACATATGCAGTGTAATGTGACATTTAAAGTATAGTTCAGCTGCTAAATTAAATGTGCTTGCTTTTATTTTCCTAGACTTTGATAGCTAATAAAATGTAATAGAGGATGTTGGTTGTAGAGGATGCTGCAAAAAAGGCGCTGCTGCAGGAGGTCCCAAATTTTATTTGAGATTGATGTTGGTAGAGGCAACAACTTCCTGTGTCTGACTGTTAAACTGTTTTGGTTTTTGGTTGTTTCTTTTTTTTTTTTGTAACATTGGTAATGCTTATGCCAGATCCTAGGAACCCCGTATATAAGTTTATGGCCTAGAAGAGAGGATAAGTGGTTACTAGAAAATCTACATCCAGTACAAGACCTTTATGCTGCCTGCAGAAACCAAAGATGCACTAGTGTGTAGACAGCAGTTAATAAAAATAACTTGTTTATCAAAATAAGTGAAATCCCACATCTGGGTCTGCAGGTTGGTGATTTCTTGGAGGTAAATGGTGCAGAAAGTACTCAAGACTCTTAATGTTCTGTGACTTCAGTGCATGTTTACAATGCACTGCTAATCCACATAGCCCAGCGTAAACTGTTGGGGCTATGTAACAAGTAATTTATGCATGCATTAGATTGATTTCTAACATTGCTAGTAGTTATGTTTTACGAAACGGTAATAACACAACCTAAAATTGTTGAAGGATAGAATTAATGAACATACAGAAAATACTTGCAAGAAAAAACTGAACAAATATCTTACAACTTTCTATAGCTGTATAAGAAAATGAGACAGTTCTAATCCAGATGGAAAAGTAATAATACTAGTCTATTTAAATAGTGCATAATGATTATATGGGCTAACCTCTGGAAATTTGCAGTAAAAGTATCTCCAAAGGACTGAACAGTTCCGGATGTTAAATCATTTTGTGCTTGTCTCCTTTTACACTGTGATTTCTGTGACTGATTTATTCCATAAACCTGTTATTGAGTTCTGAGACAAGTATAGATGAGGAATAGCACAGAATGGCGTGAACGTGGAAGTGAAGCCCTCCAGTGTGCCTATAGTGAGAGAGTTACACCTATGGCTTAATATTCTTACTGGGCAATTATCTTTACTTACATCATAGGGATACTCTTGACACTTCATGTATGTAATGCTTTTAAGATGTTTGAATGATCCTCCTTCCAGTGAAACAAGAAGAATGGAAGAGAAAGGCTAAAGCTATTCTTGTGTTAATTATTTACGCCCATGAAGTTTGTTGCTAGTTACTTTCCTGTTCTCAAAGTAAACATGGCAAGCCCTTTACGGTTGTGTAATGCCACTTCTAATATACAACAGAATGGATGACTCAAACTTATCACCCAGTTCTGAAAGGAAAAGATAGCTCAGTTTCCCATTGATGTTTTAAGAAGGATCCTTGATGACTTCATGCAAATTCCAAATCTTTCACATAGATTTTCTGTCTAAAGAGTAAGCTGTTCATGGAAGCAGCATTTGCAAATTATAATTTTCATTCACAGATGCATTATTTCCTATTCTTGATTGCTGGCAGGGTCTTCAATTCATGTATGACAACAGAGTCACATTTCTCAAGGTAAAAATAAAATACGTTCACCAGTTATAGCTGCGTGTAATACCACCTGAGTTTTGGTAGGGAGTTCCAGTCTTTTCACTTTTCTTTTTTCCTCTCTGATTGCATAGTGAGACACGCTTCTGTATGTATCATGAGTTGCTCTCATTCCCAAGTAGGGAGATGTTAGCATCCTTTTCTTCTAGCTGGCTAGATTTCCATTGTTTTTGTTCTCAGGTCTCTTAAGCAGCTGACCTGCTTGCCAGTTAATCTCAGAATGCGAGTATACCACTTTCCAAAAGAAAGGATGTCTTGTTAATCTCATGTCTTTTAAAGCTTATCCACTCGCATTTTCCTCCTCCTTGAAAACATCCTTTATTGTGTATTTTATTAACAGAAGTTCAGAAGAATATTGGGAAATGCCAGATCCCTTTGCTTGTTAAAACAACTTTACGGTACACCTTAATATTTATTATACAGCAGCATATTAACTGCATTAAACTATATATTTTAATTTTTTTCTTATGTTAGCCCCCTTAAACCCCACATATGCAATCCTCGATTTTAATTTAGGGCATGTTAATGTTGTATGAACAGATGGAATTTGTGTTCTGAGCATTTTCTAAGCCGCGTCAAAGTGATTTTATTTTAAAAGGGCTATATGGTATCTGCTGGAGACTGACATCTTCTTGAAAGGTTTGATAAATTTGTCTTCCTTTGTTACTTTTTCTTGGTATTCAGCCCCTCAGTAAAAGGTGGCTACCTATGCTCAAGTTCACAGTTATTCAGATAAAGAGTTTTATCTTCAGTGTGAGTGCTCTCTGCAGATTCGATGTCCTTTCTTTGAAGTTGTTTGTTTCAAATGCATTGAGAAGCTTGGTTCCTTTTAGAGGGTAATAAGCAGAAATAAAACTGGACAATAAAAAATCCCACTACTTCCATTATTCAGCAGCTGCCTATTCCAAAATAAATCTCTGAAATGTTGCTGTTGGGTGCTACAACATTCTTGAGATTTTACTTGTAATATACTTCCTGTGAAGCACTGGCTTTTCCCAAATTATTGCAGCACAGTGTGAGCTGTTTTTCTTCTCTAAACAGCAAACAAAATTCTGTGTCATCAGACTTCATTTGTGATAACAGCATTGCTAGGTCCTGTATCTTACTGCAAAGTTGATTATAAAATGTAAGTGAAATACTAAACTTGCTTTGGAGTTGTTTATTAGTAAAGCCTCCGAATTCTTGACCTGTTCGTTCATTTTGCTACTATCCCAGTGGTTCCTTTCTACTGCCATCGTTTTCAGTCTGTTCTCACCGCTTCCCGTGTTGGAGAAAAGACAGTTTATGTCAGTGTTAATTAGACTATTTATGTGTCTTTTGAAATGTAAGCAGTCTTGTTTCTAGGGGGATTCTATTACTATTTTTATGATTATTAACTGTTGCTTTTTAAATTTTTTACTTTGAAATAAAGAAAACATAGGCTTTTTACGTTAGGCTAATTTTTGAGTGCCGACGTGCTGGTCTGTTGAGACACTTTCACGTCATAAAATGAAGGAAAGTTCCTTTGCTGCTATAGTAAAATTACAAACATTTTATCACTATTACGGATCAAACTTGCCTGAAAAAAGAAATAATGCAGCTTTGCAGTTTTAATTTTCTGTTGCTGCTGTTTGTAGAGTGTATGTAGTGAATGATTGTGCAGTATTTGGTATGTGGACATAATGGAGTTACAGTAGATTTCAAGTAAGTTAGAAGTAAAATGAGGTTGCTGGAAAGGAAATTTAATAATCAGTGTTTTTCTTGGTTTAGTCCTTTGGGACTCTCTTTCATATGTAACACAACCTCTTAAATCTGACTTTCAGCTAAACAGCAATTCAGTGAGTATGTGATGCACAGATGAACAGTTTACTGGATGTTTTTCAAAACGTCAGTTCAAGTTCTGCTAAAGAAGATGTTACTTTTCGAGTTACTCTTGTTGGTTTAAAATTAGTTCTTTGTCCTATGTTGACCAGCTTGTGTAGAACATCTTTTACAAGTATTGTTTATAAAGCAGTCTAAAACTTAATGTTTCGAACTGTTTGTCACGTTATAAACAGGGTAGACTAAGACTAGCGATAATAAGAACATCTTACATGACATTAAGTTTCCTTTATAAGCTACAAGATTGCCAAATGACATTGGCACTTCTGAAATTACTATGCATGAGGGTATAGGCGTATCTTGAAAATTGGTGATTTCTTATGTGCATAAAGCATTCTATACAAATGTTCAGGTAGCTGTAGTTCATTTGTATTGAACATTTCTAAAGATGCCAGGTTTTAAAGCCAGAAAAGCGCTCAAGTTGTCTCAGCACTGACGTGACTTCCATCATATGTTTTCAGTTCTTGCCTTTTAAAAATTTGAGCTTGCAGTATATTTTCTTCTTTTAAAAAAACCCAGTTGCTGAAAATTATGCATTCTTGTACACAAGTTGCAAAAACTGTGACCCTTGGTACTTTGTTTCAAGCATAAATCATCCTTGCCATTTAAGAAAATAAAAAAATCACCTATTTGCATTTGACTACCTTTGGTTTCTTGTCATTCAGTCTTCTTCTTTGCCTCCTTAAGTTTAGGACCCTTCTGTTCCCTTTGTCTCACTTGCATATTTTAATCACATTACCCTTTAATGTTCTTCTTGGTAAATAAAGACTGATTTACTCTGTGATTCTTTAATCATTCGTATGTTTTTTTTCTGTGAGTTCTTCCTATTTTTTTCAGCATTGTTCTTGAAGCAGGGAATGCTAGATTTCCTATGCTTTTCCAGTACTAGTCTCATCAGTACCAGAGGCAAAGTAATTTCGCTTCCTATCTCGGCCAGATTCCTTTGTTTACCAGGTCAAGTACAGTATTGCCATGCTGTCAAAGGAATAATATTGAAACCATGATTAATCATACCCAAATCTTTTTTTTGAGTTAACTGCTTCTGAGGACAATGATCCCGTGTTCTGTACCCGATCTTTGTGAATACAGCGTTTCAGTTAGTTGTTCTGAAAAGTTTATTTCTTGATAGTATGCAGTCATTGAAGAGATGTAGTACCTTTGCATCAGCACCTTCATTTCTTCAGAATTTATCGCTGCTTAGGCACCATAGTTTTTTTCCAGAAATTATTTCACTTTTCTTCAAAGTCTGATAAGTACTGAGTGGTTATGAGGTGATTCATGCGCTGCTGCAGAAACGGTGCAACCATCTAGGATGGTATGCTTGAGCTCTATTACATGTCTCGTTTTTAAGCCTGTTTCATTTATATCATGCTGGTGTGTGTATTTAATCAAAATGTTGTGTAAAATCAAGTAACATGTTTTCAGAAGCTGGAAGTATTCTACATAAAAATTGTTACGTTTTATCAACCAAGTTTTATAATATCCTCAAGAATTGATATCCACTTAAAGTGATACGACACTTGCTAATGCAAGCTGATTGGCACTAATTGTTGACTGTTAGTGGTGACAAGGACTTATGACTCAGTCATCAGGAAGGTGGTGATGGTGTAAACCTTCTGTGTCATGCTCTGTTTCTTTATATCACATCCTTCTTGAGGTAGTTTTATTTGTATATTCATTCTTTCTGATCTTTTCTAGTTAACATGCAAACACGTTACTCAGGAATGAAGGCATTCCGGAAACTTAGTTGTGATTGTAAGTATGTGAAAAACAAAATGGTTCTGTTGCAGAAACAAGACTTAGCCTAGTAATGGAGATCACCATGATAGAGACATTCTTCTTGTCCTTCCTTTTGGGATTAATAAATTTGCATACAAGGGGGCTCTGAGATTGGGTGTGGCATGTAGAGTGGGATTCTTTATTGTAGATGCTTACTACTGTGATGGCCACACCAAGTTTACCTTTATATGTAGGTATAACTGTGCCCTTCAGCGACTGTAGGACTCAGTTAAAGATTTCTGATGTAGCTATGGAATGCAGAGTACTGTTGACAAGTAGTCCTTGATTTCAGTTCAAATAGTTCAGCCTCTTTTAATATGCAATTGTATAATCTATGGCATTTTTGGTTTTGTAATTTTGTGCTTTATATTAACTTGGAAATACGCTGAGAACAAGGTTACGGTTGTATTGAAGTGGATTATTAGGAAGCCAATAGACACACGACAAAACCTGAAGTGGCTGGAAAATGTCGGCATAAATTTATCCATCACAGAGGTCCTCTTATTTTCTCAGGAGCAATTGAAACAATTATACTGGGGTGTAGGGCAGGGAAAGATTACCCCGAAGCCCCAGAAAGCAAGCAAAAAAACCACTGTAGTTTTCTCACTGTCCAACTACCAGAATGCTCACAGCATCAATGCACTGTCGTTTTGATGGTCTGTTTCTGTTACATGCTAAATTTTTTCAATTTAGTTTATTGTCAGCAGAACGCATATTTACGGATGTGAAACCATGTCCTTTGGATAAGAATGAAGTTACTTTGTGATACACAGGTAAATTTTAGATTGACCTTTTGACTCATGTTTAGAAGAAGGAGAAAAAGATTTTTTTTTTTCCTGTCTCTTAAAAGAAATAGCTTAAGGCCTTTTTCTTTGTTGCATAATGGGATTTTTGCGGTAGCAGGTGTATGTGCCGACATAACCAAATTCCTAGAAATGCAACAGGCATTTCAGCATTATTCAGAAGCTCTTACATAGTATTTTAAAACTATTTTAGTGGGCAGCTTCTCAAGAAAGTTAGTTTTTATGTGGTATGGTAGCTATGTTTGCTATCACTTCCTTTCACTATGTTTCTTCACTAGAATTTCTTGTTAAAAAGATAACAAATATGACATTGTCAATAGTTGAATTTATTCTGTGCACACAAAGCAGGACTGTCTGGCAGTGACTATTCAGTGTCCCAGTAGGCTCAGAAACCTTGGACTAGCCTCTTTTATGACAGTGAGATCAATGCTGCTGTTAAAGCTACCGAGTATGTTTAAGCCATAATAACGTCTGCACCCTTATTTACCGAAAGAATTTCAGAAGCAGGTTGTATGAGGTATTATTTGGTAAGGCTTTATGTGTTCGGTGGGTTGCTGAATTTAAGGAAAGAGGAGGGGGAAGCACTTGTTAAATGTCTAGACTCTTGTCTGGGGGAATCAATTGGCTGTCTCACCTATTTGTATATTCATAACACGTATCTAGCATCATTATTTTTCTCAGCTGTCACTTCACGGCAACAAAGCGGCAGCAGCAGTAGTACCTTGGACATGGCATTTATGACTACCAGAGCAGCAAAACAAAACAAGCAGTCATTCCCTATTGTACTAGGTTTCTTTTGTCTTTCTAAAGGAAGAAAGGGGCCTTCAGCTTCTTAAATATTTTCCCAAGATTAAAGTATATAAATGTTTCTGTTCTCCTTCAGTCTGTTATGTTTTCACTTACGATTTTACACACACCTCACATGCTTTGTTGTTTTAAAACCTGCTGCACTGCGTTGTTTTCTGAAGACAGTAACTGTCCACACTCTTTGTTTATGCAACTCCTTTCATGACCTGTATGGTTGCTAGTCAGACTTGATTGACAGTGTTTCCTCTTAGACGTGTTAGACGTGGATGCACAGGAGGCACTCTTATAAATTTAAAACACCTTCTGACGCTAGCCTGGAACTCCTTAAAAAAAAAAAAGTCCCACCATGCATGGCGAGCAGAAGTAAAACTGAAACAGTATTTTGAAATGTGAACTTCTAAAATAGTTTTGGGTGACTCACACCTGTATGCACAAATAAATTCCGAAAGAACTCAGTAGATTATATCCCATGCATGCAGTTATGTAGTTGTTTGTTCCCCCCTCTTCAATAAGACTTGTGTCATGAAGCATCTGTAACACTTAATAATATGTAAGACTTTATGTAGTAATTCAGAAAGACTATTCTTTGTTAATAACACATCAAGGATTTATTTTTCAGAAAGCCCTAGTGTGTATATTTACCTCTCCATTACAAAAGAATGAAGTAAAAGGAGATGGTAGATGCTAATTCTTGTGCGGAGTACTTTGGTTTGCTGGTAAACCTATGGTAAGGATTGTAACGCTATTTTCCACTGGAATAAAAGCACCTTTCCTTGCATCTGCCCTGAACAAAGCCCAACTCCTCTTTCAACCAGGACTATTCCAGGAGATTGTGTCATTAACTTTTGAACTGATTTTAAAAACCCCCCTAAATCTCTCTTATGAAAAGAGAGTCATGCTTCTGTGGCTCCAATAATTCTTTTGTATGGTTCACAGATTTTCATGAAAGTGAAATTCTAGCTACCAAATTCTGCTACCAAAAATATCAGTGGAGTGCTGCATACCATACAGATGTTACTAATTTCAAGGATCAGGTGTACCATGAAACCTTCAGANATAGATTAAACATGCATAGTGCAACACCAACAAAAAAAAGACATCCTTTCCCATCCCAAAACATAAGTAGCCTGTTTCTAGATGTAGCAATAAACATATGTAACATAGACATTTGCTTTTTACAGACGTGTTTCTTGCCTCTGTGTTTTTCTGTTCCATCTTGCTGTATGGAAAATAAGGAACTGTTGGGAAAACAAACATGATGTCTTTTAAGTATTCTGTAAGAGATTATGTGACAAACTGCATCTCTGAAAGAAGTAGTGTTTCAACTTTATTTTTGCTGTTTGTGTGACATAGTTTTTAGGAAATTAAGTTCAACAGTTGATATTCATAAAATGTCTGTGTGATTGCAGAAAAGTATTGGTAAGCTTCCAGGCTTTTTTTTTTTTTTTTTTTTTTTTTTTTTTTTTGCTTTTTCCCCTCCACTTCTTACCTATCCTTGAAATACAGAACTTTACTTAGTTAATGGACTGTAAAACAGATACATCCTGCAGGGAAACTTTTCTTACCTGAGAGGGCTGAGGAGCAGTAGGTGTTGTTTGGACTATGAGTTATGCATTTCCCATCTAGTGAGTGCTTAATCAGAACATCTGATGTCCTGGGTGCTGGCCATGAGTGCCTGGCCAGCTGACTTGTATTAAAATAGATCAAATCTTCTCTTCCTTAAAATAAAGATTTAAAAACCCAAAACATAAAATGGAAGTGTTGTTAAGAAAATAAATAAATTTTAAAAATCCTTATTACTCCCATTGGTGGGGTATTATTTTTTGCTTGACTTTGCTAACGTGTAATTTTGTAAAATAGACCTAATAAACTATGACAATAGAGATCATGTTTAGCAGAGATTAGTCTTTCCATTTCTGCTGGAGTATTGACAGTTTAACTAGCCTGAGAGGAACCATGATTTGTTTATGTGCTTCAAGACAGAGGGGAGGATGACGATTTCATGAGAGGAGCAGGAGACAAAGTTGGTAAGGCATATTATCTTAACACAAGGAAAAAGTTAGTACCATTGCTACAGGAGAGGCAGTGTCCTAGGTGCTGTCACCTATGCTTAGTCCTGTTGGAGAAGGATACGCGATGAGACAATGTGAATTAGAAAAAAAAGCGCACAAAATAATTAGGTTCTTGTTTTTCACACCTATAAATATTGATTTGCTATACTGAACAGCCTTAGGAGTCCAGTACTCTCATCTTTCTTGTTGGTTATCCTCTTCTTAGAGTCAGTCATATGAACTGGCTCACTGCCCGTGTTTCTTGAACTGAAAGGCGCAGGAAGGGGTTGCAAAACACCTGAATCAATAGCGTGTATGTGCGGATGGGATGTACCATGGCGGTACGTTGTGAGCTCATGCTGTAGTGGTTTCTCACCATCTCCTGAGAAGGTTTCAAGATGAAGGTCTGGTCTTTGCTTAATTCAGATGAGCTCATTCATTTTACCCTAAATGACCAAAAGCTGCTTTGTTTTCAGTAGGATATTACCTTATGTTGATTTGTTTGAGCACAGAGGGGTTTTTGTGTTTTGGTTTTTTTTCCCCTCTGGTGAAGATAAGTTCAAAGGGATTGAAGTAGCTTCTAGCTATGGTATGTAGTTCTGACTTGTGTGATACTATTTTAAGGTGTTTGCTTTTGGGTTTTGTTGGGGGTTTTTTGACAAATCAGATCATAAATATCTGCAGTTGTTTAAATAAGGAGGAAAAAAAAAGCCTCTGTTCTCAGGTCCTCTGGAAGAGGATGAAAAAGCTTTGCTGAATTCCCCACAGATTGGCAGAATTTAAACAGAAAGGAAAAGTCCTTTAACCAAAATGTGTTCATTTTACTGTCTCAAACTGAAGGAATAAGTCAACATTACAAATGAGCAGTAGGCAAAATGATTTATTCTGTAATACGCAGTCAAATAACCTGAGCAACATACGCTCTTCCCCCATTCTCCCCGTCCCCCTTTTTGTGAAGGAGGGAAAAAAGGTTTAGACCCTACATGTGTTAGTACTGTGGTATCCAGGTTACAGTAACTTATTTATAGCCAGGTTCAGAAGTCGCTTTGCTGTCCTAAGATGATTTTTTTTTTTGTTAAGGTTTGTCGCTACTGAGGGAACGTGTTTAGCTTTATCATTATAGGGGATGTGCCGCATAACAAAATCTTTGTGTTGCTTGTTTACCATTAAACACTGACTAAGTCTGAACAACTGCCTTGGAAATAATTAAGTCATAGCTGTGTTCAAATGGCAAGTTAATGCTTCACAAATCTTACAAGTGAGAGCTTGAATTATGTTTATCAAAGAAGTAAAAGGCTAGAGCAATATAGTTCTGTGTACCGTGCATGTGTGATTTTTTTTTTTTTTTTT
>VZSC01006070.1:310023-330496 GCA_013398225.1 Steatornis caripensis | reverse complement strand
TTTTTTTTTTTTTTTTTGGAAAGCTCTTACTAGACTGCTGCCATAGGAGACAGTTGATTTCTACCAAATTTTAAAGTAACTTTGATCTGGAAAAGGTTGAGTTGTTTCTTGTTAACAGTGATAATGTAATTGGTGCATTATTACTGATTTTTTTGCCTGATGAATTTCATTACAGACACATACTTCATACACTCATGAACATTGTCTTAGAAGTTTAACAAGTAAGGGACCTTTTGAAGATGTTAAAGCAAGCAGTACGATACTGAAATCTTAGGAGCATCAGTAAATTTTAAAGTAAAAATATTCTATTCTGTTTTTTTTAAAGTTCATTAAACTCCCTTATTAAAACACTTCATAAGCAGAACAGTGAATAAGATAGAGTGCTGCTCATTGCTATAGTTCTGTGGTAAACCAGAAGGCCCATGTTTGCTAAATCTGCGTAGTTTCAGTCTGTATATACCTGGATAATTTACCTTTTTTTAGCCTTGAGTGGTCTTTGTTCAACACTAGGCAAGCACGGTGGATAAAAACAAAAATATTTTTCAAGATAGAGTTTATGTTAGAGGCTTGGTAAGTAGCCAGTTGTGAGTTTAGACTGGAAAAAAGCTTGCTTTCACAATATGGGAGCATTCTGGCTTGATCCTGCAGGAAAGCCTATATGAGCAGTTTGTTTTGCATCTTTTTTTCTGTCAGAAGAATCAGTTATATTTTCAGAATTATGTGTCATACTGCGTGAAGAAGAGAACCTAGAATTATTGATTGGTGTTTATTGTAGGGATTAGGGCAGACAGAAAGGTGTTTACTCATTAGAACAGCGTGCTGGTTCAGTGTGCTCCTTCTATCTCATAGGAATTCTGTCACACTTGGATAAAGCTGTGCTTTGATTCATGTAGAGTCACCGTAAACAGCATTATAGCTCTGGATTTTATCATCACCTGATGGTGTGCTCATATTCTTCTGAGAGCTGCCTCTGTCTTGACAAGCCAAATGTGCAGCTGTAGTAAAGAGCAAGGTTTTGAAGTGGCTTTGTACTTTTTACGTGGAGATGCCTTCTGGATATTATATCCTTGAAGCTTCCACTGAAGTCTTGTAGAGTTGCTTGTATCTATCTGTGACACTTGTATACATCTGTGACATGGGTAAGACTGTGGTTATATTTGGTTTTGTTATGATAGGGTAGGTAGATCTTAAAAAAACTATGTTGGGACGGTGCATGAGTGAGAAAATGAGGTGTTTACTTCTGCATTTTTTTTCTGTGCCTATAATTGGAAAGTTAAATATTTTTATTAGCTCTTACTGATTTTCATCATGATGAAATACACGTCCTGAAGCCTTAAAGTAACTTAACTAGAATTGAATTCTTCAGTCATTTGTTAAAAGAAAAGCTGTAGTGCTTTTTTTCCTGTGATAATTTAATGCAGAATTGTAAATGTTTTTCCTTTTGAACTTCTCTTACCCATGAAATATTTCAAATTTTTCCTATTATTTCCAAGTTTTCTTCATACATGAATCCTACATCGTAAATGATAAATAACTTTGCAATATCATATGAACTAGGTAGGAGCTCCATTTACAGAAGCAAAGTATGTGTAGTAGTTCCAAATTTTGTGGAAATGGATGAGCAGGCCTGAGCTGAGAATAAGTCTTTGCTTTGACTGTAAGATCCCTGTTTGCCTCCTTTATTGCAGTATTTGTCTGCCACAGCACCTGACTGGAACTACTCAAAAAGGAATTTCCACTCTGTTGAACTTGAATGTAGGCCACGTTTTAACCTGTTTTCTTAATTTTGTTCTTTTTTTTTTTCATATTTTTTAGATACTTTTGCTTGAGCTCAAATAGAACTTTCTATTCCTAAGTGTTCATGGCCTCAGTGCTCATAATCAGAAATTGAGCTGTGATGGGAGAGAGAGTGGGAGTTTGGCCTAAACACAGTCAAAATATTTGCATAAGAAAATAATGAAAAGAGAAAATAAAATGCACCCATTTAAAACTGTTTTACTATTTGTGTAGGGAGCTTGCTGTTTTTAATTTTGATATCATTTTGATATGAAAATTAATTCATTTCTAAATTCTAATTGTTCTGGAAACAATAAATAAGATGGCAGTGTAGAAGAAGTTTCATTTTCCAGCTGGATGTGTATTCAGAGTTTTATTTGCATGGTCTCCTAGAACACAATGCCATTTTTTTTTTTAGTGGGATCTGTGGTGTTAGGTAAGGCAAAGACCATGAAAGGAATAATTGAATATTTCTGAAGTTACTGGTAAAACCTCATGAGAACTCCTGGCCTCATTTACAAGAGTGCGGTAGTATTGGCTTATTGACCTGAAGCACTTGAAATAACTGTCTTAAACATCTCACACAGTCTGGATTCTCCAGCTGAACTACCCCTGCGCTGAAGTAATAATGTTACAGCTAATAATATACAAATGTTAAAAAAAAAAAGTGATTTGCAGTCTCAAGTAGTAGAGTAGTCCTAGAATTCTTAGGACACGAGACTGATGTACTGGAGTAGTTGTGCATGTGGGTTCTTTAAAAGATAATATAGAATTGTCATGAAATGGGGAACCTTAGATTTCAGCATTTTAATCTAGCCCACTCTTCTGATTTGCTGCACAGCATTGAGAAAGTGGATTAACCTCAATCTTTTTTTCAGCAATATAGCAGGAAGAACAATTCTGCTCTTCTGTAACAGATGGTATGAACAGTTTGTTCTATGATGCAACTTCTAAGTGATTTTGTAGTACTACAATCCCGCTTCCAGTTTAAGAGATGGAGTAGTATACAACAACCCAGTAAGTAACAAAGAAAATGATATTTGGGATTGCTGAAGGCTAATGAAGCTTGAAACATTCACATTTGACTTGTTGATGGGAAATACTAAAATGGAAATACTATTGGCAGGGGGCTTTACCGGTAAATTGACCTAATTTTTTTGAAGAGGTATGAGACTCCTAATTTAGTGTGTCACTTAGAAGCACGTTTGACTGCACTAGTCTGCACTGGGAGTTCATAGAGTAGCTATACTAAAGGCAGGATAGGTGGAAGTGTTTGGGGATCCTGCAAGTTACCTGTTTTGATCTGGAATTCCTGGACCACATCTGACAAGAAAATTATCTCTGATTATTATCCTGATATTTGCTGGAAAAGCAACACAGCTAGGCATATACAGTCCAGGAGGTTCCTGCAGAGCATTGGTGATAACTTTTTAACGCAGGTGGTGGTGAAGCCAACGAGGAGAGGAGCGATCCTGGACCTGATACTAATGAACAGAGAAGGACTGGTTGGCGATGTGAAGGTTGGGGGCTGTCTTGGCTGCAGTGACCATGAAATGGTGGAGTTCAGGATCCAGCGTGGAAGAAGCAGGGCTACAAGTAGGATTAGAACCCTGGACTTCAAGAAAGCTAACTTTGCCCTCTTCAAAGACCTACTGGGAGGAATCCCTTGGGTTAGGGCTCTAGAAGGCAGGGGGGCCCAAGAGAGCTGGTTAATATTCAAGAACCGCTTCCTCCAAGCTCAGGATCAGTGCATCCCGATGAGGAAGAAGTCGAGCAAAGGAGGCAGGAGACCTCCGTGGATGAACAAGGAGGTTGCAAAAAAACTCAAAGGGAAGAAGGAAGTTTACAGGATGTGGAAAAAAGGACTAGCTACTTGGGAGGAATATAGGACTGTTGTCAGAACATGCAGGGATGCAACACGGAAGGCTAAGGCCCGACTGGAATTAAATCTGGCAAGGGAGGTTAAGGACAACAGGAAGGGCTTCTATAGGTACATTGGGAGCAAAAGGAAGACTAGGGAAAATGTGGGCCCGCTGCTGAACGAGGCGGGTGACCTGGTGACGCTGGACACAGAGAAGGCAGAGTTACTGAATACCTTCTTTGCTTCAGTGTTCACTGCTAGGACTGGCCCTCAGGACTCCCAGACTCTGGAGATAAGAGAGGAAGCACGGACAAATGAAGACTTGCCCTTGGTCAATGAGGATTGGGTTAGAGAGCAGCTAGGCAAACTGAACACGCACAAATCGATGGGTCCCGATGGGATGCATCCACGTGTGCTGAGGGAGCTGGCGGAGGTAATTGCTAGGCCACTCTCCATCATCTTTGAAAAGTCGTGGAGAACAGGAGAGGTGCCTGAAGATTGGAGGAAAGCCAATGTCACTCCAATCTTCAAAAAGGGCAAGAAGGAAGACCCGGGAAACTACAGGCCAGTCAGTCTCACCTCCATCCCTGGAAAGGTGATGGAACGGCTCATTCTGGAACTCATCTCCAAGCACATGGAAGAGGAGAAGACTATCCGGAGTAGTCAACATGGATTCACCAAGGGTAAATCCTGCTTGACCAATCTGATAGCCTTCTATGATGGCATGACTGGCTCGGTGGACGAGGGGAGAGCAGTGGACGTTGTCTACCTTGACTTCAGTAAGGCTTTTGACACTGTCTCCCACAACATCCTCATAGGAAAGCTCAGGAAGAGTGGCTTAGATGAGCGCACAGTGAGGTGGGTCAAAAACTGGCTGAATGGCAGAGCGCAGAGGGTAGTGATCGGTGGTGCGGAGTCTGGTTGGAGGCCTGTGACCAGCGGTGTTCCCCAGGGGTCAGTGCTGGGTCCAGTCCTGTTCAACGTATTCATCAATGATTTGGACGAAGGGACAGAGTGTACCCTCAGCAAGTTTGCTGATGATACAAAGCTGGGGGGAGCGGCTGACTCACCGGAAGGCTGTGCTGCCATTCAGCGTGACCTGGACAGGCTGGAGAGTTGGGCGGAGAGGAACCTGATGAAGTTCAACAAGGGCAAGTGTAGGGTCTTGCACCTGGGGAGGAACAACCCCATGTGCCGGTACAGGCTGGGGGTTGACTTGCTGGAGAGCAGCTCTGCGGAGAAGGACCTGGGAGTGCTGGTGGACAACAGGCTCACCATGAGCCAGCAGTGTGCCCTTGCGGCCAGGAAGGCCAATGGCATCCTGGGGTGCATTAAGAAGAGTGTGGCCAGCAGGTCGAGGGAGGTGATCCTCCCCCTCTACTCTGCCCTGGTGAGGCCGCATCTGGAGTACTGTGTCCAGTTCTGGGCTCCCCAGTTCAAGAGAGACAGGGAACTACTGGAGAGAGTCCAGCGGAGGGCCACAAAGTTGATTAGGGGAGTGGAGCATCTCTCTTATGAGGAAAGGCTGAGAGAGCTGGGTCTGTTCAGCCTGGAAAAGAGAAGGCTGAGAGGAGATCTGATCAATGCTCACAAATATCTAAAGGGTGGATGTCAAGAGGACGGGGTCAGATTCTTCTCAGTGGTGCCCAGTGACAGGACAAGGGGCAATGGGTACAAACTGGAGCACAGGCAGGTCCACCTGAATGTGAGGAGGAACTTCTTTACTGTGAGGGTGACAGAGCACTGGAACAGGCTGCCCAGAGAGGTTGTGGAGTCTCCTTCTCTGGAGATATTCAAAACCCGCCTGGACGCATTCCTGTGCAACCTACTCTAGGCACACCTGCTTTAGCAGGGGGGTTGGACTAGATGATCTCTAGAGGTCCCTTCCAACCCCTACCATTCTATGATTCTATGATCTCTGAACACCTACTCAGCGATTTCAGAATGCCACTTTTACTCCAAATTCCTTTGTCTCTTTATTGTTCTTAATTAGAATTAATTTCTTGTGATCTGGGCCTTGGTCCTGTGAAGGTGGACTTCTGTGTGTTAGCTTTTCTGTCATTTAAGTGAGTTTTCTTTAGCCGTGAAATTGAGGGGCTGCTGAGTCAGTAAAGCCAAGATTAAATGTTGGCTGATGGGGGACTCACAGTAGTGTGATGAAAGTTCACTTTTCAGCAAGGAAAGACCGTTATTTCCCCAGCAATAAAGGAGCCTGCATAGGTGGGCGACAACGCGGGAGATCCAGCAAGCCAAGTGGTCTTTTATATTTTGGGAAAGTGAATGAAGTCACTAAATTGGTTGTACATGAAGTGTTTCATAATTTCATCCCAGAAGCTTGAAAATGAGGGCTTCTTGCTGATTTTTCTTTTGAGGTGTGTGTGCGAATGTTTGGGATGTACCAGACAGTGAGCTAGGATCTTAGCTTACAGAGCCATGGCTGAAATGGTCAAAATAACACACGAGTTCATACAAAGACTTCACAGTTAACTACTGGTGTCCAGTTAACATCACTGTGATAGTGTCAGGAGCAGAAAAGGCTGAATTGTACTGCGTTTAGCCAAATGGAGCCATGAGGTTACAGTGCTTCTGATTAATCTACATGGCCTTCTGTTGCTGTTAACTATCCTTTTGTTCCTAAGAGAGGGTGGTTTACTACACTTCACCATCCATGTGCCACGGAATAGTATCCTATGTCCTATGACCTAGTACTTTATTTAGATTTAAGTAACTCTTCACTGGAATATTCAGTACATTCTGCTGGGCTGCCTCCATTCAGTGACTGATACACGACGCTTTTTTTTCCTCTCTCTCTCATCTGGAGACTGCATCAGCTGTAAAGGCTGGAATTGGCATTTTCTGCAAAAACAACAAAAAGCTGTTTGTATCTTTAAATTTTAAGTTAATTTTTTTCTTTGCATAGTTAGCATTATTGAGAACGGTGTCTGAGTTAGCGAAGATACCACTTTGTGTGATTTTTGTATTTTACCCCAAGCAGAAGTAAAAAATTAAGAAGATACTTATCTCTCGATAATCCAGTGATCTTTAATTCAGAATACAGTAATTTTAAAATGATTGAGACTGAACACATAAAAAAATCTATGAAGACCTTTCCTAAAATATTCTCCAGTATCGTAGTCTCAACAGTCTTTATCTATATAAAAATAGTTCACAAAATTTTCTCGAATATTCTCAATTTCACAGACAGGTTGAGGGTTTTCTGAAGTCTTACTTATTCTTATTAAAATATTGAACACATTATTATTAACACTATACGGAAGTCCCAAAGAGATCTGTGTTGTAAAATGTGAGACCTCTGTCTGCACCCACTGCACATGAATAAACCTATTAACACTCTGCAGCCTAAACAGTAGTTAGCTTTAGTAATTACAGCAAACTAGAAACTGTACCTAATATTTTGTATTGCATAAGTT
This sequence comes from Steatornis caripensis, assembly GCA_013398225.1. Classification (NCBI taxonomy): domain Eukaryota; kingdom Metazoa; phylum Chordata; class Aves; order Caprimulgiformes; family Steatornithidae; genus Steatornis; species Steatornis caripensis. Next base: position 323,428 of record VZSC01006070.1, on the reverse strand, counting down.
ACACTTAGTTTTTAGTTTTAAAGTGACTTTTCTGCAGAAACATAGTATTGTAAAAAGGTTTTGGAATATTTCTTCTACTCAAGCACTGTTGCACTTCTTTCCTACTGAATTCAGCTGGTGAGATTTTTACGGCGTTTGCCCTTAAATTTATATAAATTGGAAAACATAAACCTCCCTTAATCTTTAACTATATGAAAGCCTAGTATCTGTCTGAAGCTAGTTGCTAAGGCTAGTGTGTGGCCAAGGGCGATGTATAGGCACCTGCCGAGGGTCATTTTGCCTTCGTTTGGAGTGTAACAATTTGCTATCTGGTGATGCTAATCTCCTAGCTTTCGCTACACTCAGTTTTTTTGCTAACTAAAGTTAGATGAAAGAAAATCTCATACATGAGTTTGATTTACTTTTGCTGAACAAAAATAGTCAGTCTTGATCCAGCTTTGCATATCTAGCCATTAATTTCAGGATAATTATTAATCGTGCTTGTCTGTTTCAGTGACCCAAATACTTGGACAAACTGTACATATTGTATAGTAAGACAGAACTCTTAAAATACGGGTGTCTGATTTCAAGCTTCTGCATGTAGGTGCAAAAGTAGCGTTGACCTCGTTTTCAGAACTAGAGCACTGCTGGTTGTGCCAACAAAAATACAGCATGCTGTCGCTTTTTTGGAAACTAGTTTTCAGCATATGATTTCCGAACTCACACACCGAGGTATGTGGTGATGGGGGACTACTTTTCTTGTTTAATTTCCGAAGTTATTGTCCCATCTTGATAATATTTGTTATTCTGTTATATGGAGGAAGATGTGTTCCACTTTTAGTCTTGGTCTCCCTCTATGCTCAGCAAGAATAGAGGGGGGTGACGTACAGGGTTTTTTTGTTTTGTGAACTTTGTAGTTAAATGAGTTTTGCAGGAAAAAAGAAAGATTGGTATTAGCGTGAAAGTCTTAAAAAGGAGCCATCGAGATAAACTTGTGTTTCACTGTTCAGCACAAATCCTCCTTTTCTAACGGTAAATCTTGCTTATTTGGAGTTGGCAGTTAATGGCTTTGTGATTGATCAAAACCGTGGCGTTTGAAACACGAGCTCTTGGTCTGAGTCATCACTGTATATGCAGTGCGTGGGACTGAGGAACAAGGAGGTATATAGCTGGACTGATGTAAAATAGCCTTGGCCTGAACTAGATTAGGAATTTTTGTATCAGTCATGCTGCCTGACACTCCTGCCCCTCTTCATGCAGCACCTGACCCAGCCCTGCACACTTTCCTGTGCTTAGTGGGAAGGCTGCTGCTCTCAGCTGGCTTTCTTCTGTACAGAGTGAATGCTCTGCTGATGGACTACAAGCAGTAGAGGCTATTTGCACTATTTAAGCTTAAGTAGAGTTAGTGAGGGAATGCAAGTGTGCCTACCCAGTCGTGATTGGAAACTGTGTGGGTAATCATTCAAGATAAAAATAAAGCTAGTATTCTTGAAAATGCTTTTAGTCTATTTAAAATCCTTGTTTTTATAATGCAGTATTGCTCAGTTGTGAGCACTTTCAGATGCAAGAGTTAGTTATTTTGCAGGTGAATATTTGAAAGCAGAATTAGTAAAGTAACTTCACTTTGTGTAAAGAAGATCTTTTATTTAGAAAATCATAACAAAAGTTAATACAGGTCATTGAAGAATAGATTGTCCACTGGGGAGCATCTAATGGTATAAAAGGAAGAAATATGATGCACTACAGAGATAATGCAGATTGTGCAGTCATCTTTCCTAGACCTGTTACTGGGTGAGGGTATCAACATGTGCATTTCAGATAGCAGACCTGGTTGGAATTTCTAACCTGTTAGCTGTGAAGCTATTGAACATAGTCTCATAGCACAGGAAAAGAATGAACATTAAAACAAGCTCAAAGCTTTGATCAGCATCATGATTTTTAGTAATTCCTAATTAGGTGGAAATTATTGGCAAAATCAGATTTTGCGACTCCTTATTACCTTATGGAAAAAAGCAAGTGATTCCTGATCTTAATACTGGTTTTCGCGAGTGGCACAGTCTAGCCAGACTTACTTTCAGAAAGCTTATATACATGTTATGTGTAAAGAAAAGATTTACTAGATTTGAAGCAAATAATGGTTGTCTTTCCTTTATTCCTTTCTCTTGATTTAAGAGAGACAAGTATGCATTCTGAAAAACAGATCCATGTGTAATGTTACAAGCAGCATTATATGTTCAGAAAATTGTGTCGCTTTAAATGAACCTTTTGATAAATGCTACTGTTGTGCAAATATCTAGAAGAAGACAGGCACTACACTTGAAAACAAAATGTGAGCCATTGCCGAGCCATCGCCCTAGGTTTACTATTTATAGAAACTCCTTAATGGTTGAATCTTTATAATTCTTGTAATAATCCTAGATGCTAAACTGTTACTATCTCCTGTTTGGAATGGGCCAGGATTGCTCACTTGGATGCAAATGAGTGGTCTTGCGCATCAGTCTTTTGGATTATGCAGGGGTGGCACGTTAATTACATGAATGGCAATATTCTCACTGTAACATCAGGTGTAGAGAATGGAGTTGAGGCCTCCAGAGGCATAGCACCTTAGGAGCTTTGGTCCGCAGCAGAAGTCATTAGAGTGTATTTTTAAAGGCACTTTGTTGAGAACTGGCTGTGCTAGTTACAGATTCGTCAGAGAAGCCCAGTAATTCATCCTGTTAGGCATATCATGTTGCTGACAGTGCACAAAAGGCTAGTTTTACTGTACAGCAGCAAGTTCACCAAGAGATAACAACTTCGACAATATTCTAAAAGTAGAAAGGAGAATTTAAATTAAAATAAAGGTCAGCTGTATATACTTAAGCTTTAAAAAAAATAATTGAAGGACAAAAAAATTGAATAGGCCATGTGAAGATAAGATTGCTGGCGTGGTGGGGGAATAAAAAAGAGGGGAAAAAAGAGAGAGGTGAACTTTTAACCCAACCATGGATAAATTAAATTTGTGTCCCTCAGAAGCAAAGCGTTGTCAGAAAGATTACCCCTACTAACAACCAAGCATGTCCTTAATGAGATCAAGGAATAAAACCTCTGACAGAACAGGGTGGTAAAGTACCTCTCTGAGTGATGCAACTGTATCTTGTTTGTTTTGTGGAACTAACCTCTGCTGTATCTCCTTTGGTGTTATGGCAATAAAATTAAGTAACCTTTCTGTAATGACATTCTTTCCCTTAGAATTTGTATTTTAGAATTCTAAAGCATGTTTTATATTCGCTTCAGGAAACCCAAATTGACAAAGAAACTCTCACGATTTACCTGATTTCAAAGTCTGAGTGTTAATCTTGGAAGAATAATGATGCTAAGGACTGGCATACATCTTCAGAAGAATAGTTAATGTCAGTGATCCTCAAATCTTTTGGTTTTTTTAACCGTATTACCTAACTCTTTTTGTCTGTGTGAAAGAATTTTGGCAAAAATAAGTAAACGTAACATGGAAAGATTCAAAGTTACTTAAAACAAAAAAGTCCCTTCCCTGCAAGACAACAGTGGAAAACCTCCAGATTTCTAAAAACCTGAGCCAGGGTAAAATATGGTGATACACATGTGTAATGTGTTTAATGATACAGTGTTCGAAACATGGTAACTGATTTTAAAACATCAGATAGGCAGTAAAAAAAAAATTAATCGCCTGCATGAACATGTAAAACAAAACCAGAAGCAGTAAAGCATTTGATACTTCTCTAGTTTACATTTGGCAATTCTGAAAAGGATCCAGATGCTTTTCAGGTTTGAGGTGACAGGGTAATATGCTTGTTCCCATTGGAAGTGTGCAAAACAACAATTTAACTTCATTGTATATTTCTTCTGACTAGCAAAGACATTGTTTCTGGCATGAGAGAGCTAGGTATCTGTGATGCTAAAATCATTCATCATAGGAATGGATTTTAAATTGCTATATAACGCAAAGTTATCTTGTCTAAGCCAGAACCACTCAGTACTATCAAAGAAAGGTAATATTCTTCTGGGTTGAGAGAAAAGTATACTCAATTTTTTTCTCATAATGCTTTTATGTCATGCTGGAAGGTCTTACTTTTCAATACTGTTTGACAATTTCTTTTCCTATGTTTGAGATATACTGATATTTCTTCCAGTACATAATTTTATTTTAAAATATATTTTTTAGTATTTTATTACAAAATATAATAAAACAAAACATAAGATTATAGAATAGTAATAAATTTCTTACAGTAAAAATGCTGGATGAGATGTTAGGAAAAGTGTGAAGTAGCAGAACTGATTTATAAGCCTGTTATCTGACGTGACTTTAACCTTTTAGGATTTTTATGTGACAATTTACTATGTTAGAAGATAATTCTATAATTGTTATGTCACAAAACCCCACACAACTCAAGTTCTGCCAGATCCCTCAAGCATTCCAGGACAAGTTCTCCCATTGTATTTATTTTTTAAACTTTTTGGGTATATTTCTTTTATACATAAGGATGTACATGTTTGGATTATCAAAGAACACTTGGTCAAGGATATAAGAAAGGTAAAATCTAGGCCAAGAGGTTTTAGGGATTTCTTCTGTCAAGTAACAGCTCTTAAAGGACTTCCAAGCAAAAAAGGCAGGGACACAGCAAAGTAACATTTTGAACCCTGAAAATTTTGTTCCTATTTTGCCGGTACACTGTGCTATTAGCTTGTCTATGGTTAAGAGTCATGTCACTGTTGAGGGAGTCTGTGGTTGGATAAAAGGTTTGAAGCGCTATCGTCTTCAGTGATCTCAACTTTATAAATGTGTATCTGTTTAAGACAGAAATTGCATGAATTTATCAGGACTGCCTGTTTTTAGAGGTGATCACCTGCCTCTGCACCGCAGGGGTCATCTTGTTGATTTTTGGAGCCAGCAGGTCCTGGAGATGGTAAGCTGGCTCGTGTTGCTGTTGGCAGGCAGTGAAGCTGACGGAGTGCTGGTGTAACACAGCCAATTCCGAGACACGCTCTGTTTGCAGCAACAGCCTTGCCCTTGTGCACCAGGCTTGCTCAGTCCTGTACATTTGCATCCTTTTGTCTTTCTCCGTGTGCTTCTCTTGTTTTTCCTGAAGAACTCTCCTCACCCACGTTTGGCACAAAAGGGAGCAGCATTTTTCCTTCATCTAGAAGCTGAAGAAAAGGCACTATAGTATACTTTCATTCCCAGCATTTCCTTAACTCAAAGAAGAAAGAGAATAACTTTTCAGTCTGGTCATAAGGAAAATGAATAAACACAAATGGTCCCCAGGTTCAGGAAATAAATATCTGCATTTCCTCAGTTTATCCATGCAGACCTGGGACTAGTTCAAGACCCAAGGTCTGCAGGATGGATACTTCTGTATTGCCATCCTCCTAGTTCACAGCAGGACCATATCATTACTGCTAGAAGTTATTCCTGTAGTGAGGTAATGCCCCTTCATAGGTTTCTTTCATTGCCAGAATGAGTTTTGAAGCTGAGACGCAGTTGGTTTTGGTACCATGTTACGGCTTTTAATTATGAGCAGCAGACCAGTCACAGGTATAAGTGATTTCTTCCTTCAGTCCCTGGACTTTTCAGATTCCCAGGTCAGGTCTTGTTGAGATTCGTGTGTCAAAAGTCTCAGCTTCCCACCTGTCTCTGGTTGCACCTTGTAGTTACTCCAAGACCTGTTTGGATTTAGTTACTGGTCCAGGGTTTTGTCTGACATCTCAGCATTGCCCATTTGAGATGCTCGAGGCATCTTCCAGAGCCATGCTCAGAATTGCTACTTAATTAATTTCAAATTGAAAGTGGCCTTCTCAGCTGAGATCATTTCAGCCAGAGAATGAGTCAGCTGCAGGTTTTTATGGCTGATTATTCCTAGGTGATAATGTTTCATAGCAACAAAGTGATGCTGAGCTCTTGCTGCAAGTTGACTCCCAAATGGCCTTAAAAGTCTAATTGAATCTGTAAGTAGTGCTTTTTTTTATTTCTTTCAGCCTTGCTGTTTGCAGGGAGTTGAGAAGTGCTCGCTGCGTGTTGCCAAAGCATGTTACACCGCTGAGATTAAACTGTTGGTTTTCTGTTCTGCATGCAGTTCCAAAGGCCAAACTTCCAAGTCTCAGAAAAAACCCAAGTGAATAACAGTCTTTGCTGCTGTATTCTCATTTTTGCTGGTATTCCTTTCTCATACATTAGAATTCAGTTGAGAGCCTTTTCGTGATTCAAGTGTGGTGGTTTTTGAGATGTCACAGATGCCTACTGAATTTGTCAAGCAGTAAGCATTGGATTATGCTGATCGAAGTCTAGTTTTAATGAACAGTACCACACTGGTGCAGCTGTATATATCCCAATGTTTAGGAGAGTTACTGCTTTCTAGTCTTTATGTTGGGACTCACATTCTGACTCGAATTCTCAGCTGATCGAATGACTTGATAGAATCACTTACTGCCACTGTGGAGTACACAGCTTGTTCTTCCTCTCTTCCACACTCTGTTTCCTCCCCGTAAGAACGTAAGCGTTCTTAAGGTCTGGAAGCATTTCGCAGGCTACTTCTGTGTGAGTGCATGGAGAGCTAAAGCTGGGAGATGTGTTATTGCTGAAAAACTCCATTGTACGCATATGACCTACAAAGTGATCTGCATTAGCTGCACTATTTTGTCTCAAAAGTGAATTTGGCTCATAGTTAAAAGATTCTCTTTTTGTCAGCTTGAACACACCAGTTATGTCCCCAACAAGTTGAAGCAGGTCAGCAGCTAAGGCTAAACTGAGCTGTGCTCTGTTGCACAGATCTGCCATGGCCATAAAAGTTCACATGAGAATTACATGGCTAGCTTCCAAGAGCTTTGGTGAAGAACTTTTTTATAGCAAAGGCAGGTACCGGTGTTCCAAAACAGAGAAAATCTCCTGTAATTTTGTGAATACCCATTCTTCACAGAACAGACAGATAAAGTGGGCTTGAGGATGTACAGGTCTTTTTTTTTTTTTTTTTTAAAGATACAGTTTTTATGCAAGCTTTTCAGGAGTTGGCAGCATATCGCAACACCTGCTGCAATGTTTAATTAAAATACTCCAGCTGAATGGAAAGCTTTTCCCCTGACTTTTATTGAAAAGCAAAGGATTATTTGACTTTGCATTGTTCTGATAAAAAAAACCTCTAGTTTTTACAGGAAAAATGCAGGTGATGAGTTTCCAGTATGAAAATTGTTGATTTAATTTTTCCCTACAGAATTGTTTGAAGCAAGCTACTTTTATTGTACCCATTTAAATTAATTTGTTTTGATTAAATTTGTTGTCTTTATTCCTGTGCAATCTGCAGCTTATGGCATGATATATCGCAATACCGTTACTTTTCTTGGATAAGTGACATTGGCTGTGACATTTTGTTCGTTATTTGACATTGTATGATTTGCCTTTTGGTCCAGATTAAAAAACGTGCCATGCCCTACAGAATTTACCTACAGCTTCAAACAGAAGTAAAGCATGCCACTTAATAGGGTGAAACACAGAATAAAACTATGCATTACATTAAATTCGTGAATCATTCAACGAAGATGCATTTGCAGTGTGGTGAAATACTCTATTTTGCTTTAAATGTGTTTATTCAGATACTGTTCTTATCTTGGTGTTGTGAGGTGAACATGTTTTTCAGCAGGAAAAATGTTCTTGTGAATCAACCTTGAGAGCAACGTAAGAGAGTTGTATGTAAAGTCAGAAACAAGCAGATATCTGCAAGTACAATGCAATGCATCTGGTCGGATAACTTGTTAGTCACAGTTAAATGTAAAAACTAAGGTCAGATTGACAAGTCTGTTAATTCTCTCACAATCTCCAGAACTAACATACGGTTTTGGGAAAACCATTGTAAGGCTTGTTAAAGTATAGTGATTTTACTTTCATACCTGCACATTTTCATATCATTGCTGAGTCTGTCCAAAACTCAGCGGGGAGTTTTATGCTTGTCCACTTTGGCTTGGACTAGGACAAATCAGGTTTGGTTGAGGCAGGAGCAAAATTTCGCAAAATCTGCGATGCCTACAGTAGGTGACAATTTCTGTTTATCACTGAACTGACTTACGGTACCTTCAGACCTCTGGCAGAAATACAATGCTTCATATCTCCTTGTTAATCCCAGGTCATCCAGCCGTGTAACCAAGGAGGAATTTCTGAGTGCTGACAGACAGAGTTCCTTACAATGCAGAATTACAATGACATGCACTGTAATTTACTTGCATCTTTTTTTCGTAGAGAAAAATGTGTTACTTAAAGGCGGAAAGAAGTCTTAAGTTTTGGTGATTAATAGAAAATGGCAAACTTTTTTTTTTCCTTCCTTAATGTGGAGCATGAGGGCATTTTGACAATAAACTATACCTGTCAGAATGAGAGCCAATATGTAATGTTAGCAATCAGCTAAAAGGCACTTAATATGGCTTGGTATTAATCATACTGTCAATTTTAATTCCGTGGGTGTCCTTCTTTCCACTTTTCACTTAGAATTTATTTCAGACCGTGATCAAAGCTGTACTGTTCATTACATTCAGCATTAGCTAATTTGGCTTTTGGCAACTCTTATCCCAGTTCCTATTAAACGCTGCCATAAATTGAGATAAGGGTTGTGCCAAAACATTTCAGGATTGTCAAATGGTAACCCAGAGATGGGTGCATTATCATGCTGCTTTCAAGACCGTTGGGTTATTGCAAAATTAACCATTAGCAACTGCTTAGAAGCGCCAAGAGAAATTTACACCTACAGTGATTTTTTTGATGTCTTTTGAATTGACTAAAGGATGAAACAAATGTGAGAATAATCATGTCTTAGAACATTTCTGAAAGAGTCATTTGTGTATGCTGTGTTTTTATAGAGACGTTTATAAAGACAGTTTTGCAAGTGTGCTGTATCATAAAATATTTAGGGTCACAGAATATGCTGTGTTTATAAAACAAGATTATTAGGGTAACTGTATTTTCCCAAGCTGCAGTCAGTCAGAAGTCTGTGTACAAGATTGGTATCGGAGGTTTTTATTTAGAATTTTTTCTTTCAGCAGATGTTTCTAGAACCTGCTGAACGTTTAATTTCATGTGATAGACCTAAAATGGCAATTTGCCTGGAGAGATGGGAGAGCGTTACTTGCGTATGTGAATAAAACACTCTACCTTACCAACCCCTGCCCTTCTTTTCTAATGCTTGAACATCTCAAAAAGTACTTAAACAATTCAGAGGAAGTTCTGAAAAAGCAATCTGAAAGTAAGCTTAAAAATACTAGTGTAAAGGACCTATGAAAAGGCCTGAACAGATATGTAAATGTTGATAAATAACTAGTGGCTTTTTTGCAGCATCAAATAAGTCAGTAACAAAATTTCTATAGATTTCCAGACTGCTTCATGTCTTAATTGCTATTGTTGGAGAAACTTAGGGAAGCCAGTTGGGCGTCTGACTCTTTCAAAAAGTCTAATAAAACCACATACTGCTTCAGTTCATGGTGACTGAATATGGTGCGTAACAGCTGTGGTTTAAACATTAGTAAGAAATGATCTATAAATAATTAGAAAATTTGTTTTTAAAGAATATTGAATTACTAGAAAGTATGAGAGTGCTGTAAGATGATAAAATTGTCACGACTACGCAACTGATGAGATTACTTGTGCGTTCAACTTTATTAGCATGTGCATTGGTAGAATATTTATTTATTTAACAGGTTGCCCCCTGATGACTTATGCTTAAAGGTATATTTAGCTTAAATACTTAAGGCTTTGCAAAGGTAGCACTGAGTTTTGGAATTAGTACTGGCTTGTTTTGCTTGCCTTCCAACTGGTCTTGCAGAGCTTTTTTTGAAAACAGGAGACTACAAAAACATGTAAGGGCAGAAGAGACCAGCTCCCTCACTTGGAGATGGTGTTTACAATATTTTACTTTATTTTTGTGCTTTGCTTAACCCATCGCTTTTGCAGTTATTTCCCGGAAACACGAGGAGAGAATCTGCTTCCTTAGAGATTATCTTTAATTTTTTTTTTTTAAATCTTTCATATTGTCTTATATGTTAGTCTCTCACTCAAGAGCGATGGTCTGGAATTAGCTTTTTTCTGATAGTGATAGTTATATGAGTGATTGTATTTAAAATAAATTTTCTTCTTCTGAAAGAAACTAATTCAATAGTCTTGAGGCAAAAGGCCAAGACTTAACTGGAAGGAGGGGGTGTGTCAGTGCTACTAGAGGCCAGTGCTGCTAATTAATGCGTGTGTAACGGTAACGAACCAAACCCTGGTTCGCATGCCGTAGAGTAATACTTGTTTTCATGATTGAAATATGCCTCAAAACTGCATATTAAGCCTAGTACCTTTTTCAAAGCAGATTTGATAGGTTTTATAGAGGATTGGGAATAAAAATACAGGCTGGCGTTTCTGCACTAATTAAAACCATTTCAGAAGCATAAATGTAAGGACACTCTGTGCAAGCCAGCATTCATCTCTTCAGGCAGGTGAATTTAGTTCATGTCACATCCTAACACCCCCAGGACACAAAAATATTGATTATGATTCAGCTGTTGAATTTTAAGACTCAAATTTAGCAAATAACCTAGGTACTATTTTTTAATCTACTTTTAAGCCCAGGCTTAAATGTTTTTCTAAACATAAATATATTTATAGATATGCTTAAAACTAAATATAAGCTTAAATACTCTGAGTGCAGCTAGGTTTCACAGAAATGCTGGTATGGTCAATAGGAGATTTCAAATCTGCTTTTACCCTCCTGAAGGTCTGTGGGGGTTCTGTGAGAAATGTGGGTATCAGTTTTCCTTGGGCAGCCTTTGTGGGTTTGTGTGTGTGTAGGCACATGCGTACGTTCGTCACCTAAGAGGAAGAAACGGATGTTCTGTTACAACTTACAAACGGACCGGATAATGCCATCTCTGCTTATGCTTTCTGGCACGTTTTGTAGTAAGCTTCTGTTCAGTTGCATCTGTCTCAGCCACAATTTAATGGGGCAGGATGAAACTCTCCCTGCTGAATGGGGTTTTTTTTCAGTTTGGAGTTTTGAGGTTTTGCGTTTTTACATAAATGCCTTCCTCCTTTAAGAAAGGAGAAAAACCGTAAATATAAAAATAATAGAAATATAGAATATTTATAAAGATATAAAAATAAGATCACTGTTGTGTCGAGAAGCAGCATTGTATCTGTGCTCTGAAGTAGCAACGCGAAGGTTGACACAAGGCTGACTGATCTAAGGAATGTGCTATGAGAAAACTGCCCACACGTGGCAAAGATAGAAGTTTCTGAAACATCTTTAAGTGCTTTGTAGAGACTTAAAGGTGTAAGTGCATGAACGCTTCGCCTGTACTGAGCATACCTGAGTTGAGAGCTGAGACAGACTTCACTGTGCTGGAGCGGCAAGAAGCATTGAATCTGACGCAGGAAGGCTGCTCTACGGTCCTAGCATTGCCCTGGAGTTTTGGCAGACAGGAGAAAGCTTATTCTGGCTGAAATGAGGGAGAGGTGGTTTATACTGATTTGGGGATAAATGGGGCAGATGGAGCATGCAGATTCTGGCAGGCATCTGGACTGGAAGTGTGTGCGTGTGTACGTCTGTGGGAAGAGAAGACAAAGTCTCAAGCTGAACGGGGGATGTGAAGAAGCTTTGAAATAGGACCAACATGAAATAACAACTTTTTAATCATTCCTCCCTCCCCTCAGGATTCTGGACGTGTCTGTGGATAAAATGAAATTTTGAAAAGACTATCGGAGGTTTTTACGAAGGCATATTTCTTTCCCATTTTGCAAAAATTCTGTAACAATACATGGGATATGAGGTTTTAAAAGCAGCATTTATCAGAGTAGAAAGGGCCTTTCTTCTGCTAAAGTCCCTCAGCTGTGATGATTCTGCTCCATTAGCAAGACTCTGTAATGAAGCCAGTTCAGTCTAAAAGTGGAAGGAAAGTTTGGTCATGCTTTCTTTTTATGTATATTGCAGAAATATTTGACCATAAATTTATTTTACTACTTTCTATTAAAGACAATTTAATTTGAATTGAACTTCCTGAGCTTATGGAAATTTTTCTTTGCCCGTATTACTCCCTTGACAGAATTATTTTTCACTTTCCTCCTCCTTTTTTTTACTCTCAGAAAGATGCAAGACTCTCAAAGCGAAAAACTGTTGGCACAGAAAGACAGGCTATTTTTTTTAAAAAAACCTATTCTTAGTGTTTGATCTTAGCTTATTTTAATGGCAGAATACTGTGATCCAGAGTCCTAGCAAATAATGTAATGATCTCCATGACTTCTGCTTTGGCAGCAACATGAGCTTGCAGAGATACTTTCCTTTACGTTTGCAAAGGCATTTTGCGTATACCCATAGAGAACAGAGGTTCAAAGCGAAGTGCCGTTCTCAGGTGCTGGCTTTTGTGTAGGGTTCCTTACCTGTGCGGAGTTAGTAAGCAGTGACCAGCTTGTTTCATAGTACATACTGATTCTAGGCTGGAGTAGGTACAGATTTCTGATTTAATTTAAAATTTTTACAAATATTAGATTCTAAAATAGGCTTTTGATACAAAATTTTATTAAAAGTCTCTCCAAGCTGACATTTGGCATGTAGTTTATCAGCTAGCCAGCAACACAGCTACTGCTTATGTTCTTTTTTGTTTTATTTTCTTTTTTTTCAGATGAGTAGATTTTAACAGGAATTGCTGCAGTAAGACCACTAGAGAAATCAGATTAGCTGTTCAAAATTCCGGGAATTTAACCCTAATTTGCATTTTCTGCTTTAGAAGAGACAAGGTTGGGAACCCACTGCTGCAAAACACAGCTGCCGCTTCTACTCTTTGCAGAGTGGCTTTGCAGAACAGAATAGTTCTTCTGGCTCTCCAAGCACCTGGCACAAGACCACGAAGAGTTTGATGGCACTGCATTTATTAAGGAGGAGAGACTCATTGCTTTTTCTTTCTGTGCCCGCTTGGCAGATTGCAAAATAGGAGGGGACTTTGCTGTTGGCATTGGAGAGCTTACAGCTTGTGTGAATGCTATCCTGGGTTTTGCTCGCAGTGAAATAGTCCTCTTGTAATCGTGAAGGGCATGTTCTTGGAAACAACACCGCTTTTTAATGCTTGCAGTTAGAAATAATGGTTGGGTTTGTAACCTGATTTAACAAAAAAACCCCAACCCCAAAATAAAAAAAAGTAAACCAACTATATGAAGAAATTTTAGTATTGGACAAAGACGTGCACTAGTTGTGTAGCAAGTTTGGATAAACTTTCGTATTTTCTTTTTATAATACATTCATACTAGTGTTAATGTAACTTTATACTATGAAAGAGGTATGTGCTCTCTATGCTGGTTATTTATACTGTACTCTTAAGACACTTCTCTTTTGAAAGCAGATGTCTCCTTTTTGTCGATTTGACTTGCAGCAATTATACTAAAACAAGATTAAGAAATCGGTACAGA
>VZSC01006070.1:236538-309936 GCA_013398225.1 Steatornis caripensis | reverse complement strand
GAAAACGGTACAGAATATGAATGATATAATGAATACAACTACTCATATCTCTACTTTTTCCTTCAGTTTCTCTTGAATAACCACTTACTTGTCCTTAGTCAAATGGCAATTCCAAAATGTGATATACACTGCTAATAAAATTAGATACATTTTCTTTTAAAGAGGTTTCATGAATCCTGTGACCCACGTTCATCATTTCTGCCAGTTACGTTCCCAATTTTATTAATATTACTCCTAATTTGCAAGTAGGAACAGCTGAAGAAGTTATCCAAGGGAGGCTATTGCTCTGATGTCTTTTTTCACGTTCACTGGGAGTTACGAGGTGGAATTGGAACTGAATTTGCAGTCCAAGTCCAGTGTGTTTTCTGAGGTCATGGTCTTGCACACAGGGACACCCCACATCGTTCCAAGCACTTTGGCTGATAAAGTTTTGTTTTGATGGGAGGGAAAAGAACATTAAAAAGCCATTCTGAGGGGTAAACCAAAGGTCTACCAAACCCAGTCTTTTTTCTTTTTTTTTTTACGGTGGTCCATGATGGATGCCTAGGAAAGAGAATGACAATAGGGCAAGCAAAAGTAGTGACTTTCCCCACCTGTTGTTCCAACTTTGAGCCTGCTCTGGCCTTAAGGCTTTCTGAATCAGAGGTTCTGCCTTTGTGTTTAAGGCTGTATCCTTGTGTTTACAGGCTATGAGTCAACGCTAGCATGAAAACTAACTGCTCTTCTGACAAACGGCTGGTTTGTGTCAGAGGCATTTTTCAATACATGTGGGTAACGGGTAGCCTGTTGCCAAAAAAAACCATCTCTGGAATATTGCTGGGCTCTGGTTAGTTGATAGAAAGTAAAACTCTTCACAGGATGAAGTAGTTAAAACACGTTGCCCTTTTAAATCTATTTGTAAAAATACATTGTTTTCCAGGATGAACTGCAGCGTTTTGGTTGGTTTTGTTTCTGGTTTCCCTAGGTGTCTCTTCTAGCCCTTCCTCACCCCTATCAAAACCAGGAAAAACGTAGCCAGTCTCTGTCCTCCATAATATTATTTACATTTCTCTGAAATTATTTTTATCTATTTTCTTAAAAATTGTTCAGATTTGGAGCTACTTTGAAGTCTCTGTATAAGGTTAGTAGCTCAGCTGATGTTTTCAAGGCTCTTCAAGATGCAGTGGCTGACCAACTACAGTTGCAAAATTTGCCTCTCACTCTTTAATATGATTAAAAAAATACAATTGTTTTATTTTGTTGAGCAAAGTGAGATGAACCTCAGTCCAAAGGACTTTGGGCCGCTGGAAGCTGCATTGTGAGATGCTGTTTTCAACATTTTACCTTTTTCCATTTAGGAGATTCCTCCAGTGCTAGCTCTGAGACATCTTGTTATATATTTCTAGCATTAACCACCATTGCTTGCTATCTTTTTTTTTTTTTTTGCAAGAAAAGTTCCCTAGTAGCAGACACTATTAAATTGAGTGGGAAAAGAAAATTTGTATGAGTGGAAGAATGCTTTACTGTTGACATATTTTTTTAATAATGTGATATTACCCATTGCGTTAGCAGACATGCTGATTGCTTCACTAACCTCTTAATCTGTGTTCAGGTTTTCATTGGCGATGTAGTAGCACTGCATTAATTTTCAGGCTTCCTTTTGCCTCTTTAAATAAAGTATTATTCCTTGCACTAGCAATTTGTTTTCTAGACCTACTGACTGTTTTTCTGTAATACGTTTTAAAAAATAATTTAGCGTATGGCTCTTTGCTGTTGTTCTCTTATGTGTTTATATTATCTAATTTCTTACTTTAACTCTTATTTATTGGAATTGGCTTATTTAGAGTTTCACTACCACTCTTGTGAAGTGTGTAGTGTTTTTGCTAGCTTCTTGCTCATGTAATTTCAAAATCTCAGGGATTTTTGGCCTGTTACGTTTGTTATTCACATGCCCAAGTGCATCAAGATCATATAGTTCAGCAGAATGTATTTCAGAAAGGAGCACCGATCTATTCTGTTTTATTAAAAAATCAGGGAACTTTGATAAGTAGCTTGGACATGCAATCCAAATTCATGTCTATGAGTATCATCATGTAAGTGGAACTTGAGCGTGTGCTTGAAGTTAAGCACATATATTCAGGTGTTGCCTCATACTGGGTGGGGTTTTCTCAGCTAGGAGCAAGTTCCTGCTTGCAAACATGCAGCATACTCTTAGCTCAGCCCTTGATAAAGTAAGATTCAGTGATTCTTGTTCAGGTAATACTTACAGTTGACATAAATGAAGAAACAAAACCACTGATTTGACAGCTTGGCATTTGATTTTGGTGAGATGAGGGGAATGGTGCATGTTCAAGTCAAATTTAAGACTGGTCAATGACTAGGTTCAACAGAACTTCATGCTTGTTTTCTTTTCAGATTATTATCTTTTGTGATAAATTATGACTATTTTGGCATCTTATATGTGGAATGTTTCTCCATTTCCTGGAAAGTTTCTGTTTGCGAGTGTGCCACTTCTTTAAATATCGTATTTTATTTTGTTTTATTCTCTTCTGATGCTTTCTCAGGAGTGCCTTTAAGTTTCAATAACTTATCTAATGCAGAAATTGTGTTTGTTTTTTTTTACAATGTGCGTGTTTCATTTGTGTCATGACATAAGTCATGCACATATGTATGCTGTTATAATTGCATCTAATTATATGTAATTACATTTTTTTATATATACATAAAAATTTCACTATGAAACTGCATGTTGTGGGTGCCATAATTCAATTTCTGTGCACAAATAATATGTTTTAAAAGCTATTCTTTTATCTGGAATCACAAATACAAAATTGAATTAGAAATTTATAGTACATAGTGAAAACAGGATTATTATGAAAATACGCCAAATTGTATGTGTTTATATTCAAATTATGAATGACTGTAAATAGAAAAAATATGGAGTAGCTGAGGCTCAATGTGGTTATAGTATGCTGTGTTGTACGTGTCACAAGAAATAGTTGTTTATACTTCTATTACTATAATTTGGAAGTAGTGTTATGCTGTTCTCTCCATGCTTCAAACTTTATAAAACAATATTTTTCTTCTTACTTTTTGTTTCAGCACTTGCTACTAGCAATAAAGTTTATCATGGCATTTGTAATTCCGGATAAACCAAGAGATATCCAGATAAAGCTAGCCAAACTGGAATTTGAATCTCTAGAGGCTCTCAAACAACAGGTAAGAGCAATTAACATGTAGAACAGTGAAAAGCGTTGTTGGCCTGAAGGAAGGATAAACTAGGGAGATTCTGCTTTTGTTTTATGTGGATAAATATGTAAATCGCAGTGTTTTGAAATTCCTGTTTACATTGTATTAAGATTAGCTAGCTTAAAGCTGTTCCACCTCTATTCCACCCACAGGTTGGGGTGGTGGAGTGTGGAACAGTCCCTGGTAGTACAGTGTGCAACACTGAGTATTAAATAAATAGAAAGTAGCGCTGGTTTACTTCTACGCATTGAGTTGTAAACCGTAGCATTTCAGATACTGCTTCATTTTCTGTTACTCCATCACTGCTTAAGTGGAGTAGAGAGCTGGAAGTTTTAACAGGTTCATCTGTCCTTTCAACCCGCCAATGTGTACGAATCAACACCAGGAAAATGGTCAGACAGCTTGAAATTCCTGGTATGGCTAGTAATGTAGCACATTGTAATGTCCTTGTGTGTGCAAACATACCTTGTTTATATTGTCACTTTTAAAGGGCATTACGTTCTATGAAATGTCCTTTCATCCCCTGGAGGTGTTTGTTGTTGCAACACTAGGATTTCTTTCCTTGCTGAAATACCATCACAAATAAACAGTTAACTTGGCTCTAATACAAACAGAAATTGTAGACAGGCCGAACATGTTTGAAATAATTGTGTTAAGAACTAAATGTGTATGAGGGAATGGTAATGTTGCCTTACTTTACTGTCCATACAATATTCTCATTTTATTGCATAAATAAGGTATGTTTTACAGTATACTTAACAAGCATAAAAAGCAGTTTAGGAGAATAAGAATCTAGATTTTTCTACTGAAAATTTGTTTTAACAAATGATTCTATAGAAGAGTGGTGGAGATCACAAGAGCTGAAGAGTCGTACAGGATTAGCTTCAGCAGGATACAGAGATTCTACAGAGCTGGTTTTGCAATGGCAGTGCTCTTTTAAGAGTTTCTGACTGTACCACGCTAGGTGGGATTTCTAAGCTAGCTTATGTATCAGGAAAATAAAAGAACAACCCAAAACCAAACAGCATGGAGCTGCAGAGACTAGTACACCTATTTATTGTTAGCTCAGGTATTTTTACACTGCAATGCATGGTTTTACATGAACATATTCCTTGTGTGCTCCACATGCAGATGTGTCACCTCCTCTATACTGTGTTTTTTATGTAGAGTGGGAGGTTACTTTTAAAAACATCTACCATACCCGCATGTGACAAAATAATCTCTTAATTCTGGACAAACTGAGCCTGTAAACAGTATACTGCCTTTTCTAGTTGAAAACCCACAGTTTTGTGTGATACTGGAACATCACTTTTGAGGTCAGCACTGTCTTCTGTAATCAGCCATAACAAAGAAAATCCAAATTACAATTGAGTATAATGCCTGATGGGTTTGTTTTGCCTTTCTCTAGTATGTTGATGTGAAGTTACCAGGAGCTGGTTGTGGATCTCATGTACTTTTTAGACAATATTAAAAGGAACAGGACTACATTTCTATTTTAGCTGTGCATTCTCTGTTTTCATTTTGTAGACAGGCAAAACTAGGTCATCCACTGGAACCTTAAGCTCAAGTGACTAGTTACCTTTGGTTATAATGTGCCAACTGGAATATATACAGAATCTCTTTCAAGATGAGTGTGCATGTCAGCAGTTAGGACTTCATATCCTGTCCTTGTGTCTGTGTGTTCCCTGCAATAATGTATGCCCGATTCCCAGTTCTTCAGGGTTATTTCATTAATTCAGTGGTGAAGAGTTAGTCGGAATTTCAGTAAGAACCAGAAGCCTAGCAGTTCTCACCTAATACTTTAAGGCTTCCTACAAGATCCAGGAAGAATATTGGCTGGTTTTCAGATGCATGGTAGGTACTTTAAACACAAGTGTCTATGGTCACCTTTTTAGATTTCTTGTGATTGATACTGTGTTATGTACCGCATCGACATGTAGAAATTTGGGCTTTTTTTCTGGCGCCTTAGCTTTTTGAGTGAAAAATATCTACATTTAAAAGTAATACATTAGCAGTGCGAAAAGATACTGAAGCACATTTTCTAGTTCTTCCTCTTGTTACTGAGAGTCATCATGGTAATTTACGCTGTATGTCTTAATTCCAAGCAAAAACCAGTAACAAAATCCCCCAAAACAACTGTTTAAAACAACAGACATAAAAGTCTGGGGCAAATGTGTTGTGGGGTCACATATTATGAAGAAACTGGTTTTTATACTTTTGTGCAAGTATGCATCATGTTCCTCTCTCGATGCTATCCAGACGTGCATGCTGTTGTGTTTTACCATATGAGCTTTGAGAGTACTGCTGTCTTGGGATGTAGCTATTAGAAGGGCATTAACACTGTCAGACTGTAAACCTCTAAGATGCCGAAGTAGATTGTTGGGCTCCGTATATAGCGCATGGAGAGAAAATCTAATACAGCTGCTTTGAACAGTTGTATTGATTATGCTTGGGATCCTTCAGTTTAGATGGTGTGAGCACCTTTAAACTTTCATTAATGCTAAGCTAATTGCTTTTTTTGGTGCAGTGGGACTGTAACTATTCTGTGTTCAAATCCATTTGAAGACTGAGGTAGTGTCTATTTGAAAGGAGTTTTAGGAATTTTAGTGTCTCAGCTCCTTAATAGAGATGAATGATCATCATTAGAGCTTGTTAAAATATCCTATATGGCGAAAAATGCTGTAATTTAAAAAAAAATTTATATTGTAATGATAGTCTTGTTTTGAAGTTCTCAAACTTTAAGAAAAGTTTTTAGGAAGTTCTGAAGTGTTTCTTTGAAGCATTTCTTTATATAGTTTCTGTGAAGACTGTTGAAAAGGAGTGTACTGTTGAATGGGTTGTAATAATTTGATCTATTTTGGAAGTGCTTTGTTATGATACACTCAAAGTATTTTAACAAAGTTTGTTGATATAACTCAAGACTAAATACTGGAACCTTTTGGAGTCCAGATTGGGGAATCTGTAGATTTCGCTTGAAATTTCCCTGATATCCTTCAGTGTAAAGAATGGTAGAGGAGGATGGTTAGACTCTACTTTGTGGGGAGCTAAGGCAGAGAATAAATTAATGGGAACTGGTTAATAGAGGGCTATGGAGAATATGGATCAAGATTTTTGAAAGAGGAGTGGGAGCAATTCCATTCACACTCCCTACAGTGTTGTCAGTTTTTGTCATCTGGAGGGAAGCCGGGATGGTGAGCAACTAGAAATGGGTGCTGTCTGCTACTAGGGTGATGGGCCCTTTCCTGGTGAACGTCATGATCCTTCTTGGGGAAGCAGCTACCTAGTAAAGTGGACTTGCTTTGCTGATTTGCAGTACTCTGTTGTGTCTGTTTCTTGCAAGTACAGAAGCATGCCGTGTTCTTTGGTCTAATTCCTGCTTAAAGCAGGAAGGGAGACCAAGTGTAGGTGTGCCTGCAAGCAGCAAGGGAACAGTTAGTTAATCCTTCAGTGGTTCAGGAATTACCGTAGGTGAGGACCAATGCTATAAAACTGGTATGATGCCACTAGCTTTTTCGGGGCAGTGACAGCGAAAGCTACGCTGATACACATTTTAGCTTCTGAACAGATCAAAGCTTAATGAATAGACAAAATGCCCTCATGGTTAGAGATGGGTCAGCAGTCTAGCCTTATAAAAGGTCTAAATTCTAGAAACACAAGACAACTGCAGATTAAACAGCATAACTTGCATTTTGTGGACTAGATTACAGTCACGTTTTCAGGTGTTATGAGATATTTCCAGTATTACGTTCTTTCGGTCGAGGCAAACATCAAATTAATATCTTCTTTCTGTATTGAAACTAGACCCAGGCAGAGCAAACAAGAGAGAAATTGGGGTAAAATAATTATTCATGCAATTATTTTCTGAGCATGAAACAGAGTAGCAACTCCCAACTTGATGTATAACAAGTAGCCATTTTTCAAGGAAAAAATAAAGTTTTAAGTGGTGGGGAATGGTGTTTCTTTTCACAGAGCGGAACTACCTGGGCAGCATCAGTATTTGCTCTGAAAACAAAAGCTTATTGATGTAAAAAATGCTTGTGGTTTTTATGGTACTTTTGCATTAAAAAATCTGAATTGGATAAAGGTGTTTTTCTTATAGCATCTCCTTCACTATCTCAGCAGAATAAACATAGCCCTGATAGCAATAATAGAGAAATAAATTTTAGTGCAAGAGTTTTCTTCTTCAGAGGAACTACAGGGGGGAAAAAAAAATCTCCTTAAGCTGGAGCAGAAAAGCAGATGTGGAGTATTTTTTTTTCTGCTGTGCATCCCTTCCCAGTTCCCTCCCCACCTCCAGCCCCTACCTCCAAGGGGACCTAATCTATAAACATACCATCATCCCTGTGCCCTAGCTTCCTTTCTTAGTGTTCTAGTCATTGGTGGCCAGTATCTTTTAACAGCAATATCTTTTAACAGCAATGCCTTTTCCTTCTGATAAGCGAAGCCTTTCAGTGCTTCCTCTGAAGAAGCGTGCCCATCTGTTGGGTGGCTGCTGTCCGTCTGTAGATGTTCCACCAGGAAGAGACTCTGGATAGATAACATGCTTGTGAGCAAAGGGTCCAGTCAGCTGATTGACAGTTGTCATCCTTCCTCAACTGTCAGTAATGAAAAGGGTCAAGCTTATTGAACACCAGCCATGAAAATATGCCTCCTTTATCCTCCCTGGTGTATTTCTTTTCACAGTGAGATAAAGCAATGTAGCCATTCAGCATGGGCCAAGTGGAGAAAGACCTTTTGCTCTTTCATACAGTATCTCCCGTGGTGTTGTACCTACATACGGTTGCTTAGTTGCTTAGTGGCAGTGGTATAGTCTGAAAATCCATAAACAATTGCTTCAGAGTGAGATCTGGATGCTTGCAAGTCAGTAGTGCTCCTTCTTAATGACTTCCAGCAGAATAACAAGTTTTCCAAAGCAACAGTGTGCGTGACATTCACTAGGATTTCTCCAGCATTGTCATCCATTTCCTGAAAAGCGGTTCCATTTGTCTCAGTTCCCTCTCCAGGAAATGCAAGAAATGAAGAATGCTGTGACTGATCTCTGCGTCATTTTCATTGACCAAAAGCTTCTTCAAGACATGATAGTGTGTTAATTAGCTTCCTTTTGAAAAAGGCTCAGTGAGACAATGACAGCAAGAGGCAGGTGTCTGTTTGCCTAGGTGCAGTCATATGGAAAGTTTAAACTCTTTCTCCCTCCTTCTACAGGTATTCTGGCATGTAAAAGCTGCTTTTCTTTCCAGTAAAAACCTTCTTCTTCACGTCGTTGCTTTAACATTGCAATCCGCTGCACTGCAGCAGATCTATTAGTTGCAAAGCTTTCTGCTTTCTGACTGCAGTGGCTGGATCTTGCCATTTCCCCTAGGAATGGCACCCACTAGCACTAATCACGTCCTTTCCAGGAGGAATACACTAATTTTGAGTGTGCTGGCCCATCTGGCCTCTGTCCTGTTAGAGTGCTTAGCCTCTCTAAGAACAGCTTTCTGTAGCTCAGAGCAAACCAAAGAGATGCTGCTAACTTAAGGGTCTTCTGCACTGGGCAACATTTGTGCTTGCTCCTTGTACCTCTTCAAGCTGTTGTTTGTTCTTGCAGAGATTTTCTGTTTATTAACACGTCACGTGCCTCAAATTATGAGTGTGGGTGTGATGGGCCAACATAGCTGCTTGAACTGTCAGTGAGCCTCAGAAATGACCCTTCTTTTTTGGTGGGGGAAGGAAGAGAACAGGAGCTTTTTTTTTTTTTTTTTTTAACTGTTTAATGTTGGGAGAGCATGCGTCATTAATTCTTTACATATTGATTATTTATCTTGCAAAATGGGAACTGAAGACAGGTTTTGTGAGGCTGAAACAAACTCAGTGGATTTCTGCCTCATTCAGTGCTATAATTACCAGCATTAGACGGCTTAGAGAAGGGCTACCTGTAGCTTCAGGGCTACCCTCAAAACTGTTGATGATAAAAGCAGAAGCTCATTCTGTGCTTGCTGGCAATGCTGAGCAAACACAAGGCTGCAGTCAGACAGGAGGAAAGGCAAGCAGCTGAAATAAAACGTTTTCATTCAAATAATCAAGTATTTGCAAAACAACCTGTAGGAAAGGCTGTTGAAACTTGAGCTGAAACACTGAATTTTGGTTAAAACAGAATGAGGTGAAATAAAACATTTGCTTTATGTTTTGGCCAAAAAAAAATCCTTAAAAATAGTATTCTTTCTAAAGAAATAAATATTTTTAACAAAACCTCATTTTTTCAGCAAAAATGTGCAGCTGCACTTTCTTCATAGGCTCCACTAGTTTGTTTAATCAAACATAACTCACAGGTGATGTTAAAATAGAACCATTACTAATGATTGCTGGTTGCTGTAGGGTTTTTTAAATAGTCCAAGCCTATTAATTCAGCTTTGCAAATGCAGTTTTTCCTGAGTGAATAGTCAGAATGCTTTCAGACATGTCAATATAACATGCGCACATGTTTGGTAGCAGTGGGGATATAACGCAAGTAAGATTCATTGTATTTTCATAACCCAGTTTTTTAAGGATAGAAAGACTTGCACCTAGCCATAGGAAAACAGATTGCATTCAAACAGTTTTGCCAGTGTATTTTAAACATTAACGCCTTTAACGCTGGACCGTTCTTGAGAGTATTTGAGAGTTTCTGAAAATTACTTTCAATATAAAGGTGTTAGCAAAACCAAAATAAATGATGATCCTTTAAGTAAAAAAAAAAAAAATCAAAAGCCCATTAATTTGGGAAGAAGGTTTTTGTGTCCCAATTTGTGACTTTTTAACTGAAAGTGAGATGACACCAACTCTGCCTGGTTTGCAGATAAGTTAAACTTTTAAATATAGCACCCTTGAGAGCTAACAGTATAAATATAAACTTTTAAATAGATATGAGTATAATGTGATGGTAGCTGATGCTTTTGCATGCTGTTAATGGAAACAGAAACAGACAGTACACCAACTTCCCAGCAGGTGTAATTTTCTTTTCCAACAATCCATTCATTTGCTGTGACTATTGCCAAGGGTAAATTGTCCGTCAAGTTATGTTTTCGTAACAGCTGAGTCTCTCTGGAAAGATAACCTGTTTTACGTTTATCAAATCCTGACCTAGAGCCTGGTGGTGGAATGAACATCAATCAGTTCAGTCCTTTCTTTTTGCCTGACATCCCAGATCATTGACAATATATGATCTCAACACGGAAACCTGGAGTACGGGGATAGGAGAGAAACTAGGTTAAAATTGTTCATACTGTAAGAATACTGCAGCTACATCAAGCTTTCATAGTTTCAGAACCCAGAGGAGATCCCAATTATACGTGAGCCAATTTGAGTACAAGGGAAGAGGCTATTCCATTTGCCATACAAATGAAAGTAAAGTGCACAGTGAGATTTGATTTCAAGAGCTCTGCTAACCAGCTTTCAAGAGGACATTCATGTGTCTGTAGTTACAGACTTCTAAATAGTGGTTGCACCTGTTACTGAGGAGGTGAAGGACTAGAGCGAGAGAAAAAATGAAATATCTTGTCTCATTAGAATTCCTTCAAAAGAAAAGAGTCCCAAAAGATTACACTTACAATGATTTGAAAATTAAATTTTCCTTATAGACTGAACAGAACTTGGTGATAAAAAAAGTAGTATTGGTTGCAAGCAGCTGTGGATTCCTACATGCATATCACATTTTAAATATCCTTTTCCCTCAAAATGCCACCTCAAAAGATGCCAGTGAGAACAATAATCCTTTAAAGGAAATAATACTTTAATTGAAATAATTAAACTTGAGTGGAAAGCTTTCTCTAAGAGCAGGAAGACAGCAAATAGAATATATCTCAGCTTTTCAGTGTTGATAGTTTCAGTCAAATTTTAGATGCGGAAATAGTAGCTGGTTACCACTCCCCCACCTGCCTCCTTCCCCAAAAATCTCTGTCATCCTGTCTACAGGGAGAACTCTGTCTGAGACTAACTGGAGATCAAAAAGCAAGAATGCACAGAATTCCCGAAAATGAGACAAAAATTTAAAAGTGTCTGTGTGTTGCTAGTGATGATGCTTGCACCATCATTGAGTGCAGCCTGATCACGGTGATTGTAAGAACAAGTATCCAGTATGATACGTCGCCTATGCAGACACGGGGATTTTATTTGTTTTGAACTTGAAAAAAATCTCTATGCCTACTGGTGCTGCCTTGAATACTCATACTTTTGGTTGTATGAGAAATAGCACTCTGATGTATAGCTGCCATTTCAGTGAAGTGGGTAAGAAACATGCCAAATAGGCAAGTCCTTGCTATATATATATACGGATTGATAATTTTTGTTCTGAAATGAGATCTAATTGCTTGTCTGAATAACACAAACAGTGCTTTATATGTGCAAATTTTGTTTAAATTGCACAGTGTCTATGAATACTTTAATATGCTATATATACGACTTAAGTAGCACATGCTTTTTGTATGTTAGAGTAGTCCTTACGCAAATGTTTTTTGCACTTTCAAGTATCAAATTCTCTACGTTCCCGTAGCACTGAAGAGTTGATATAGCTGAAAATGCATTGAGAGGGGTGATTTTCGAAAGACAAGATAAAAATTAGCCCTTGCTATGTTGATTCTGTATTATTTTCCCTATTCTTCAGTCTGTGTTGTTGAACTGAATACATAACTTCAAGAGGTGCAGTATTTTAATGGGTAGGCCAAAGCATTTTTTATAATTGCAGACATGTACAAATAAAGCGGGCATAAACAGTGTCACCAGAGCATACACAGATATAGAACGTTTTCACTTAATTCACAAGAGACAGCAAAATCCCTCAGTACAGTCAAGGACTGTGTCGCAGAGTAAGAGAAGAGACACGCTCTACAGACATTTTGATCTGTCCCCTACTGAATTCGCTCCCAGCACCCTCCTTCCCAATACTTTCTGCTGCAGCTGTGGCTTGAGATTCAATCTGATAAAAGATCTTTTACTGCAGACCAATCCCTTGACTATCACAGACTGGACCCTATCCTGCATGGCTCGGATCACTGTCACACAAGCCGTGACAGTTTGTGCAGTTAGCTCTCCAACTACTGCTCTGTAACTACTAATGTCCATTAAGATGACTTGTTTTTTCTGTGAACCCTTTCAGTGTTACCAATGAGTTATCTTAAAGCATTAACTTTCCTCTCCCTCATCCTCCCATGTACCTGTTGCTCTTTCTTCTCCAAAGCCAGATAAAGACTACGTTGCAGGAGATGTCAGGCTTTGAATGCCTGTGGCTCTTGAGGTGTCTTATTGGGGGCACCTGCCTGGCGGGCAGTGTGAGTGATTGACTCTTAGTCAAATTACTGTCCCCTAGGAGCCACTGAGGTCCCACAAGCTGGACAACGTATGGCAGCATTTGGGTTGTGGCTTGGGGTTTTTGTGCCACTCACAATTTTCTAGAACAAATTATCAATTCATATGTAATTTGCATTCTTGTAATTGATGCATGTTAGTTGGCAGCTCAGTTTTGTCCACTTGCTGTGTTTTGCTGCTTCTCAAAATTTGTGGTAATTCACAAATTCGAATGTGGTAAAATTTGTGCTGAGGAAAACCTTCCAAGTGAACAGATGGATGTGAAGCAGCTTGGTCCAACAAAGGTGGTTTTATTTGTTTTAACTCCAGTGCATTAGAAGGCTTCTGCAAGCTCTACATATGTTCATCTGTGTTAGCTGAAAAGTAATCATGTCTGACATAGGTATCTTTGTCGTATCAGAATAGGCACCACCTACTTGTTCATAGATAGTTAGCAAATATGTGTTCTGTGGCAACACCCGTTTTCTAAGACTTGCGGTATCCATAGCATAAGGGACTTTGCTATGATGTCTGAAATAATTTTGCCCTTTACCAGTATCCGGACTGATACCTAGACTACACTTAAACATGACCTTTAAGAGTAAGTGATCCAGCCCAACATCCCCATGTTGAGCTAGTTGGTGTAGCTGAAGCTCCTTGTGGACTAGGAAAGCTCATATTTTTACGATAAACGCTTCCTCCGGAGTGACCCTTTGTCAGAGAGTTTTTGGGGTTTTTCTCCTGTTTGCTCTGGAAGATTAAAATAAAGAAAATTCATTATTTGTTTTCTGAGATTCACTGAACTGTATGTGAGACTTTTCTATGTGAAAACATGCGTTGCATGTGTAAAAACAAAAGCCCAACTCTGTCAATAGTAGACGTGTAGGCGCTCTGACTCCAAATTGAATATACATGTGTGGCAGCACAGCACTAGCAAAATTTAGCATATGTATTTCATAGATATTATAAGTGAGGAAGGTAATATTTTCACTAATTATTGTGTAACCACGGTGGAGATACATTGTTCAATGATGGGCACTACTTGAGTGAAATGAAACTCGTAAATGATGAGGGACTGCAGAAACTTTGATCCCTTAACAGAGCATGCCGGGATGTCCAGTGTCTGTGGAAGGAGCATAGACAGCCTCTGCATGTGAAGGGAGAGGGAGATTGAGTCCCCTTTTCTCCCCACGACAGATCAGACAACAGGACCATGACCCTGCGTTAAATCACTTAGCTAGAAACAGGCATGGGGTATCAGTCAGAAAGAAGTTTTAACTTGCTTTTCTCTCCATTTCGTGTGTATACCCCACCAAAGCAACCTGCTACCTTCCTTATGAGGGGACTGGTAGCACTTACATTCCCAAAGGAACTTGGTTTTGGCCTTTTTTAATCTGGTATATAAGGTTAGGAAATCAGAAATACTAAGAATGCAGGAGATGAAGATGGGGAAGTCTGCAGACATTAAGCTCTGGTAGTTTTTCTGGCTAATGCACATTTAAGGTGTGTGTGTGTGGGAAGAAGTCTCTACCATAGGCACACTTACAAGCATTTTGTCACAGTATCAGCAGTTCTTTTTAATACACGTACAAATGATTCTGTTATGTGCCAGTCTGAAGCAGCAGTTTGTAACCTTTGCTGCCATAATATAGAGGAGATTTAGTGATGTGAGTCTTACAAGACTCGATTTATTTAGCTTGTCAAGAAGAGGGTTGAGAGATGCCTTGTTATGATGTATGTATTTACCAGTGCGTGAAAGGGTAATGGGAGACTTTTTAACCTTCTTGATAAAAGCATAATGTGGCACAGTGGCTGAAATTAGATGTTACATAAAGGAGGCACAATTTTGTGTCTGTAAAAATAGGTGAATGTTGGTCCACATGAGAAATGGAGCGTATCAGGGACAAAACAAAGTTTTATCAAAGGTGGTATGGCATCTCCACCAGCAGCCACAAACAGATGTCTAGGAAAGAGCAGGAAAGCATGGCAGCTAGCTGTTGTGCTTCTTCCTAACGCTCTCCTACTTCCCAGTCATTTTTGGTTCTGATTTTTCTAAGCCAGATGCAGTTTCTTTGTGTTTAGTAATCTTCAGTGATTTCTATTCCATGGTGGTGTTCTGTCTCCCCCCTTTGAACCATTTTAAGCGTTAAGGTCCACAGTGTCCTTCGGCAAGAAGTGCTACAACTCATTATTCTCAGCACGAAGGCCATGAGTTGATTATTTGCAGACATCTTAATATGTTCTAATCAGGTTTGGTGGAAAAATTCTTTAGCTTTTACATATGAGGGGAGATATTTAGCTGAATTATCGTGGGGGTCCTTTTGGCTTCTGGAATCTGTGAATTTGAGTTTCTGTAATTTTATTTAACAGACTTTGTGGAAAAAAATTACGGCCCAATTTGCTTTTAGCTTGTTAATGAGGCTTGCAAATTTGCTTTAAGACAACTAGTATAATCAAATCATGTGGTTCAGGGCTTTAGCCAACTCTTTTCTTTTTTCCCCTCTGTTCGTGTATAGAAGGCCAAATAATGTGAATTGGTGCAGAGTGTCCTCTTTCTTGGAGGCCAGGTTAATACTTTGCTAACACAATGAAAGCCAAACTGATTACTTACTTCGGGAAAATTCAAGTTGGCAAGGTTCTTGTAGTTTCTGGTCTTCCACTATGGTACGGTACGGGAATCAACTTACCTCAGCTATTCCTTGTCACCATAGTGGGGATATTAGACACTGAGTGTACTTTCCTCTCCGTTTCTCATGGAAAATTGTTTCATCTGCCAAAAACTGAAAAGTCTGAGAACTGTCAGTTTGGTAGTTGTCATTAGATGAGATATGCAGAAGTTGGTAGTGGTTGATCTCTGGGCCTGTTGTGTCTTTAAAGTATGCCGAGCAGTTACACCACAACATAGCAAGTGACATTGTTTAGTTTCTGTCACTTGGACTGGGATGCTTAAAAGTCCATCTTCCAAACTCTGCTAACTTTACTGAAGTAGAAAATACTGCATTGATGAGGAATAGGTTTATATTACTTAATATAATTATTTTTATGTGTGACTTAAATAAAATTGTATTGTGCATCTAAAATTTTAATTTAATTATAAATGTACATTTAAAGTAAATACTCTGTTACTAATTAGCTATATTGGCTTTCTTATCAGAGGCATGTGTAGAAGGATCAAGGATTTGTTTCATGACAGGAGCGCTCAGAAATACTAGGAGGTTGAATCTTTCTGCCGTTTGGGATCTCCTCCGTTTCATGGGGGACACTTTGCTTGCCACTTTCTGGCCACCACCTCCGTAATGCATAGCCAGATTTCTGCAGCCCGTGCTTTCCACCTAACAGTTGAGTTGCGTCTTTCCTTTGTAACTACTGTATGCCTTTATTTATGTTCTTAAAGGCATCTTTATAGTCACAATAGACAGTTTTTTAAAAGTTTAGCTGAATATAGGCAGCTGCTTTCCCTAGAGTAGATGCATTTAAGAGTTTATATCTTTCTACTCCTGTATTGTGTGCATAATGTTTTCCAGCAAACATTAATCACACCAAATAGCTTTGAGGGCAAAACCATTGTAGTAAGATAAACATTTTCAGAGTCTGCTTTAATGCCCAAAGCCTCTTAGCTTTTTTAGGTCAAATTATGTTGTATCCTCTGACTGTGTTTCTAGGCATGCTACTGCTAAATGCTACTTTTAAAATTCAAATTCTGTGTGGTATTTTTGTTGACAAGGTTAAAGAGAGGGTTCTCACAATTCTCACAATTAAGGTCCCAACTTCAACGGCAAGAATAAGATAGTGGTTCTGTTTTCTTAAAGCTAACACTTAAGAATGCTGGTCATATTATACTTACAATATTATGCTTTTTGTATTCGGTCAGTGTCAATCTAATACTACTAGTGCAAAAATGAGGATGTTCCGTTACAACAGTGTGCTAGGAGTTAAAATTTTTGTTGGCCAGAATGTACGAGTTAGTCATTTACACTTTTAGTTTTCCGGAAGACTTTATTTTACAAACACTGTTTTCTGCAAGCTCTAAATAATTCTAAGCAAACACGCTGAAAAAATTAAACACTATGTGCTGTGTAACTATCCTAGAAAAGACAAATAGAACTATTTTTCTTAAGAGCAAAATGCCTTGGTTTTTTGCATTGATATCAGCCAAGAAAAATAACTCAGTAGATAAGAACTATTTTTTTCACAAGGTTTCTTCAGAAGTCGTAGCTTTTTGTTAAGTAGATGAGTACCGCACAACAAATTTCCTTTCCCTTCCTCCTCAGTGAATGCTCTCGGCTAATATTTGCCATCCACTCGGCTAAAGATTGGATTATTGAGCAATGAGAAGAAACATTTGTAAAAACAGGGGGTTCTGTTGCTGTGAAACAGTGGCTGTAGCGCATGCACAATGTGATTTTTCTGAAGTTGGGTTTACTTGCAGGGGATATACATGAAAATGTCGAAAACCAGAGACCTCATCTGTTTCTGCTGGTAGCTAGCGTGATGCCATTAGTGTCTGTAATCTGGAGAGGGGCAGGGGAGGAGGATTGTTAGTAGTTTTTTTAAAATATCTCCTTAAAAGCCGGATAGTGAGAGAGTTGGAGAGGAAGAGCTGTCGGATAGTCAAATATCCGGGAGATGATTTGGCTGTCACAGTATCTGGAAGTTACATAAGGTGCATAAGCACATTACATAAATGCTCGCCGGTGCTTCAGGTCACCAGCTGCTCTTCCAAAACTAACCCCTGCCCGCCTGAAACCAGCCCAGAAACACAGAGGGCACACTTGGAAAGCAGGAATCTACATTATTTCTGCAGCAGTGGCAGCATGTTTGCATGAGATTAGGTATATGAGTATATTCGAAAGTAACAGAACGATTTGTAAGAACAAAATCAAATGTCCATAAGAAAATAATGTAATTTTATTT
Source organism: Steatornis caripensis (assembly GCA_013398225.1). Classification (NCBI taxonomy): domain Eukaryota; kingdom Metazoa; phylum Chordata; class Aves; order Caprimulgiformes; family Steatornithidae; genus Steatornis; species Steatornis caripensis. The sequence continues at coordinate 292,497 of VZSC01006070.1, read as the reverse complement.
TTACTAAGTGAGTATCAGTTTAAAAGAGCAGATCATATAGAAAAAGCCCGTATTGCAGTGGAATACATTTCAGTACTGTGCTTGATACGGTGGGAAGTTTTTAGGCCTAGCAGAAAGGACCTGCTGTTTATATGCGGTGTAGACAAGCATTTCTTTGCATTTGGAAAAAAAGGATTGCTGTTCAGCTTTTTATAGCTTTTGTGATATATTGCTGGTGAAATCTTCTGTAGATTAAACTGCAGTTCTCTTACAAATAGAAACATGGATATTTCTCTAGGGGAGAAAAAAAAGAAAGGTGGGGGAAAGTCTGCCGAGGCCTTTTAAACCCGTAACAGTTTAAGACCGAAAGGTGTTTGATGATAATGAACATTTTCCACTCTCTGAAGCACATTAAGGGTAGCAGTAAGAGCTCAACTCTTCATGCTTCATTCAGACAGCTACGGCACCTTCTTGACAGTGTGTCAGATGTAATTTATACTACAGGTTAAATGGTTGAGATTCCTCTGTTTAGTAATTATAACAGGTGATAGCTCTACAAGGTGTTCGGTTCTCCTTAAGTTATTGGAAAGATTGAATTCAGCTTTGCGAAGGAGTATTCCTTTTCATCCGTCAGCCTCCTCTCAAAAACACACTCAGAGGTGGGGGAGATGGCAGAATACCTTCATACAAATGGCATGGGGTCTTTGTAAGGAGCTTGTTTTCATCCAGATAGTCTGGAACACAGATGAAGTCCTCTCTGTGGGTTCCGGTGGCTAAGTGCTGACAGAGCGCTATGATGATCACTGTCCAGGAGCAGAAACACTTTGCTTTGGACTTGAGGTACTCTTCACCACAATAAGCTGAAGCCTCTGTACCTGTCAAACATCTAACTAAACTGAACATGTATTTTATTAGACAACTCTTGGACATTGCATCCTGTAATCACACTGGTCTTGAAAATCCTAAGAAAAAGGGATATGCCTAAGGCTCCATTACCGTGATGAAGATTGTGCTAGTACTTTGCTATTATGCAAGTCCAGCCTATAGCCCCATTACCTCCTCTGCCTGATCCTGCTTCACAGAATGGCAGTCGGGATCTGCATTCATATCCAGCATGGCTGCTTCTGGCATGTTACAGTGGGGTTAATACGACTTACTGCCAGGGGGGCAGTTCAGCTATAGGGCAGAACCTTCTTGTCCATGAAACAAAGAACAAAATTTTCTGTAGACTGACTTGCTAAGTAAATTGAAGGAAATTCTGTCCCTTGGCAGTCTAATGTTGATCACTAACCTCTGGGGAAAAGCTGTTTCCTATTTCAGTCTGTTGGCTGGTCCTAGAGCAATCACAGCTTTCTGTTAACTCTACAAAGAGACATTTGGCAGAAGTTGCTGCAACACATTCTCCTACTTTAGTGCCATAAAATACATTTTGTCACCTCGCAATTGCTAGGATCTTGCTGACTAGTTTGTGAGCTGCTCCTCTTTGCTTTGTTAGTGCAAACTGAGCTTTGTGTCTTGTCTTTGAGCAAAATCTCTGTTCTGATTTCCGGTGTCTAGGAAAATTGCCTCATGAAGCGATCGTGCAGTCTCTGTTCTGTTTGAATGGAACATTTCGTACGCACCTCCTGTCCACGTGGTAACTCATTGCTACTCACTGGGAGTGAGATCTTTGTGGACAGTTATTTAAAGAAGAATAGTTATTTATGCGTTGTAGTAGGTAATAGGTGGTTCTTCAAGACGTATAGCCTACATTAATCTTATCCTGCATTCTAATTATTTGCCTCAACAGAGTTTTATGTCTTACTGATTCCTCATTGATAAAGAAATATGGAGCTGGTTGTTCCTTTTCCAGTTGGGACTTCAGGACGGCCAGACCACAGTGATCATGGGTGTCAAGTATATCACCAGCAAAATCCATATGCCACTATAACTTGGAAGAACTAGTTAAAGTAAAATAATGTTTCTTTAGCATTTAGTTTGTAGGTAAACAAGCGGCAAATGAGTTAGCTCAGTGTTCTAGTTTTGTACATCAGTCTGCAGTCAGACTGTTACCTTTATCTGGCAAAAACAGTCCCTGACTAAGAATTGTATGTGGTTCGTGGGGATTGTTTGGGTTCCTCCCCTTCCTGCCCTATTGTCTCAGATTTTGTACCTGCTTTTCTTCTTACTCTGTCCATGGTGCTTTATTCTGAAAGGGGTTTTGTCTTTGTTTTGGTGCGTAGACTCTTCTGATCTTTTCAGGCTTGCATTTCTTTGTTTTACTGATTTTAATGTTTATAACCTTCATGCAAGAGACATTGTTAGGCTGTAATGCAGTGAGTTTCATGAACCTGATTTAATAAATGTACTCTTTGCCTTGTTGCAGTTCACCCTGAACTCTAATCAGCTGTTAGGCATTTTGAGGTCCCTGTACAGTGAGTATTTTGAAAACATCTATTTATTTGCCACTATGAGTGTTCCACAGCTCTACACACAGTGACAGTGGAATTAATCCAGGAAAAGAAACGAGCTGAAAAAAGTCATTTAAGTACCCATGCCAGCCTTGCTCCACTAGGCAGTTTGTTTACATTGATTTTATTAGGACACAAACAAAGAACTAAGAAAGAAAAGAATGTATTCTGAATTGTGCTCTTCACTCATCACAATATTCAGTATTTGAACAAAATCTCCCAGCCTCTCAACTAGATGAAATTGCATTTAATTTACCCGCATTGTACACATATTTTGGTTATAGCACTCAAAATACTCAGTTCTCAAAGGCCTTCATTTCAGTGAGAACAGAATGTGCTGGTTTGGGAAGAAAGCCCGCTGCAAACAAAATTGAATGCTGAAACCTGAAATTGAAAGTGGCAAAAGGTGGGAGGAGTGACAGGAAAGGTAGTTGCACATGGCACACTCATAAGATATTTCTTCCTTTGATTTTTAATTTTGCGTTGATTCCAAAATCAAACAATTTCGTTGTCTTCACAGTAGAAAAAATAATGAGCAATTCCTACCTTCATCATCATGTTAGAATGTATGTTAACTGTGAATTCTCTCGTTTCTATTTGAAGTACATCTTTATTTTTCCTAATGCAATAACTCCTGTGCGTATGTACTTGTCCTTATACATCTGCATATGCATATGGGTCTGTAAGTAACCGTATGTCCTTTATAATTGTTTTTTAGTAATACTGAATCAGCTTATGGGTGACAATTTTGATAGTAATTGTGATACTGAATCATTCTGTAGCTGCTTTATTTAACTTTTATTTATTATTTCAGGTTTTTTTTAAAGTTTTTTTTTTTTTTTCTGACTGGGTATATGTGCAGCTTATGGCCCTGATACTGCATATGCTGACGTGGAAATACAATTTTATCTGTATGAGCTGTTTCCCCTCTCGTAAAATAACTTTCATGTGTCTTTTTGAGATAGAAGTTCTGCGGTTCTTTAGAAAGTCTAAGCTGGTCACGAGAAATTTTTAGATATGTTAAGCCTTGGAATATTGGAGTAGAATCTGGTTTTAAGTTCACCAGCTGGGAATAAAGAATGAAGATTTAAGAAGGTCAAGCCAGTGATACTTTTACAGCTGAGTGGAAGCCACAGTTTCTGAAAGCTGAATTGATGAATGAATGCTCTGTGGTTGTGCTTTGTTAACTACTCAACTAAAACCTGAAAAGATTACAGTAACATTGTGAATCCGTAAGCAATGCGAGATAATATGTTATTTTCCAAACATGGCTCAATTAAAATAAGAAAAACATCATTGCACAGATGCGATGAGCTTGACATTTATATTGCTTTGAGAAGATGCTGGATAAACTTTGTGCACCTTTATACACTGAAGATATTAGCTACTTTGGTTTCTGGACACAGAACAACATTTCTGTACTGTCTAAGGACAATCCTAATACCTGGTATAGCCACATGAAAAGGTACTTGCCATACACCTTAAATCATTGAAGTCGATAGGTATAGAAGTTAAGGAGCCCTGTGCGTGTGAGGAAGAAAAAATATCTTCACAGCATAAAACTCCTTGAACTAATTGGAAGTATTTGTATAGTACTAGCGTTTTGCTGTCATAGCTAATGTAATTAAAAGTAAAATATCTGCACTGAACGTTACATAGACATACTGGGAGAATTCACTTTACATACGCTAGTCTCCCCTGCTCCTTGAACAAAAGAGAAGGCTTGCAGAAAAAGAGATTCCTCTGGAAGATAATTCAGAACAGGTACCTAGCATAGAGTTATGAGCAATCTATGAAGGAACCTACCCCTCTCTGTTAACTGTACATGGAGCATCTCTGGACAAGCCTCCCTTTGGGTAAAGGGTTAATGTCTTCATGGATAGACACCAGCTGAGAACTTGGTCCGTAATATAGATCCTGCTTGAAAATGAAAGCCTTTATATTTTGACCAAGTAAGGGACAAAATTAGGTATGTGGTAATTTACTTGAGAGTGAATAATGGTGTCCATTAACACAAGGCTGAATTTCAGCGTCAGAAAATGTGTCGTCCCTATCAAAGATCATGCTTGGTAGTGTCTATTTCTGTCTTTTATTAAGCTTTATTTAACAATGTGGCTTGACTGAAATGGATGAATGGGATGTCTTTTTAAGTACTAGTCCTCATTTTTACAAATACTTTAGATAAACATAGGTACATATCAAAAATCTATGCATAAAAATAGAGCATAGGCTGGTTTTGCTTGTTAGCCTGTTTATTTTTTTATAAATATCTGAGATTCATTTAGAGAACACTAGGACCAAAATTATTTGTATCCACTTGTTTGTTTGTTTATGCCTAAAGGTCTTTCCATTTTCACTTTCAGATTTGTTTCCTCCATTATCGTTATCACCCTCTTACACAGAAAGAAAGTATACAATTGATTTTCTTGCACAGTATTATGCAAGAATGATGTAGTTCACCAAAAAAAAAAAAAAAGAGGTACACTATTGTCGGAGAACAGCATTACAAACAGTCTGTGTTCTAATCTTAAGAACTTTTGCGACAGGTATAAAATTAGCAATTGGAAATTTGACTTCAAATTGACTGAATCCCTTGAAATGAACACACTAGAGAGCAGTCTCTGTTTCCAAGGCAACAATCGGCTGCCTTCCTAAGGACACGAAAGGTGTTTAAGACAAGGTTGGCTTCTGAGAACACCTTACTAATTTTGAATTTTACATTCATTCAGAATATCTGGAACCATGAAAGTTTTATAATGTGGAGTACAGCTCTCAATACATCTTTACTCAATCGTGAGAAGAACTCACTCTTCATCCCTCATACATTCCCTCCCTGACACCATATTCTAAAATGTTAACAGTTCATGCTGCATTTTCAGTCTCCCACTGTTACAGGAGACAAGTAGTGATACCTATAGCTAAGTTTATCTATACTTTCTGTTACATTAAACTACAATATTAGAATGGTAGCAAAAATCAGGCTCTGGAGGATATGGTAATTAAAAAAAGAAATCAGGTATTTTGACAGATCTAACCACAATCAGATCTAATGAAGAGCTCTTAGCCCTCCAGGAAGGCGTGATCATGACTCATTAATGCCTGATCGTGGTTTTATGAAATGTTCTTTATACATCAAAAACTGTTTTTTTCAGGATACTTTTTATGGATGCTCATGGAGAGATTTCCATACCTGTGTGGCACCATGAAAGAAAAAACAGTGATTTTTTGAGGAGGAACCATGATAGCAAGGGAAAAAAGATGGCATTTCTTTGGCAAAGTGGTGCAGAGAGTTAGCTCTCGGTGTCAGAGTGGAGCAAGCGGATGAGGAGTAGATCATAAAGATTCTGAAAGTCAGAAGAAGTTACATGCAAAGGAATAGTAAGTCAAAGAGAACTATAATAAAGAGACAAATTAGATTATTTTAACAGTGACATTCATGGGTTTTTTAATGGGAGAGAGGGAGGGATGCATGCAAATGTAACGCAGACTCAGATTCAACTGACATGGAGACAGGAATTTGGTGTTGGGACAGGTTTCACATTTGCGAATGATTCTTTGCTCTCTAGTTAAACGTTTTACTTCATGAATGTGCAGATTAAAATTATTAACACATTTTTGAGATTTGTCTAGGTTGGTTGTGAAGGGAAGAGTAGGTATGGAAAATAATGATCCTGAGGCAGTATATTGGGGAGAAGCGATTTACTGAATAATGTGAGTACTGCTGCAAATCCTTGGAGACGGAATTCTCAAATTACAGTTTCTAATTCCATGGAAATACATTAACTTGAAATTGTAACCTATTTAATTCTCTTTATACAGAAAAAATTGGTTTGTTTTGGAGGGTTATTAATCAGCAGATATACTTCTCTGAGAGCTATCGTTATAATGGTTTTGAAAGTCTCAATTATTTTCTAAAATACAGGTATTAAAACCTGTGCAGCTTTCCTGTTGGGTTTAAATGGTGAAATGTACACATCTGTTTCGCTTCATTACTTTTTACAAGAGTCAAGAAGCACAGAAGTCTTCAGCTGGAATAATCAGCCCAACTCCATTAGATTTGAGAGCCTCCTCCTCTTGAGAAATCTAGCCCAGAGGGTTTTTTTTAGTAATGTTTGATGCTTAAAATGCCTAGCGATTTGAAAGACCTTCTAAAACTTTAACAGCGTTAATTATCAATACCAAAATGGAGACTGAATGTTTGTTAATGATACAATGATTGTAAAGTGGGACTGAAGTGACAAGTAGTAAATTGAAGGGAACTTGCCAAACCACGGTTCTGCTCCTTGTGCTCTGGATCGTTATTCAAGGTTTCACTGCCATTTTTATTCCCCTCAGTACTCCTAACTCAGTCTGTGATATGTTCGGTGATGTTCAGTGAGGTTGCCTTACCTAAATTTATTTTTATTTTCACTGTTTAGTGTCAAGGTGAACGCTTTCGTCTCTGCTTAGAACCTAACCGCTGTTCCTTCATTTACATGCTGTTTATTATTCAGGCTACGCAGTTCTTCCAGCTCTACAGTATAGAGCACAATCTGTACTTAAGCAGTGTAAATACAGAATTGTCCCATTTGCAAATAAATGGTAGTTCTACGTAAGTCTTGGATCTTCAAAATTATAATTACCCTCACTACTTTTTGTTTCTCTGCTGCCTGCTTGACGTATTCTGAGTTGTGAAGGAGGTAGGGATTTTGCAGAAGTAATGTATGATAATGAAATCAAAAGCTGAAAGTAAGATTTTTCAGAAACGGTGGTGGATTAAGTGTCTTATTTCCACTACCACTACAAATTATATGTGGCCTTTAGAAACTTCTGAGAAGTTCACCTTTCATTCATTGCAGTTGCCAAGTACAAGACCAAGTCAATGCTATTTATAATCTTTAACTTCAAGTAACTTTTATCAGACTAATTTTAAGGTGTGCATCCTCTGTACTAATCTGTGCAATCCAGGTGTTATTCTTAACTGCAAACAACTGGAAAGCTATTCACTTATTACAGCAAGTGAAATACCGCTTCTCAAACGTTGCTAGACTGCGGAAAACAACTTGGTGGTCTCAGAAGAGACAACATGCCTTTCTGCTTTCCTAAAACTAACTGACAAGCTCTTTTACACTGTAGTTGTTTGTAAATGCATTTGCACTATGAATCTTGTTGTATTACAAGTTTCTTCTGTTTTGTATGTTGTGCAGTACGATTGTTTGCAACATAAGGAAAATAGTAAACAAAATACTAAATTACTTTTATCCTGGGAGGCAAGATTCCATAGTAGTTTAGATTCTGATGAAGCAGCTAGATGTTTACTATATTCTTCTAAAGTGTTTTCTATAAGACACTTGTCTTCGTTGAGCTCTCTGGTGCTCATCAGATGCTGCATTTGATGAAAAAAGTGTTTTGATAAATGTAAGTAGGAAGACAATTATTTATTGAGGTATGTCATCACTTGAATTTCCTGCAAATTCAAAATAGCATGAAATGCATAAAAAAAGGCTATGATGCTCACTGATGTGGCAGTCTTTCTGCTATCTGTTTATATACTATATTGTAAATTTTTTTGGTAGCTTTTTATGCTTTTACATGTTCCAGAAATTTCAAAGTTGTATAGTTAAAAGCCTTACTGTAGCTTCCAAATATAAATAAGCTTAAAAATAAATCCTGCAAAACTGCAATGATCCATTTAATAAAGTACCCATTTTTGTAAACGCCCTGAAGAGAGTGGGTGAAAATAGTGTGACACATCATGTGGGCTTAGTCTGTTTCGTATAAATTTGCTGTGAAAGCTCTAGTTCAATATAGATAATGTGCAATCTGTTCTAAACATCCAGTTGTACAATAAGGGTAATTTGTGGGAGACAGTTATGGATCTCAAGAGCCCTTTCATCATTCGGAGTATTGAATTAATCTCCTCCTAAATGCTCATTCAGAAAGTGCCAGAAGACTGCTCTGTTTGGTTGCCATGGCAGATATTATTCTACTGGCTCCTTGGAGAGCTAAATTGCTATAAACTGTGAGTGTTTTCAAGTTAATCAAAGCAGTAAGCTGTAGTTACTCCAATTTTTGTTGTTGTTGACAGTTTCCTTCTGTCATATGCTTGCATTAATTTTATTCGTTAAAAAATGTTCTAAGATTTCTTTACCTACTCGCTCTCTCAAATATAACAACTTTCATTTAGAGACAAAAAAAGGGCGAAAAAGTATTTTGCATGTAGAGTCTTGCAGTCTTTTTTAGAAAAAAAAAATCAGAAAATTCAGTAGCTGTATGCTGAGAGTAGTGGAAATGGCAGAACTCTCTGATAAACACAGGTTGTAAGCAGGGAAGGGAATGAAATACTTTTCTCAAGTCTGTGCAGGGGCAGATACCGTGAAGGAGATTGGACTGATTTCTTATACAATAAACTTTTCCATTCGCGTGTTCTCGTGTTACACACAGTCTGCTTATGAGTGGCAGAACTAATGAAGCCTGATTTCTTCAGGATTTATGTTCTGTCTGTCTTGAGCCTATAGACAGCTGTGCGCACATCCTGATTAAACACCTGGCAGCCACTTGCTGGAAGGTGAAAGGAACTGAGTCGCAATTGCATTTTCAGTTATGGGGTGTTGGTTTGGATTTCCCTTCATACCAAGCTACTAATTTTGATAAAATGCAGAGGCACTTAGTATCCTTGAGAACTCTGCAAATTGATGACTCTTTGAAATTGACTGGTAGCGGGGAAGTCACTTCGTGGTCCCTTCCCTCCACACCCCCTGCCCTTTAGACATCTGATGTGGGTGATTTTGAAGAGACATACTGTCACTGTGGAAGCTGCAGATTGAGGGAGGCAGTTGTTGGCCACAACTGAAATTCAAAGACTAGGTTGAGCTTTAAAGACTTATTATTTAATAGTTATTCTGTGGTAATACATCTTGTTAATTCAAGATGTGTGGGGTTCCGTTTGTTGTTTATTTGTCCAGATGCCTATTACAATGTGGATGTGCATGTGCTTTGAGCACTTGAGCTTGAGAGTTTTATTTTATTTTAATATTTTGGTTACTCAAGATAATTATACTCACTATAAGCCTGTCACTAGAGAGACTAACTGGGTAACAAGTCGTCAGTGTTTGCAATGAGATACTTGCCTGCAGTTACCCAAGTACACGCATCAGCGTTCACATTACAGTGTTGATGTCACAGAAAATTCTGTGGTCTTGACATTGGAAAAGTAACCCCTGGTTTGCTACCGTATCACCAAACTCTTGCCTTTCAGAGACGTCCAGAAGCGAAGCTGTTCTTGGCAGTCCTGTGTTAGCTGTGCAGCTGAAAGACTCTCAAATCTAACTCCTTATCAGGTGTGGATTTGTGGGAGGATACCGCTTTGAATCAGTGACAATGTGAATGATCGTATGGGCAGGCATTGAAGGGAGAAAAGGAAGCTACCCATTAATAATTGGAGTTGTCAGAAGTGTTTTGTCGACGTGCAAATTTACCATTTACCTACTTCCACATTCTTTTTAGTCTAGCGTGAGGGACAGGGCATAAACTCTTTGGGTACTGGACAAGCAAAAAAGTGTTCGTGCTCTACTTAGTTATGAATATGCATCCACAGCGTGAAACTGCATAAGGATAGGATGTGTTAGTCGTGTGTGTACAAAATGTGAAAATATTAAGAGCAAACCTGAGGGGAAGGCAGATATTTAGAGAACTGAGAAACTCAGAGTAGGATGATACATCATAAAGCACTTGAAATAGATGTATAAAATGCATCCATTGCCATTGCATTTTCTCTTTAAATCAGATGTGTTTCTAGCACAAGACTGGGGAAAATGCCATTCTGGACAGAAACTGCATGTAGTTCAGACTGCCAGCAAATCTGTTACAGGCCATCTCGTTGAAACAACAGCTGAACTATGAAATCATTGAATTGTGAAGTGATTAAACAAAGAAAAATGAATGTAAGAAGGTTAATCACACTAATACGAGGGCTTTTTCCAATATGTAAGGAAAATAGGGAGTACATTTAAGTGGAGTAAATGAGGCCTGACGTGTTCATGAAGGATGGGGGTTTTTTTATTAACCTGAATGCCTGCTACAGTCAACATACGAGCACTGCCTGTTCTTTCTCTCATTCTCCTGTGGTGCATCATCAAATGCAGCAGAAATGCTGTGTTTAAGTTTCATACGCTTTTGTGGAAAAGCAGCAAGACTTGACGTTTGGGAAATGCAAGAGGTTTTGTCTTCAAAGAAGGATGGTTAGGGTCAAAGAGCATGTCAGTCTTTCTTTAATTAGTATGCAGCATCCTTTTCAGTTAATAGTGGGAATATTTTGGGTTCTTACTGCCTAGTGTGTAGTTAATTCATTACATGCTATGCTGTTAGACTGCAAGAAATGTGTATTTGCTTTGCCAAGCTGAAAGTAACCATTTTTTATTATTCATACAGAGGATGGGATGATGTATGTTTGTAACAGATTGTAAAGTACTAAAATGTATTCAGAGGTAATTAGAAAGTAGGCAACAGTGGAGTTCCCTTAACCTTCTCTTCCCGAAAATAAGTATTAAACTGAAGTGTCTGACATACATACTTCTGTCAACTCACTGTAATAGTCTGCTAGCAACTTTTTGAAATCATAGGGCATATACTGTAGCTTTCTATAGATAGGCATATATACATAATTGCATATGTTTTGGACTTGATATCGCTGTGTTACAGAAGCAACATTATGTTAATGCTCTGTTTTTAATAAGAGGCTGAGGCCTCCCATTCAGAGGGAATTTTCATAAAAATGAAATTCATTTATGTATATGGAAATCATCATACCTTTATAAAAATAGCTGTATGCTTAAACAAAAGAGTGAGTTTTCCTTACTCTCAGCATTGGTTCTCTCTGATGTGCAGTTACATGAATTACAAGTAACACGGCATGCAGAGATTGGTAGCTCATATGCAAAAGAGAACACTGTTTAGAGCGGGTCTTTTGGTAAGATAATGTCTTTTTGCTTCTGAGAAGCAGGCTGTCAGGAGGCTTCAGTGGTACTGTTAGGCTCTGCATACCAAAGCATGCTTTTTAAGACGCCAGCTCATATAAAACAGATTAGAGGAACCAAGAGGAAAATATCTGGCAAAAAAAATAAATTCAAGCAGATGCTTTTTAAAGCTTTATTGTATTTTAAAGTTTAAATTAAATGGAAAAGCAGGACTAGAAACAAATAGAATACGTTATAAGTTAAGGTACTATAGTACTCTTTTTTCCTTTTCTTTTTTTTCTGTTGACAGCAAGTAAAACTTTGGAAATAATTTCAGAGTTCCTCTGTAGTTTGCTAGGTTTTTCACCCAGTAATAGGTGTAATGTGCACTGCTTATGGCTATATATCCTGTGAAACGGGTTGAAAAGAGAAAGATTTGCTTTCCTGAAGACTCCTGAAGAATTTAGTTTGGTTGCCTTGTTTGGTTTTGGGTTTTTTGCCTCATTTACAAGCTTTGCTGCCTTTTTTTTTTTTTTTTGTGAGATTGCTTTAGTTCTTGAGTCTTTGTTAGGGCTGCATAGCCAATCTATGAATTTTTTGTCTGATTCCCTTCTTTTCTTAGGGTAATCTTTTTTCTTTTCATCTGCTTCCTCAGGTGATAATAATATCATTCATATTCCAGCATACTCTTTTCTTTTTTTCCCTTCTGCCTCAATTTTTGCTTCACCTGGAAGATCTAGTTGGAATGTGTGCGGAGAAACAAGCAGTACATCGTAGGTCATTTCTGCAGGGGCATTGCCTTGGGCCCAGCCATAGCTCTACTTTCCACCTTGCTATCTTGGAGCAAGGCTGTCCAGAGCAATATATACTGCAATAGTACACATCTCAAGACCCTGCTGCAGTTTTACGTCCTCTTCTTGGTCCCTCAGAGCAGAGGAGGAAACACTCAAAACATGTCCTGTTCGGGCAGAAATTCTTACCTTGTCAGACACCAGAAGTTTGGTAGAGTATTGGCTTATTCTGGAAAAAGAGGACAAGCCAGAAAGGAACATCTCCTAGCTAAAACCTCAGAATGAATCGGTGGGGCGGTTGAGCAGAAAAGATGGAGAGATGCAGAGAGTAATTATCTCCATTTAGGGGGGGGAAAAAAAGGAGGAAAAAAGCCCCACCCCAAAACCCCAGGGAAAAGCAACAGACATTCAAGATCACAAAGCAAGGATTTTTTCCTTTCAAAGATGAAAACCAGTTTTTGATGCTAGACCAAGTGCTTTACTGAGAGATTTTACAGAGAGAAGGATAGAGGCCGATTACATTTGATATACAGGTAAATGGAGATAATACTAAAACCATTCCTAAAAAAGCTAGGCAAAAAAATGTAGTGGCATTTTGAGCGATATTGCTGCAGCGATGTCCAAATTGGTTGATGAGACTTTCAGGGCTCTGACCAATCATACTGCCTTCAAAGATGAGTTAGGAGGAGTTTAAATTTCAATGCAAATAAAGTATTTCGAAGGTTTAGCAGACATTTGCATGCATGCTGACTTCATAGATTTTGTTTGGAAAGAAATAAGAACAAGTTTCAGGATTTTAAAAGTCTTCGTAACTATTTTGGTGATTCTCACGTAGGAGATGGTACGTCCACCAGAATGACTCACCAAACCCAGGTTTCTAAGATTCAGGTCAGACACCGAGACAAAAGAACTGTGTGTGGTGGTAGGTAACGATGTATATTGAAGTGTTTATATAGTTGTAGCACTTGGAGGGCTTACACACATTAGGAGTTCTGTTGCCTTAGCTCTGTATAAAAATGCACAAGTGTTAAGTTCCTGCCCCAGAGGTCTTTTGGGACGTCTGTGCTACATACACAGGTCGCCATCTGCTTGGCGGTGCAGGCTCCAAAAGCCTTGTACCGTTCTGCCTGTGACCCGCTTTTGGTTACCTAGGAAGAAAAAAATAAGAGTTGAAAAAGCTTGGGCAGCAACGCAGCCCTAGATGTTTAAGGACAGTTTTACCTGCTATTGGAAGAACAGGACTGCCTGAAACAAAAGAGGAGTTACTGGATTTTTGTTGAAGAGAAGCTCTATGTTGGTGCTGTCTTTGCACGAATGTTTTGAAATAAATTGAAAAACTATGGAAGGCTGTTCCCCTGAAAGGATGGGGTTTCTTACCAGCATCTTCTTAAGCCAATGACTTTTTTCTAAACGTAAGAGTATTCCTACATATTTTTACATATATATAAATATATATATATTTTAAAAATAAACAAATATATATATATATATATAAAATGGAGTGGTGAATTTGCTAAGTAGATAAGTTTCTTGTGACTCTTGGTCCTTCCTGTTTCTGACTTGAGAGACTGCTTAGTCTGGCTCTTGAAAAAGGCTTGGTCGTCTTTGGGGAGATGGAAAGGTCTGCGCTTACCACATTTTAGGCAACATTTCGTAACTAGTGGTGAGGTAAAATCTTAATGAAAATGAAAGACAGATGGGTTTGGGTTGATGGAAGTACTGTTGAGCAAACCCAGAATTTAGCTGGTCTGCCAAGTTGAGAAACTCTAAGTGACTAAGTTAGGCTCACATGTGGTAAGAAGACACCTTTCTTCTGCAGGTGGGACACACCCAGAGTTTCCCTTACTTGTTTTTAACTTGCTGATGTTGAAATTATCAGACTAAACCATTAACTAGTTCATCCAGTTCTTCCCTGGGAGTGATCGGTCCTGTTGTTTCCATAAGAAGTGTACGAAAGTGTCATGAACACGGTTAAAACTTTGGAGTAACTATTAATGGGAGCAGTTGCTTACTTCTCTGTCAATTAGTATTAAGCTTATCTCATGAATCGGAAGAATTTTCATATCCGCTTCAATAACAAGGTTATTTTTAATGCCACCTTGAGGGTTTCGGTTTGTCGCATAAACATCTAATACAAAAGCATTTATATGGATCGTAGTAATTCTGAGTTGGATTTTATTTTCACTGATCAGCAGAAATCAAGAAAAGATACTCACTTACTAACAGAGGACAAAGACTTACTTTCTAGTTGAACTCCTGCAGATTCCATAAAACAGAAAATTTTGTTAATACGTTGTTTATCGACTTTTCCCAATATTATCTGTGATTATTCCCACATCACAGAAAGATCAAAGTTAAGAAGCAAGTTCAGCAGATGGCAGTTTCAGTGGGATACATTTCTTTGATCAAAAGTTAATAAGATTCCAAAATTCAAATATAATTATTTGAAGATTATTTATATATGAGATTAATACTTACTAATATAGAGTAACACATATGTTTTAAATTAATGCTAAATGCTAATTAGTCTTTAGGGTGTACTGTCTGCTGAAGAACTCCTTCGCTAATCTGAGGTGTGAATTCCCCATAACATTATGGTGGCCATATTGGGCGATTTCCAGGTTTCACGGGTTACGAGAAAGGCGTCAGGGGGAAAATTCTCAAAGTAACAAAACCCAAGAAAACAACACTTGGAAACCAAAACCTAACAGCCTCCTGTTGATACTGTTCATAATGCCCTTTTAAATACAAGCATTATACTGATGCTGCTCATTCCCTTGAAACTACCGTTGTTAAAATCTGCTTTATTTGTTCTTCTGTGTGTGCATGTATGCATTTTCTTTGTATTTTTATGTATGTATAGATGCGGTATACAAATGCAGAGAGAGAGAGAATGAGAATTTGTGTGTTTGTATGCTATTGAGTTCCTTTTGTAGATGCGTTCTTACACTGGGTTATCGTAAACCACACCGTACAATTCCATTTCTTTTTACTGGGCATACTCTTTTCCTTTGATGTATTTCGTTACGCCACTAATAATTACTGTTACTTGCTATTAATATGGAAAGTGATGCATGCCCTTTTTTGTATGCAAGAGGCGTTTGCTTTAGATTACTGAAGAAATCTTTTGCTACGGTTGTAAATTATTATTATTTTAGGAAAGAGTGTAACTAACTACCACGAGTTTTGCTGTTCTGTTGGTCCTATCATGGTATATGGAATTTTCACTCTTTGCTTTCCACTTGTTTTCAGTGCGAAAAAGAAAACGTGAGCATGTGAGCACTGACATTATCAAGCTCAAGGTGCAGAAAATGGATTTCTGCAGCTTGTTCATATTTTGTATTTATTTGTCCTGCCCCAGCTTGCATATTTGATTTGCCCTGAAGGATCTGTGGAAATACGTGTTCACCTTCCATCTTATACCATCACATAAATTTACAGTGAATTAACTAGGTGACTCACTGGATAATATTAACTTGCTTTACTGATGCAAAATCATATGATGTCTTAAACGTTTATTTAGAGTCCTTTGACAGCACTTACTGGCATGTTTTTTAAAATCTAGTTTGTTTGACAGATGTAACAGCTTATTATATAAAGGTCTTACTGTAAAATTTATAAGGCAACGTATATTTTCTGACAAATGGTAATGTTGTATGGTGTTTCTATAGTAATAGGACAGAGTTTTAACGTGCTACGGCTAATTTGTTGAAGAGAAATTATTTTAGATATTTGTGGTTGCATGCTAGATAACGTATTTATTGTTGTGATAGATTAAAATTGAGAAATAGGAATGCGATGGTACTGGTAACCCAGGGTACCCAGTGAAAGCACTTTGCAGTGTATAAGAAACATTGCAAAGCAAAGCCTTGAGGTCTGACAGGATTAAATTAGTGTGGCAATTTAACATACATCACAATAGTTAATCCCTCCGTGCATGTTGAAGCTGGCACCATTACCTCTAATTTCCATTGAAGCAAAAGAAGGTCAGTCTAGAACAGAGGCTGGACCGAAGCAGCATATATCTGTTCAACACATTTATTTCTAGGCTTCAGTTTGTTGCCAGCCTTTATCCAGCCTCTCAGAGCAGAGCAGCAAAGTGGGGCTGTGCTGGCAGTACTTTGTTTTTCCTGTCCTTCCCACCGCTCCTGCAAAGTGGAGCAGGATGATGGGAGTGGGAGGAGGAATGCGGCTCTCTTCCCACTGGGGAGCTGCCAGCCTCCAGGGCCAGTCCTCTCGACAGTTTTTTCTTACAGCAAGTTTGACCCTTACCAACCAGTGAATTTCCACGCAGCAGGGAGCAATTTCTTGGTTTGAAGAAACTGGAAGTAAAAACCTAAGGGAGAGGGTGCAACTAGGACAGCAGAACGCAGGACAGGGAATCAGCAAGGAATAAATAAGGAAAGGGAGTAAAATGCTTTAATAAGGAAAGTAAAAATACTTGACAGAAATGAAAAAGCAGAAAAAATAAGGAGGAGGGGTGTTACCAAAGTGTAAGAAAATTGGCTTAATCTGTGCACTGTAAGGCTGCACCGACACAAGGTTCATGTTGAAAAAGTAAAAGAATAATTTCAGTATGCTTACCCTTTTTTGTGATTATTTCAAGTTTTGCTTAGAAGGTAACATTTGTCTCATGAAGTTCGAAACCTAAAAATTACAATATTATTAAATTCTTACAAATTTTTATGTATTTTGTGTAATACAAGTAATCTGCTTATGCCTTTATGTATTGTTTTGCACAAAAATTAAGTTAACAGAGAAACTGGGATTATAGGGTTGGCAAGGCTTATAAATAATAAAATTAGTCAGAAATCATTCCTGCATTTTTTTTCCAGTCTAAACCTCATCCTAAAATCCTTTTCTGTAATTGCTCAGCTATATAGCGTAGGGTGTTCCAAGGCACTAAGGCAGATCTCAGAAAGAGTACGTGCTCATATTCAGCATATATATAGATCGTTGTTTGTCTTCATGTTACAGAGCTACTTAAAAATTCAAATCTCTTCAGCCTGAAAATAGTGGCTATTACATAGTTTTAATTTTCCATAGCTTGCTCTGTATTGCAAAATAATCTCATCAAGCTTTGCAAAGAAATTGCTAATAGTATTAGAAGCAGAAAACCAGAAAATTTTGTTGAGGCCTCTGAAAGCAACACAGATACCTCCGAAAAGGGGGCTGCAGAGGAAGAGCACCTAGGGCACGGCAGTGCTGGTGAGTACAGCGTCTCTTTGATCTAACTCACAGGAGTACTTCGTTTTCCTAGTGAAAAAGCAGACAGACAGACGGGAGCTTTACATGTCGAGCACTACATCTCTTCCCTTCTGAACGAATGCAGTAAACAACCTGTAGCAAAGAGGTTTTCTTCCCACTACTTTGTTGGAAAAAAAGGAAAGGCATTTTGTTCGCTCGTAACCTGGGAAGCACATAAAGGGAAAGTCTGGCTTCACTGAAGTAAATGACAGCTTTGCCATTGCCTTCAAGGAAACCAGACCTTTACCCTTTGCTGGGTTGTTTAAAATTACCACGGGCATAGCACAGTAATTTATAAATATTCTTATACCTATAATTTAGGACTATGTCAGCTGTTACAGCTTCACTCATTTTGAAGAAATGCAGAGTTATAAACTACCAATCCAACCTTTCACTCATTTTCAAAATATCTGTGCAAGCTAATTCAAAGTTTATTCTGACTCTCCTACATGCTCATTAGAAAATCTTTTGTAGTTCTCTAAGAGTAATGCTTCGTATCCAGTTGTGCATCTTAAATGAAAATGGCAAGTTTAACGAGCTATATGTGTCCTTTGTGTATTGTCACATCAAGGGTTTCTCTGGCCCAGGCCCCAAAGTGGCAATAAGCAGATGCCTAGGATAGAGTGAAGAGCAGGGCTAACACCTATTTCCCCATAATATTTTCCCATCCTCTGCCTATGGTCAGCTCAAGAACTTCCAGAGCTGGATCAAACCATAAATCCACCGTAACTAATATGACTAGTTGACTTCATCTGAATAGCTACATGACTTTATCTGGTCAGATAGATACCAACTTAAATGTATTTTTAAAAGCAAAAATACCCGTAACTAATCAATACTTAAGCTTAGCCCAGTGTTTCATCAAGAGAAAAGAAGTTTCCTCTTTTTCAGTGTATGCCGGGTCTTCCCAAGGAGCAGGGTGCTTGGCGGAAGGGAAATTTGCCTTGTCACAGGTGTCTTCGGTGCAAGAAGGAATTCTGTCCATTGTGCCTTGGCCATTCTGAAAGTATCTGCAAAGAGACCTTTGATACACTTTAATATTGGTAGAACTGATTTCGTCAGAATATTTATAGAATGACTACAACTAGCAATTGTTTACTGGCTCTGTGTTGATTGTTTTTCACTGGACTGTGAATAGGTAATAGCAGAGCCCTCGCAGGAAGCAGAAGAACGCTTGTCTTTGAGAAGAAATACAAGAATGAAAACGTTACTGGAAATGATACTGTGAGGACAATACTTGGGGCAGGAGAGCCTCTACTGGGGAGGAGAACAGATAGGGTGACCCTGGCAGGTCCCTTGTGTTGCTGGTCTCGGTTTCCTTGCCTACTAAACTCTCGGGTAGAATTGAGAGTAGTTCTTCTGCACCAAATAATTTAGTCATTGAAAAGATTTTCCTACTTTACTGCAGTGAAATGTTATTTTGTGAATACTGTGGTAACAAGAACTTCAGTAATGAACTCACTTTCCATGCTGATACAGCAGGTAAACTGAGAGACAAATTCCTTCTTAAAAGTCCTTAAAGAGAGTGGTTTGCTTTCGCTATGTATCTGCCCAGCACTTATGGTGGAAGTCGACTTTCTAAACATGTGGTTTATACTTCAAGTATATTTCAGTATTTTCTACTTGCAGTGTTCAGTAGTTTGATATCTCTGGTGTCATCTGATGTATTTGCTAGGCTGAAGTTTCTTGCCGGCTACAGGACAGGCGGTAATTTTGTCCTTGGGGCGTTTTGGCTCGTGTGTGGTAGCAGGACAGAGCACAGCCATGCACCCTCTGTGTTCGTCTGCTTTTTGTATCAGATTTATACCACACATAGAAATTTCCAAAAATAGTGCCTGAAGTTGGGTTGTTTCTTATCTGGAGTCTAGTATAGATTACTTACTTAATTTCCTGTGTAGAGGAGCAACCTTTTTTTTGTTGTTGCTACTAATTTTTGGAAACTGAGTAGAGCTCTGTACGGATCCCCAAGTTAACAAATTTGGAAGAAATGTGGGCCCAGGTTATTACTCAGGCAGGCTGGGCTGGGGACGGGGCTCGGCACAGCGCGCCTTTGTGTCGGCTGGCAGAGCAGAGGGTAGACAGGGCGCTGGTGCTGTGGATGCCTAGGTGTGGGGCTTTGTGTGCCTGGGTTCCAGCGATGGCCAGATCTGTGGCCAGAAAGTAATGGCATTACGGAGTGCTTTTTTGTCATCTTCTGAGGGGTGGGCATAAATCATTTTGAGAGACCATCTCGGCTTTTCACATAGTCTATTCCCTGCTGTTGCACGGCTTACAAGGAGACGCGTTCGTACCTACTCTTGATGTTTCCTCTGTTCTTTTTGTGGCATTAAGTAGTTTAAAATAGTCTTTTGCCTTTCATGCAATACAATTTCCTAAAGGACGGTGGCAAAAACTGTGTGGGTTTTGGCACGTGTAATACTAGAATAGATGTTGTGTGGTCTCCTCTGGGCTAAACCTCTACGAGGTGGGTTTATGCACTTCAGGGAGGCTTGTGTCTATAAACCCAGCGGGTCCTTTCTAGCCTTAAGTTCCTAAAATGGAAGCGCAGGGCTCACATAGCTTTGCTTGTCTTGAAAGTGTCAGACCGAAACATATATTATTTCAGAAGATGTAGGGAGCTGTGTATTGTTGACGTCACCCGAGCAGAAGCATGAGGAGGAGGGACTGCTGGCTATCTCACTGCGGGGCCTTCGAGTCCCTGGCCACTGGTGCTGGCATTTTTTCGGATGCTGGTTTCGGTGTTTCTCAGCCATGCTGCCCGAGTCATGAGGCAGGGCAAGTGCAAAGCATGTGAGCTTGAGGAGTAGATCAGTGTATACTGAGCAACCTGGTTCTTAGGCCATTACTGCTGCTACAGTTGGCGTAACTGTTGGCCAACACGGCTATGTCTGCAGTTACACTTCAGTGCCAGGCATATCCTTAAACCAGGGCTTTGTGTCCAGAGGCCTAGTTAAACCCTGAAAGTGCTGGGTATTTCTCTTCCAAAGGGTAAGTGCGTGCTCAGGGGCATCCTGCTTAGTGCATAAACTTGTTAACCTTCAGAGAGGAGCAATGGTTTGCTTTACCCATTTTCTCTTGATTGTAGCTAGTAACTGCAAACTGATAATTAACATTATCCAAAACTCCTGAGAAAATAAATTTTGTCAGTGCTCACCCTGAAATCATTAAAACATCGTTAACCCAGGGACAAACTGCACCCTTAAACTGTAGTGAAGTCTATTTGACCTAGGTCACAAAATTAGAGAAACGTATGGCTGCAGGCACAGGTCTGGAAGGACTGCGCAGTGCGTCCCTCTGCTGTGAGACACAGTCAAGGTCGTGTCACTTTGGATGTTTTTGCATCATTACTTTCATAGCTAGTCAATAGTTTCCGACTCCAAAATCTATTGATCGGCTACTTATTGGATGAGAGGCAATTGCATAAGGTAAAGGGGAGAGCGTTTGCTGGTCTGGCATCCTGTGAGTGCAGTTAGAACACACGCTCTTCGTTAGGTGTTCAGACATACTGTTTGTGTTTTTATCTTTCACTTTGCAACTATATGGTCAGATATGGTGAAAGAGGCGAATTCTTTAAAGTATGAACTAAAATAAGATAAAAATAAATGTTCTGAGGGTCAGAATATGTAAGCTATGCTTTTGAAGAAAATACTATGATAGTATCTAATGTAGCTTCTGCTGTTATTCCACATTTTTGTACTATCTACTGAACTAAAATAAGGTTCAGCAAAGAGTGACTAACACCGTAGGAATATTGTAATGAGTATTAATTAATACTTTGCAATTTAAATCAGGGACAATATGAAGTAGACAAGAAAAACATCTTGGAAAAAATCTACTGCAAATGGGGTTGCTTTGTCTGCTATGGCTCACAGCACTATTAGTCAGGCACAATACTCCAAGGCACGTGTTACGTGATTCTGCAAGTTTTCCTGACTCCACACTTCCTAATTTTGCAAACTTACTGTTTCGTTAACACAGGCTTTTTTTTTACTTGGTATTCTGTCATAAATTAGGCATACAAGAAAGGAAAGAGAAGAATTATGTTTTTGCTGTTACCTGCTATTTGTTCTAGCAGATTCCCACTCTAGATCTGTAGAGTCCAGGCAAACTTCTGTGCCGCGATTCCTGTAGGAACAACAGTAAAAATCTCTCAGCCTGGAAGGGACCTCAGCAGGTCTGTAGTCCAGCCCCCTGCTGAAAGCAGGGTCAACACCAAACTCACGCCGGGTTGCTTGGGGCTTTTTCCAGTTGGGTCTTGAAAATCTCCAAGGACAGAGACTGCAACGCCTCCCTGGGCCCCTGCTGCAGTGCTTAGTTATCCTTGTAGTGATTTTTCCTTTTTTTTGGCTTATTTCTTTATGACCCTTTTGTTTCTTGTTCTCCTGTTGTGCACCTCAGCAAAGAGCCTGGCTCCTTGTAGGTACTGGCACGTGTCTCAGCCTTTTCTCACAGGGCATGTGTATCAACTCCCTGCCCATCTGATCAGTATCCTTCTTACACCGGAGGGCCCCAAACTAGACACAATATTCCAGATGGAGCCTAGAGGTAAGGAGAATAATAGTTGCACTGCTTTGTAATTTTTCAGCTCTCAAAAAGTTAAATTATTCTAATTACTTAGAGAGTCCTTCTCATGAGAGCTATGTAATTCTGCATTTGTTTCTTTGTTATCTTCAGTTTAAAATTCTACTCGTCACCTCATTTAAAAAAAAAAAAATCTACGTTTTGGCTGTTTAAAGCTTATGTATGCCTTTTCTTTATAGAGAATTGTTTTCACTAGTTTGCAGCATCACAGCTCCATTGGTCGTAGCTCTTTGCTAAGGAAGTTGCGGAATTGTTCCTACAAGTCTTGAAGAACAATTCTTCTATCGTATTACTTAAGTAGGGGGGAAACTGTCTTATGGACATCAGTAGCTTTCAAGACCTAACGGTTGTACAGGATGACTTACTGAAAATAAGCATTCAGAGTTATAGTGTAGCTGTGTGGATTTATAGACAGGAGCGTACTAGTATAGAAGGTGTTTATTGGTACTGTAAACAAGCATCAGTTATCTCCAGCTATGGCAACTAAGAGGTTGCTGGAAAAATGGGTCAGAGTCAGAAACAAGGCTTAAAAGTTACCCCAGACCTGAAGTTGTTAAGCTCAGTTCCCTGCAGGGAGTATTAAATGCCACATGTGGAAACCTCGAGGGAAGGTTTGTGATTCTAGATCTGAAGTTACCGTAACTTTCCACTGTTGTGATCAACGAGAACAAATTTCCATTAAATGAGTTCTTGCAGTTTTACATAGAATAAAATATTAGGTGCGGAAGAGGCTTACTCAGTTTTAAAGTAGGCTTTAATTTGCTGCTTCTGTAACTGACTGGTACTTACAGATGAAGTTGATACAGTTCTTGCAGTTGTCAGCACACAGCTCAAGGCCCAAGAAAACTACCTCTGTTGTGACTGTACAGCATTAGGAAATAATCTCAACAAATATTCATCGTGTTTTCATGTTATAATTAATTTGAGAAAGTGAGAAAGATACCGTGTATCACTACGCTTTCTTTAAGCAGTAAACTACTAATGAGCCATTCTACATGGTGAATATGGGAAAAGCAGAAGATGGAGCTGCTGATTAGAAGCATCTATCTTCGTCATCTTGTATTTAACTATATGCCTATTTACATGTCTGTTCTTCATATATACAAACATATGTGTACGGTGAGTATGCATATGGAAAAGCACCAAACCAGTGAGGCATTAACTCCTGGTTTAATTGATTTTCACTTTCAAATGCTTTTTCTTTTTTAAAATAGTTTTCCTCAGGTGGTGGTTGAATTGTCAGTTGGCACACACACAGTGGTAAAATTAAGAGTAGTTAGAGGCTGGCTAGTCAAGACCAAGCATAACTTGGTTCAAAGCGTTTGACACAGAGCTCAGCAAGTGCAAGAAATCAACGTTCAACAGAACCAAAAGTGAGGAAAACAAAGACTGTTAGCCACCTGATAAAATGTTGATTGTCCCACAGGAACCATACAGGGAAGCTGAGAGTGTTATAGATTATGAGGGTGTGCGGAGTGAGCACTGGTAACAGCAGAAATGCTGGGTTATCTATGTCATCCTCTCATGCAGAAAGGAGGTCACGGATGGATTTGCAGGATGGGGTTTGTGAAAGGCAGCGCACGCTTCTCAGCCGCAGGGGCAGAATGAAGCTTCACGCCGGGGCATGCAGTGTTCTTGGTCAAAGAAAGAGCGGGATGCAAAGCATCTTGTTGTCCGTGAAAATGAAGGTGGGCTACGGTTCTCCTCATGCCATGCAGAAGCAACCTGGATTTCCAGTGAGGCTGTGGCTTGACCAAAGCCCTAGCGCTGCTGGTGGGAAATCGCTTCGCAACTCAGCTGGTTTTGCTTTAAGTCGACGTCTGTGGTGTTAGTGCGTATTTCTGTTAGTTTGTGTTTGTAGCTATTTCTTTCACTTGCATATAGTAAGTATTCTTGTTCATAGCACTAAATCACAAAATCATACTTCTGTAGACCCTCTAACTGGAGAGGTACCTGTCATTCGTAACTACAGTGAATACCCTGTGTACTAAAATTTATTTTGTATTTCTGGTGGTGAATACACAGAGGAAGTAGCCTGATTTCCAGGCTTGGTATGCAGCGGTATTTGTGGTGTGAAAGTATCAGTCATGTTTTATTGAAGTGTTTTCAGAAAGTTTAATGCTGAAATGTAGTGAGATCTAATTAATTGGTAAACCACAATGAAGAGTTTTTGCTATTTCTACTAAAGTACTCTCTAATTATATTGTGTGTGCTTTACAAAGAAATTTAAATTTAATAACATGGAAATAGCAAATGTATTGAATTACAGCAGATAAATATTTAGAGTGATTCCTAACAGTAGAATTTTACAATAAACTATACTATACCCCACCACAATAAACTGATATTAAACATATGCTTCAGTTGTCAGGTATTGCATGCACAGGCTGCTGTTGCGAAGTGTGCTGCGTAAGACAGACCATTAAGTCAGTACAGCCGCACCGCGGGGGAGAGACGTGGTCGTGAGTGCTGCGCAGAGCCAGGCCTACCTTGCTGAGGAGCAGGACTCCGCAATCAGTGGTCGTGCACCAGCCGCCTGTTTTGCAAAACAGAAGCATAAACCTTTTGCTAGTAGTTCTTAGCTGATAATAAATGAGGAATGGTTTATTGAGCTAACTCATTTCTGAACTATGCCTCTGGTTAGTGTTCGGAGGCTTTTAATACTCCTCAACTGAGCATTCTTTTAATTTGTCGTTACGTATCTAGTAGGTTAAGAAATAGATTGAGAACTTTTTAATTCCTTCTTTTCTATATTTTTAAAATACCACTTAAAATTCAAAGAAGTGTCTTTCCGATGAAAGAATAGTTAGGTTGGTCGCTCAGGTTTGTCACTGAGCCTGTTGGAGCCATCAGGGGAAAGGTGATCTTAGAATAAGAAGTACCTTGTGAGTTCCCTTTCTCAGTATCAGAAAAAAATACCCTCCCTTTCCTAGAGAAATATTTTCCCAGTAAAAAGGAATGTTTCCAGAGGAGGGCCACAAAGGTGATCAGGGGGCTGGAGCACCTGTCCTATGAAGACAGGCTGAGAGAGCTGGGGTTGTTCAGCCTGGAGAAGAGAAGGCTCTGGGGAGACTTTACAGCAGCCTTCCAGCACCTGGAGGGGCCTGCAGGAGAGGTGGAGAGGGACTTTGCACAAGGGCGGGTAGTGATAGGGCGAGGGATAATGGTTTTAAACTGAAAGAGGGTAGATTTAGATTAGCTATTAGGAACAAATTCTTCACGATGAGGGTGGTGAGACACTGGAACAGGTTGCCTAGAGAAGCTGTGGATGCCCCCTCCCTGGAAGTGTTCAAGGCCAGGCTGGATGGGGCTTTGAGTAACCTGGTCTGGTGGAAGGTGTCCCTGCCCGTGGCAGGGGGGTTGGAACTAGGTGATCCTTAAAGGTCCCTTCCCACCCGCACAATTCTATGATTTCCTTTCACAGTAACAGAAAAGAAAATTTCAAAATTCTTCAGCCTGAACTTGGCAAAGAATTCCACTAATTGTGCCACCACATGTTGCTTGCTGAAGCAGTAGCTCTTAGGGGAGCCTGGTGCTGCCAGGTACTACAAAATATGTTTTGGTATTAGAAATTGTAAAGAAGAGATGAACTGTGCAGCTCTTGGGGTTCTCATGTTGCTTATGATTCATTTCCTGAAACACGTGAGTTCCCAGGCCCTGTGTGCCATGGCAGCGTGTGAAGCTATTTTAAGAGGTTTTTCTAGTCGCTGGCCCACTGAAGAAGCTGGGAGATTTGTTTGTTCGTCTCATATTTTAAATATACTAGCGTAAGATTGCCAGCATGAGAAAATACTAGCCTAAGATTAGCTCAGTTAAAATTAGGAGGGCCTTCAAAAATAAATTACAGTAGTAATTAGGCTTGTACAGAGTTTTTTGACAGATTGCCATCTAGTCATTAATAGTCATGGGCTTGGGTTTTTTTTTCAGACTTTGGTGAGCCCTGCAGAAATCAGAGAATAAAAATACCTTTCCAGTTTTCACCATTCCTCATCAATCCCCGTATAATTATGACAACGCTCAGAATTTTAAGAAAATCATTCTAAAATAAGAGAATTAGGTTTGACTTTGGTGAATCATGAACTGAATCGAGTTACTCTCTTCTGTATCTTTTTAAATGTTATTAAAATAGAGGCAGAAGTCACTTTTAGTTAAGATGCTGTAGTTTTATACATACATTTATTGAAATAAGTGAATCAGAATGCAGAAGAGGAATCTGTATTCCGGCATTTAGCTGTGGCTCTTTTGCTGCACTGTTGCTATGGCGAAGCGTATAAATATTTGTATCACAAACTAATTTTACTTCCCTTATAGATGGCGTGGAAATACAGATAAAAATGGTAAAGGAGAGTTATTGTAGGTGGGTTTTATCATGCAGAGTAATGTTTTGGAATGGGTTCAGGCACAGACTAGCAGCAAAGGAAAGTTAGAAGGTGCTGTGTTAAAGCAATCTAGCATCTTGATGGTATGGGATAGAGGTTGAATGAAAGTGCCCGCTGTATTTGCAGTTTCCTCTTGTCCGATTTTTTTTCATAGCGTTATTAAGTATTTGTCTTTCTAATAGCTTGTATGTACTGGGCCATTTGTATAAAATCAAGTGCAAGCGTAAAAGAAGGAAATTTAACTTAGAAGCACATGTCCATCCACCACTGGGTGGATGATACGGGAACTACACAGCTGCTTAGGAGCTGGAAGCTGTGTAAATTACTTTTTCATACGATCCCGCGCAGTTTGTCATGTCCAGCCTTTTTCTTTCCTGCTGTGCCAAATTGCCTCGAAGGCAGCAGTCGTGCTGGACACCAGCCTGTGACCTCCTGGATTCCTGCAGCACTGTGCATCTCCTTGCCTTCGCTCCTCACCCTGTCCTTTGGGCTGCTCTCCGTCAAGTCTCCTTCCTTTGACTGTTGTCTCTCAGCCCTTTTCTTCGGGGACTTCAGTCACTGTAATTATTTTTTAGTATATCAGGGCGGCTTCCAGCCTTCCAGATGTTGCAGGGCCCTGAGCTGATAACCCCGGGTGATGCGTGAGAGACGCCTTTGGCACCGTTGAAACTCCGGTCTTGCCGCCTGTGTAAATTCTGTATTATGGAACATCCTCCTTAACAAGAAGCTTCGAAGGGTGGCTGTGGTTTCTCTTACTCAGCTGATATTTTTGACGCCTGGAATTGTTATTCTGGTTTCACATTGAGATCTCTCTGGTGACGTCCGAAGATAACGAAAACAAAAACATTTAACGACAGGACCGGAAATAACACATACCACCACAGCAGTCCGCTACCTCTTTCTTGTATCACAGGATGTTTTCGTCCAATTCGGCAGCAAAAAAAAAAAAAGGGCAATGCAGAAATACTGAGTAACAGTCACAGCTTAACGTTTGTGCAGTGGGAAATGGGGGACGGCGTTGTGTCAGTAGGTCACTGACCTTTTAGGATTCCTTAAAAATGTAAATATTTAAGGCTTAATGACTTTTACAGTTTTTCTAAAAATAAAAACCCTCTACAGTATTGAAGGCTTCACAGTGAAGTAGAATTTTACATTGGTAAAGGATGTACCTTAAAAATGTGTGTACCGCCTGGCCAGAAGATAGGTTCTCTCACTGACTAAACAGATTGCACTTGTGTCTTCAAAATGAATATCTGCTATAACAAGGAATAATTAATAATTTTTTTTAATTCCCTTTGTGTCTGAGATTCTGGTATCACAGTCCTTCACTGTGGTGAGCGTTCTGCTTATCCGAAGTTATCTCAAAGAACTAACCTGTGTTTTATTAAATAAATAAGTAAATAAGTCTGTGATTCAGAGGTAAGCATTCTTAATTCCGGCCTGGTATCGGTGTTTTCCTAAATATAAGAGCGTATTTCCAGTGAAGCCCGTCAGCTGTACCTGTCTGTGCTGGCTGCCGTTGTTTTTAGGTATGAGCCAGAGCTGCCTGAGAGGAGATGAAGTGACTGCCAGTTGTTCCGTGAGCGGGGAAGGGGGTCGGGGATTTCCAGGAGCAGCGGTGGCAATGCCAGCTTGCGCNAGCTGTACCTGTCTGTGCTGGCTGCCGTTGTTTTTAGGTATGAGCCAGAGCTGCCTGAGAGGAGATGAAGTGACTGCCAGTTGTTCCGTGAGCGGGGAAGGGGGTCGGGGATTTCCAGGAGCAGCGGTGGCGATGCTAGCTTGCGCAGTGCACTGTCCTGAGCACAGTTACTGCCTCGGGCTGGCAGAAGGCAGTCCCAATACAACATGAATTTCCCCTGGCGTTTCATTTTGCCGTTCTTACAGCAGTTCCCCCCGGTCTGAGGAAGGTGGGTTTTTTTCCGTATGCGTTTGGCCCAGTAATTTTAGCGCAAGGCATTCTTTAACACAAAAAGAACTAATGTACAAATTGCGTCGTCGTTTGCTGGGACTTTTGGTGGGAGAAGCAATACCTCTGTACAAACCGTGCTGTTTGTAAGTCACGTGTAACAGACTTGCGGTTTTGGTTTTAAATACTGAAGCTTGAGTTAATGCTTTTGTGTAATTTTATTATTCAGTTGCGTTCAGAAGCGTCCTGCTTTCAGATTTTGCTGTTTTGTGTAATTCGTCACGCTACCACGGCACTTAGCGTGTCTCTTCTTCTCCTCCCTTCTCTCACAGCAAATGAAGCTTGCGGCTGAGTCACTGAAGGAGTAAACATGCAGGAACGAGGATGACTAAAGCAGTCACATGTGAATGCGGGCACTTCTTCAGCATTTGCTCATGATGATGCATCGCTCTCAGAGTGTGTGCTCTACCATGTATTCAGTAGGTGGCACCTGCTTATATGATACTCGGTAAATATTCTCTGCCTGACACTGCAAAAAAGACGTTTTCTCCTGCGCTCTTCGTTTCTTATATGCAATTGGTGAAGCTAACACCAAATAAAGCACTTCAGCTAATGCTAGGTCTGGTTGAAGTCTGCCAGACTCACCGTGCTTCAAGTGATTGAAAACGGATTCTGTGAGTAAGCATCCAGAAGCTAACTAGAGTTTTCAACCGTGACTTTGTAAACAAACAATAAGAACGTAGATTAGCATTTAATTCACAGTCTGCTATCCCTTTGGGGTTATTGTCTCTTCTGATCCTTTATTACAATAGCTAATCAATCCTGTATTATTTCAAAGAGTGCTTATTAGCTGCTGTTTGCACATAGATTAATATTATGCAATGTGTAAAATATTTATGCAACACATGATTGTTCCCTATATGATCTGAGAAATATTTGAACATAAATATTATAAAGTATGCATTATGTACTCCTGTGTGCCAGTTATCTAAACTAGCCCCAGCAAAAATATTTTCAAAAGCTGGGCAAAAAGCATTCAGTAGGAAACACTGCTGTAATTTATGACGCGTATTTATTTTTTAATTTACATTAGATTTTGGTATCACTTCCCTGGCTCTGGAACTGCAGTATTGTATGAATGGGTCTTTTGATTGAATGAACTGACAGATCAATTAAACTTGGTGTTTGGTATACTAGTACTTGTGTACGTGATGAATACCTGATTTTTTTCCTTGCATTTCATAAAAAGGTAATTTTCTTAATGTTTCATTGTTTTCCGCCAGTAATGGGACCAAAACCTACATGTAGTGTTTGCTCCCGTGACCTTGAGACAGCTTATTTTCTCCTGCTGTGACCTTCGTCTTTGGTAGCTGTAACTTACCTATATGTGATACTTGCTGGAATTCTGTTTGGAAAAATCTGCCGTAGTAATAATTAAGGTATTTGCCTGCTTTGCACATTTCAGATTTCTGCCGCAGGGCCCCCACAGCAGAGTAACATAACTAAGCCAAAATAATGTATTCTGTCTGGAATTTAAAAATAGCATTTCTCGAACTCTGCAAGCATGACCCAGTAAGAAACGACTCCGTTCCCTTGGGAAGAGGAGCAAAACTGCGCTACAGCTGTTGTCGCTGTTCTTGCTTCTCCCGCCATGCGTCCCCCACGCTGCTGCTGTTCCGGGGGTCTCTCACGGCCTGGTCCTGCTGCCCCAGCGGGGTTGCGGGGGCACAGGCTCTGCCCTGAGCAGCCAGCAGGGATCTCTGAGGGAATCACGCCTCCCTCCCTGTGGCGCTGCAGAGATCCGAAAAAACTAAGCTTTTCTGAGGAGAGGACCAGTGTGTGCTCCGTGAAAGCTCCCCACTGTTGCAGTTCCTTTCCCCGTTTGATCTGAAGCAGCTGACGCTTGTTCAAGTTTTGCTCGTGCTGCCTAGTCCGTGTTTTTGAGTGAACAGTTCAGGAGAGGAAAAATCTGTGGGATGGGTTCCTGGTGGAATATGTTCTTGCGAGCTTGTCACAGCTGTTTTGAAGGGATTCTGCTGGTCTGTTATTTGTGCTGGTTTGTGAGTGTAAAGTTGGCGTGTTTTGCTGGCGGCAACTGTATCTGGAGTAATTTTCTAAGATGGGTTGGGAAAGGAATTGAGTTGTGTCTCAGCTGTGATCATGGAAAAAAAAAAAGTAATGACTTGTACAGAACTGACTTTGTGCTTGTCCTTGTAGTCCTTCCATTCTCCTGTTTTCTGTAGACTAACAGGAAAATCACTAGTATGGTTTAAGTACCCGGTGACATAAGTGACATGAGCTGTTGCCCTTGGCTTGGGCAAATCCATTCACTTCTGCTTAGTTTTCTTTCCTAGAAATGGGGATAATAATACTGTTTTTCAGGTGGATTCCATGACCTTCTGTAGTGTGAGTGAGAGAGAAGTATGGTAATCCTTCGTTTTATAGGAATTAAACTCTTGGTTTAGCATCACAGCTGCTGCGCAATCATGATAGCATTTCTGTCCTAAACAGCTGCATACACTTTAGCTTGCTGAGAAATATTACCTGCGTATTGCCAAGTAATACTTTGTCACTGAACTGAAATTTAGCTCCTGTTCCTCTGTATGCTGCTCTTTGTCCTTTTACTGGGGGTTTGCTGTGTTTTATACTGTTTGACATCGGGGTTTGGGGTTTTTTTGCATTCATGATGTTGTCTGTTTTCATTTCTCATTTGAGAGAAATGTTTCTGTCTGTGCTTCTCAATGTCTCTGTATTGTTTTCTTTCTTTCTGCTGTAGGTGCACCTGTAAAAATTGTGGGATGCTAGGAATGATACTTACTGACAAAAAATCTTGATGTCAAATGAAAATAATAGAATAAATAAGATATTTACTAGTAACTGCCATTCACAAGCTCTGTAATCTTTATGTCTGTTCCCACTCTGGGTAACTGTGTCCCCAAGGCACATGGGAGTGCAGACTTTAATTTCCCGTCGTGCTCAGGCCAGCCCCTGGCACAGAGCTGACTTGCGAGGCTGTTGGCCTGTTTTTCTCAGCATGCAAGAGAGAAGGGCACAGTGGGCTGCAGGGGAAAGGGGAACCTGCACTGAGGTGAGAGGAAGCAAAGCCACCTTGATCAGAGGCATCTGCTTCCCCGTAAGCACATTCGGGCTCCTTCCTTGGGGTCGTGGAGCAGTTTGCATACAGCGATAGCTGAAGCTGCTGCTCAGGTCCTTCAGGCAAATGGTGGTGAGTTCATGGTGGGGCTGTGGAAGGCATGAATGGGCTCTGAGCAGCTGTCCCGGGACTGGTCACAGCTTATGCTCTGCCTGTGCCCCCGTTGTGGTTGGCGAGTCTGTCCCTGGAGGTTCATGGCTCAGTCCGTTACCCAACTCCAGCGAGCCCTCCGGAGCCAGCCTTGGCTCTGGGCCTTGCCGGAGTGCAGGTAAGCAAACAGACTCGGGTCTGTGGCAGTTCTTCTGATGCCTGGGTCTAAGAAATAAACAAAGCGCATCTCTGGTCTAAAGCTGTATGGAGAAACCTAGGGTGAGTCTGGAGGCATCCTCTTGGGGAAGATGACAGTGTCGGAGCAGGCTGTACCTGACTATAAGGCTTGAATTCTACATGGCTCCAGCAGCAGCAATTACAACCAAGTGAGCTCTTATTAAGGAAAAGGGCAGTCATAAATAATTTACTGGTGGTACAAAAGTTCTCTCATAAGGTGTGTTGTGAGCCACAGGTCTAACTGCACGGCCCACAGGGATCTGCTGACTCAAGATCTCTACCATACTTGCCAGACTGCAGCATGTCCTGAGAGCTTGAGGACAGTAGAAGAGGAAAACACTAGAATCATTACATGAGAAAAGCAGGCAAGCAGTTCTGGGTATTTTAGCTTATGTAGATCTGAGGAAATAGATCTCAAATCTCATTCAGGACTTGCACCGATTGAGAATTTACTTCCTTCTTCAAATAAGCAAAGCCCGTGGGAACCATGCCTGCTACTGCCATGTGCTTTCTTCAGGAAAGCTCTCCTGTGCCTCATCCAAAAGAGCTGGAGGGGTGAGTGCCAGCATCAGGCTGGAGCTGGCAGCAGTGCCGGATGACTCACCTGTCAACCCTGAAGGCTGATGCCCTGAGAGAGGAGGGAGCTCTGTCCACCCCCCTCCTTGACATAAAACACAGTGATGATGGCAGCTGTCATCACCGGTGTGATGAGGGTGATCCTGGGCATGGTGGAAGAGAGCGTATCAGCACTTCTGCATGGCTCCCAAGTCTGCAGTGCTGAGCTGGACCACTCCAGGCCTTGGGTGCTCAAGCTGAGGGTGTGTGTCACACAAGTGCCCAAAGGAAAATTGGTTCTCTTCCCTCCTGCCTCCCCCAGCCCTCTATTTCTCAAGAGAGAGTAGCGAGAGGGAAGAAAGAGGAAGATGTTGCACAAGGGTTAACTGAAATTAATCACTAAGGAGATGTGACATGACATGTCTGAGCGCCTAGTGAAGTGCTTACAAAAATCCCATGCTTTTCAAGTCTTCTACCATATCAAGTATACACACATTTTTCATATGACAATTCTTCTACAAGCTGGGAAAGTAAATAATAATCTCTTTTTCTCCCTAGAATAGTAGACTTTGTCACTAATTCAGGATTCTTGACTTCTAGAAATTGGTGTCATTTGTAATACACACAGATAAGCCAAACCGAGTCAACTTGTTAGAAGTAATTACAGTTTTAAGCTAAAAACAAATTAGCTGCAGCCTGTGCTTCAAGGCGGCAGCAGGCTAAAACAGCTATGAAGACATTGCTCCTGCTGCGGGCAGGCCAGCTGTCCCTCAAAACACCGATGTGACTTCAGTAAGGGAGCCTCACTGCCTCTAGCTAGTAGGCAGCTAAACCGATGAGTTGCTGTTATGTTCACCCAAGTACAGTCACGTCAAGGTGTTGTTACTCAAACCCCTTTTACTGAAAGCAAGTCATAATCTGGAATGAGCAACAGATCTGTTCTGAGTCATCCACATAAACTTAACCATGGGAAAGGTCCCTTCCAACCCCTACGATTCTGTGAAAGGCTGTCAGGGGGAGCTGCGTTGTCTCTAATGTTTGGGACATTCCAGTTTGCCCCATTCTGTTTATTGCCAGCCATCCACACGGGGATTGCTCTGTAACTGGCTGGCATGTTTCTTTATTTGCTAATGAAGAATTCATTTTGAAAAATCTGACCTGTGTGTACCAGCCACAGAGATGTTATTGCTTGGCGTTGTTGGAGGGTAGTACAAGGTTTGTTTTGCCTTTCCTCGCTAAGGCACAGTCACAGCCCTGTGAGATCCTTGGCTGCTCCTTGGCTGCTCCTGCCTCCCCCCCACTGTGCGTTACCCAGAGCTGGGAGGCTCACCAGCCATGGAAAGGCCCCACTGCAAAAGCCTGGGGGTACAGCTTCGTGCAGCCAGCCACTCGTAAAGCAGCTGTACATCAATTACATACCATCACATAACCTGTTGAATGCCATTAATCTCTCTTAAGTAAGTGTGCCAAACACCCTGTGTCCATACCCTCTCTGGCTGGTTACAATTTGTGCTTCATGAGGAGTTAAATCATGGGCTCCACGCTACAGCGCTGCAGAAGACCATGAGCAGGCTCTGGTGAACCACTCCTCACTTGATACAGCACGTGCTGCTGGGGCAAAACATGTTTCAGCAGTACTGGCTTGCTGCGCTACCTCCTCCTCAACCTGAATGGCTTTTCACAGTACCTTGGAAAAAAACACAGCCAAAAATTGCGTTATTCTGCACTAGCTGCATGGTAAGGCACAGCAGTTCGCAAGCCATGACAGCGACGTCACACGCTGGGATGTGAGCTTAGGTACTGCAGTTGTTGTCTCGGTTCTGTGCTGACATGGGCAATTTTGGACTTAAGTGTTCAGGAGCAGATGTGCTCCAGCACATAGCAGCCTAAACACTGCAATGTGGGACACAGTTGTAAAATGTACACTGTGAAGCAGTTGCAGTGAATAAGAGGAATTAACTCCTGGGATCCTGTTGCATGCGACAGCAGGAGCAGAACAGAGCCTGCCTGCAGACAGAGCCGCGTCTCACACTGCGGTTTGGGTGATGATAGCTTGGCCTTAAGGCACTCATCATTCAGTGCAGTCAGCGTGCCCCGCTGCTCACTTCTGACATGTATCAGTGCTGATGCTAACGCTGGGTTTTTTACCATTGCCCATTTTATATTGCAAATAAGAATAGCGTCTGGGTTAGGTTTGGATTAAAAACATTCAATCTATACTGGTGGAGCTTCGACTCGCATACATCTTCACAAGAAAAAAAAACAAACTAGTTTACACACCACCTCTGCAGATTTGGCAAACTGGTATACAACCAGTCATTTCATCTGACAAGAAAAACCCAAGACAAGTAAAGCACCTTATTTTGCCCGAGAGCAACAGCAGGGGTGGCTGCAGTGTCCCTCCCATGACTGTAATGGAGATGCACGTGGCTGAGAGAAAACTCACCTGACTTACCTGGGCACACGCACAGCAAATGCTTCAACAGAGATGTTGAAACCTGCTGTACTCTCTGTTCCAGGGCTGCCAGGCCCAAGCTGCCAGACCAGCACCAGCCTTGCTGAGATGCTAAGCTGGACAAGTGTATCAAAAATGTTCTCTAGCTCAACAGCAGCTGGTAAAGTTTAATAAACCATTTAAATCATTCTCTCTCAGGTTCTGCCTAAGAAACAGCTACCTCAGCCTTTAAACAAAAAGCTGTTTTAGCAGATGCCAACTGCAACAACATTTAAGCTCCAATGAACAAGTTTGCAAATTAACATGCATCCACACAGAAAGTTGTATTTTTTCAAGGCAACTGAGACTACATGTCTACCGCTTTCTGTTTTACTGTGTTACTCCATGAGCGCTGTTCAGTCAGTGTCTGCAGCATCAAGAGCTCCCTCCCAGCAGCGAGCATGGCTGCACCAGGTCTGACCTCCGACACGCCACAGCCTTGGCAGGGTAGGAACCAGGAGCTCGTGCCACCCTTGCTCAATGAACACCAGGACTCACAAACGGCACTGACATGCACATCATCGGTTATGCGTCAATCAAGATACCACTTTTATTAACTGGATTTTCCATTTCTGCTGCACACCATGAATGTTTATACAATGTAAAAGCCAAACATTGCTGGAAGCAATAAGATCAGATGATATTTCTGTACCCTTTAACACACACACACACACACACACACAGAGATTCTTTCTTGGTGAGAAATTTTTATACTTCTGTTCATTAACTCTGCTTATTTATACTGCTACTCTTAAAATTCTGTGTCAAGATTGTCACATCTTAAATACCGATTAAGTTGCTAGAGGTACATTATTTTATATATATATATTTATATACACACATACAGAAAAATACAAGACTAATTGTTTTTTCCACAATATTTAATTTATACACTACTGTAACTATATGCAACTTTTAAAGACACGTTAAGGGGTACAAGAAACTGTTTACTTGCTCTAAATAGTTTGGTCCAATATTATCTTAACGTAGTGGTTATTCTCGCCCTTCCTTTTACGTGACAACAGAGTACAACATACACCACATGCACAGTCATTCACCGATCAACAAATGGATAAAGGACGCCACTCAGACGAACATCTGTACGCCCAAAGGTTCAACCAGCCACGCGCGGCTCTAAGGCTATAATACAACTATGCAGCATAAATGGTCAACACTGCTGTTCTAAAGTGAGCACCGTATATACAGTTGTATATAAAAACATTGGAAACAAAATACACCTGGGGTTAGTTAAAAGGTGCCATTCCAAGGCTGTACACAATATCAGGAAAGAGTATTTACAATACTTGGAAAAAACTGCAACAAATAAGTTTATTGCCAATGCCCTTTATAAACTTGTCTCCTACTTGGATGTTACGCTCACCGTCCGGGAACCACACATCTCACTTCTGGCCCTTGGTAAGATCCCTGCTCAAAAATTTCAAGCAAATATGTTCTATGGCTTCACCCACACATCTATTCTTGTAGCTTGTGATTTATAAATATCACGCTGACTAAACTACAACTAGAGTTTAAAACTTAAAGAAGTAAAATGCTTATGCTTTGCCTTGTTGAGGAAGCAGAATGTAAAATCCCTGGCTAGGCTAGCCAGTAAGAATACGCCACATGCAATTTAGACTCTCTTAGTAAAGTCTTTTACTAATCGGGAAGAGCTGTCACGAGCTGTAGAAATGGTGACCAAGCATAACGCAGTTCTTTGGTGCTCAGCTCACTCTGCGGTGGACGTGAAATGCACTGTATTTGACCATTCTGCAAGTGTTACAAGATGCTCGACAGTGTAAACACCTCTAAGACATCGAATGTCTGCCCAGGGGGCTGCTACATAACATCACCAGTTTCACTAGCATTGCTTAGAAGACCCAGTGCACAGCATGAAAAAATAAAACATTCTTGCCCTTCCCAAAACTAGGAATCTGCAATATATTTTATTCTAGATAATAAAATTCCACAAAGTTAATTCATCTGGTCAAAAGTATCCTTTTATACAGAAATACTCTAAATCAAGACCTTGCCATGGCAATGGGAAACCTGACAGAAAGGCTAAGAGCTGTAAAATAAATACTTTCCTATATGCTACTTTTAATTGACTTTATGAAAAAGCATGATTACTGAGGAAAAAGTAAGTGGTGTACGTGTGGGAAACAGCAGTATTTTAAGTCTTAAAAAAGAGTAACAATGAGAAAAACGTCAATGACAATAACGATTTCAATTTGAATCCAATTACCTAAAGGTTTTCCATCCCTTATTGCCTTTTGAAATCTCAGGGAGGGGAGGAGAGGATGGGGAGAAGGTTTACAAGGTAAAAACCTAAAATATTGTGTCATGATATACTAATAACAAAAGTAATTCATACAAATACTTTATTTTCAGTTAGCATGTAAAAACTCAGAAGTAGACTTAATAATTTACCTTTCTTATATTAAAAAAGAAGATTGTCTGCTTGTAATATTAACATATTTCTTATGGGAAAAAGCTGCCTTACAAATCTACTTGCCTTTTTTTTCTTTAATAAAAAAAGAAAACAGCCTCTAGCAAAACAAGATCTTTTCAGTTTGATTTTTGAGCCACAACTTTATCCATATCATAGCTTAAGACAAATAGGTGTGGGTTTAAAATCGTATTTCAAGATCACTAATTTTCAGTGCATCTTTGCTTTGTACAAGCCTTGGAACATCTGAAAGCTCCCTGAAGAGTTTTCAGCATCAAAACATTATTGCTTTGGTTCTGTTTCAGACACATAGAAGTATGCCACATACCACATATTTTAGATATCACAGAAGGTCAGAACAAGAATTAACATTTCACAAGCAAACAAAAGCTTCTCTCTCTAGTTTAAGTGCAGAACATGACTTCTAAGTGCTCCATTTACATTAGGATCCAGATACTCATTTTAATTTAATCCAGATCTTCCATAGTAAAATTATAAATGTAAAAATTACACAATAAAATATTCTCTTTTGTTGAAAAAGAAAAACATATTGGCTAGCAGCATGCAAAGACCATGCATTGTCATACCATCAAGCAAACACAAAATTAAAGTGTAATAAATAACTGCTCAAAGCCCACTGAAAAATCTTAAGACAACGAAAGGGGGTCCGGTGACAAGGTGTTCACAGCTCTGAACAGGAAGAATGATGCTGTCAAGTAGGTCGAGCTATTTAAGTCAGGCCATTGTCAAATGACATGACAACAGCTGGTTTGACTGGAGGTACACAGCAGCCCCTCCTTTGGGTTCCGCTGAATATTCACAGATATCGTCTTTTCACAGAGAGGTAGTTGTAGGACATTGTTTTTCAAGTTCCTGTTCTTTATCCGTTCCAACTCATTTGCTGTGTCTGACATTTGGTCAGAAAAAAATTTTAGGTTGCCCAGCGATGAAGGCTGGTTTGCACTTCCGCTGGAACTTATACACATTTTCCATGTTGACTTCTCCTGTACTTTTACACTGGAAAAGGACAGATTGTTTTGAGGATCGATAATGTATTTAGTGCTGCCGTGAATCTGTGAACCTAGGCAAAGGCTCATTAACTTCAGGCTTTCAACCAGTTCCCCTGCGCTTCTAGACGACAGCTGCATTGAGTTTCCGGATCCAGCGCATCTCCGGGTGGAACCTGATGTGTTGTTGGTGCTACCGCTGGAGCTACCGGAGGGACTGCCCCCACCTTTGTTATTGTCGCCTGGGCTCGTTTTGTCTACCCCTCCGTTTCCGTTACTTGGCTTGCTTTGTCCACCACCATCTCCTTGGCTGCCGGGTGGCCCTTCGCTGCTATCCCGTCTGTGCCAGGAGTAAGTAAACCCACTATCCTTGTCAAGGCGTCTCCTGCTTTCTGAGTCGTCATCGCTTGTTTCTGAGCTACTGCAGCTAGAGCCCCGTCCCTGGCTTTTCCTCCTGTGATAGCGTTTATGCACTGTGCTAGGTGAAGCGATGTTCATTTTTAACCTGCTGAGCTTTGGGGGTAAATTCTCGTCCATGTCGAACTCGTCATCTGACTCACCCTCCTCAAAGATTTGATTGAGGACTGGTGCACTCTTTCTCGAAGTAAGACGATTTGTAACTGAAGGCTTACGGCGCAGGACGACTTGAGTAGAAAGAGAAATAGGTTTCTTATCTTCTTCATCCTCCTCTTCATCTTCTTCTACTCTGAACAAGCACTTCCGGCCACTTGTAGTGGGCTTTAAGCTCACCGATGGGACTGCTGAAAGTGCCGGTCCGGCCAATTCAGGGATATCTTCTTTCTTTGCTGAATCGCCAAGGGCCTTGCTTCTGTGGCCGTTGAGAACATTCTCAGCCGTGCGAGCTGGCGACTGAGGAACAGTCGCATGGGAGAGAGGAGAAGCTGTAAGGTCATCCTCCAGATCCTGGGGCACATCGATTTTTGTTGGCCACGATTGCCTGCGTTAAACAATTATAAAGGATAAAAGAAAAATCAGATCACGGCAAGCATTTCAGAACATAAAAGGAAATGTAAGATCTGCACAGGAGAAGCACAAGTACTGCCACACAAAGGGGCCTGCCGAGTGGCATGTTTGTAAACAACAGTACTGAGGAACGGAGGAAAGGGAAACGTTCTCAGAGAATGTGCGTGCCTTTAGAAATGCTGTTACTTGAAAGGAATATCATATATACAAAAGCATGGTTTAGAAATTATGTTGGTTACTGTCAAATGAAATCTTAAGATTTCAATGCTCTTAGAAAATGAATTAAGCAATACATAACTTTAAACAAGTGCCTCAAAATAATCTGAAGTAGGTCTAGAACCACCAGTACCTAGAGAAGGATACAAACTGATTCAAGCACAACTTAAGATAATATTGTAAACTACTGTTAATATGAAGCTTCTCTTACTTTTTTCCCCCCCCAGTATTTTAACATAAAGGTTAGGTTAGAATTAACATGAGCGAGACTGAAAAGCTGAGTCAGAAGAAACACACTCTCAGTAAGTCTCATTCAGACCAAGCTCTATCCTACAAAATCCCCTTTAATTTTAAACACACATGAATCAAGATCATACATTTATTTGTTCTCAGCTGACCAACTGGAATAATACAGCTGCATGAATTCAAGACTCAAGCTGCTTAAGAATATGATACTTGAATAAACTAAATCAAAAGTTCAAAAGGTATGACTGGGTAGTCGCATGAACTCAAATCAAAATGAAAGTAACACTTGAGTATAAAGCAGTTTCACAGTTAGCAGCTGATGTCTTATCTCCAGTATCTAAGCTAGTATCTAATGATTTGTATTTTACTTTGCATCCTAATATATATTGTAATTTTCCCACAATGCACACAGAATAAGAACAAGGGCTGACAGTCTTTCCTCTATTTTGAAAGCCTAATCCAAAACACCAACACTTACCAACACCTTAACACTGAATAATTCTTCCGTTGCTTCACTCTGCATAAGCCGCACATTTCTTGTGGAGATAAGAAATATTTCCTAATCTCTCAAAGGAAGAGTTATCTTTAATTTTACAAAGTTTGCCAATCATTTAGCTTCACATAACTAACATACTCCAGCGTACCGCATGAAAAGCGGTAACAGAAACCTTTGTTCACATATGGATACCATACCACAAGACTTTCCCAACCGTATTTTGGGTGTGCCACAAGAAAGGGCTGCATGACTTTGTAGCCCAGTTAGAAGCAAGGTATAGGAGGAAAGCAGGAGAGGAAGCGGAGAATGTTTCACACCAAGTGTGACCCCAGGTATCTGCTTGGACAGCCTGCATACAGAGTTGGAAGGATCATACCAGCTTCCTGATCTCTGCTGTGTTAAGAGGTCAAGCTGAAGAACAAGAAAAGCTCAGACACCTCTGCTGTTCTTACTCTAAACATGTTCTTTTTGCACCTGACTAGGACTGCGTTTGCACAAGGCTCCCTCTGGAACAGCTGGATAGAAAAGGATCCTGAAGTGTGAGATGCCCGTCTACACAGGTAACAATCGGCATCTTCCCAATTGTATGAACTTTGAAGAAGAGTACTTTATTAAAGCCAACATTAAACTAATCAAGCCTAACTGCAGACCTGGTTTTGAAGTGCCGGCCTCAGTTCTGCTTAGCAAAGCAGTGATACAAGAATCTGCCGGGATCCTCTAACAGTAGGACCTGGCTGCCAGCACACCCGTGCAAGCCCATGTAGTCCATTCCCCGGGAGGAGCTGCTTTCTGTCTCCTTAGGCACAGGGAGCTGCTGGTGCCCTCTTGCCAGTTTCCCTGGAGGGAGACCACACAGCCAGCAGCTCTAACCCAAGCTGTCCAGAAAAGTGGAGCCCGGGCTGCGATCGTCCTTGGTTTGACACTGCCATCCTTCCTTATGCCCCAGCTGATTCCAGAAACGCTGGGAACCCTGACGTAGTTTTCTGATGACTGGTGCTATGCTGGGTATTTTAAACACAAACAACTGTCCATGATTAACAAAGAGGACTTAAATAAATTAGAAACATGACTACAAAAGGACAGAAAAGGAAGACCTAAATCCTTCCAGAACATACCGTGCTTTAAGAACAGACATTCTGTGGCTGTCACAATAAAGGCTACATACGGTATCTAACAGTTATTCCAGGCAATAAACCTCCTGACTACAGAATGTTTATCTCTCATCACAGCCCATGTTTGCCTCCCTTTTCCACCTCCTCCCTCTCCAGAAGGCCTGACGGGAGAGCGGGACTGACGGGAAGCTCCAGGTTGCAAGTTAGTTAAATTTAGGGGTTTTTAAATCTTTTGAAGTCTCAAAATCAAAGTAACGCACTACTACATTGTCTGTTCCATGAGGTCATCCTATATAAACACTTTGAATTTAGAACCATCGTGAAGACAAGGAACAGCTACCTGGGACCACTAAGGGCAAGAGTTCTTGAATTTATGCAGATGTCCTTGCATGAAAACAAAAATTCATACTCATAAGGCAGGCTTCAAGTACTCCATTCAGCTTTACAAATTCTTATCAAAATTTAGATTCAATGAACTTGTTTGTTCCAGTTCCTCATATAACTGGAGCAGCTCTACTACTGAAAGAGTGACACTGATGCAGAGAAAGTAGTTTTAGATGTAGTTTTAGAATTTTCATTTGAAGGTAAATTCAAAGTTTTCCTCTAAAGTAATTTGTTTTCTAGCTGATACTTAGACACATTTGATGCTCTGCTTGGATTTCCTTTTTAAAAAGAAATTGACCTAAGAGGAGGATCCATTAAGAGAACCGCAGAAGAGAAATAAGCTCTGGAACACCAAGCTCCAGACCATTTAGATTCTGTAGGCAACCCTTAGCTGCCTGCAACAGTAACTCTTCTAAAGCACTTGTAACCACGCAAGGCAAGTTAAAATTTCCTACCTAAGTGAGCATTGAGTAAATGACATTTTAAGTGCAGCAATAAAGTTTCAGTCTACTCTAGTACACAACACAGGGTGCAGTCTCATCTGGAGATGACAAAGATATTGAGAACCACTGTAAAGTTCAGAGAGAAACAACTCGTTATGCAGGGAGACGGAATGGTATTCAGAAGAGGCTCCTCTAAAAGCCTCCAAAATCTCAGCCTAAATCCAATGTAACAACCAATGGAGATGATGTCTCATGAACCTGTTTTCCAAAGTGCATGCCCTTAAGTTGTAACAAGTATCCATTTTTGCCAGATTGAGCTTGAGGTAGTAGTATCTGACTTTCATCAGTTAGGCCAAGGAATCATAGAATCATAGAATGGTAGGGGTTGGAAGGGACCTCTAGAGATCATCTAGTCCAACCCCCCTGCTAAAGCAGGTTTGCCTAGAGCAGGTTGCACAGGAACATGTCCAGGCGGGTTTTGAATATCTCCAGAGAAGGAGACTCCACAACCTCCCTGGGCAGCCTGTGCCAGTGCTCTGTCACCCTCACAGTAAAGAAGTTCTTCCTCATGTTCAGGTGGAACTGCCTGTGCTCCCGTTTGTGCCCATTGCCCGTCGTCCTGTTGCTGGGTACCACCAGAAGGCCACCACAGCATTTATGTCCCTATTATCATTCCTATTAAATAATTTCACATGCCACCTTGCATGAAAGTTGCACAAAGAAACCTTTGGAATGAGCAAACTATTTTGTCTTCTTCTCAAAAGCCTACTGACACATTAACACTGAAGGTAGGCAGCAACTCTAAACACCAGCACAAGCACTTGATATTCTTCTCTCATTAAGAGATTACCTACTAACAATTGTTATTATTGACAATAATATTTTACCAAAACCTAAAAGGCAACTTTTGAAGAGACTGGATGTTAGAGAACAAAAATTAATGGAAATGCCTCATCACAACCTCTGGAAATATTGTCAAGACGGGCCAATAAAGATTTGTCAAAACCAGCAGATCCCTAGTCATAATCGAACATGTGACTCAGGAAATTAAAACCAAAATGCTTAAGAAAAGTAACTGCTCAAAACGTGTATCCTCCAATATCCATGTGCAGGTAGAAACTATACTACTCGCCTTGTGTTTGTTTTGGGTGGTTTTTTGTGTGGTTAGTTTGTTTTTCTTTTTTTAAAGCATATGCTGCTGTAACTGAAAATGTGGAATGATTTGATAACTGTTTGCAGAGCAAATGGACTGGCTGAACACATCAACACCAACTAGATGCCAGAGCATCACTTCCCCCTTTAGTTTTACTGTGTCACAAGCTGAAGCTTTGAAAATCTCAGGGAACCTCACTATAAGGTTTTTTAATAATGTTTTTGTCAAACTGGGAAAAAAAAGTAATCTATTGCAATATCTTTAAATGGGTGATTAAAGCAATTAATTCAACAGTTTTCCTTAGACAACAGGCATATCAACTGACATTGAAGAGAACATAACCTGCAGATGTTTGCTTTAAGCTTGATTTAGGGGATGTTCAGCCCATTAAAAAAAAAATCAAAGCTAACTAAACCATAACATCAAATTCAGAATTACTTCTCATTTATAACCAATTCTCCATCAACATGTTTATGGATTATGCAACTAATT
Source organism: Steatornis caripensis (assembly GCA_013398225.1). Taxonomy (NCBI): domain Eukaryota; kingdom Metazoa; phylum Chordata; class Aves; order Caprimulgiformes; family Steatornithidae; genus Steatornis; species Steatornis caripensis. Next base: position 248,722 of record VZSC01006070.1, on the reverse strand, counting down.
TTTTTTCCGGAGGTATGACATACACAATTTCTATGAGGAACTGAAGGTCAATGAACATGCCCCTTCCTAGCAGGTGTGAAAACTTACTACTTCAAATACAGACTTCAAATTGATTAGGCATTTCCTGAAAATGGTAGGAATTGAAAATATTATTAGTAACTGATTTCTTAACAGTTTCTGAAGCGTCCGCAGCACTTTAAAGATATTTACAATTTGCAATGAATAAGTATTTTACTCTTTTTAAAAAAGTAGTACTTCAGCAATCCAATAATATTCTCATTAAGCCACGTTAAAATTTAGGTTCCTAAATTCTCACCTGAACTGAGCTTTGATGTTGCTAGGGCTCGCAGATCTGGTCTGAATTTCTTTCTCTTGTTTTTCTCGCAGAATCCTTTCAGCTAGTAAGAAGTAAGTAGCAGTGATGTGATTGTATTTGTTAGTTTCCAATGCCCTAAGAAAAGTACAAAACATAAAATAAACCATACATCAATGGTTGTCTAAAAACTGGACGTGCATCTCACACAACTTCCCGTACTGTACTTCTCCTAGCAGGAAGAGCACCTGAAAGCAGAATGGCGTATTTTTGTTGTTTTCACAAACATGTCTTGGTTTTCTTAAAAATAAAGAGCCACCAAGTCTAGTAATTTCAACTATAGTCGGATGAGGATGTTCCCAGAATATCATCCAAAAATAATAAGGAATTCTTCCTTTACTGAACATTCTTTAAATGATAAAATCGTATTGCATCAATGTTACGCACCGATGATGGGCTTTCCCACTGGCACATAAAACCACAAAGTACTAATATTTGTTTATGCAACAACTGGAAGAAAAACCTTCATTATTTTAGGGCTGTCACATTAAGTTTACAATAAAATTAAGTTCATAAGCCAGAAAGCATCATTCAGACATTCTAACAGAAGGGATGCCACTGTTATGCAGCTAAAAGCTTAAGAAGTGAGACTGCTGCTTGACCCCTCTCCCCACCAATGGTAAGATAAGTAACAGTTTTTCCAGCTTAAACACAAACAAACAGAAAAAAAAAATTTAATTCTTCTTTCAATTTTGGGAATATTTTAGAAATTTGGGGATTTTAATCTATTAGAAGAAACTGTGTAGCTTTCTAGCAAGCTCACTCAGTGACAATGACCATTTTGCATTATACAGATAAAAGGAGTAATATTTTAAATTGACAAAGACTCAGGTATACTGGAAACGTACTAAGGGACAAAACGCTAGACTTTTTCACCTCCAGATACACATGAGAGATGAAGCACAAGTGAAAGCACGGGTTTCAAAGCAGTTAAGTTTACTCAAGATGTCAAACTACCACAGGAATCAAACACCATTCCAACACATTTTCTTGAAGTTTTTCATAAGGTTGGGTCTACTTCAGTATTTCTCATCCTAGAATATCCTATCACAGAGCAGGATTGTAATATTTTGTTTAACTGAACGGCTTGATATTTAAACACTAAAGCGACCAGGTTCTCATGACACTCTTTAATCAAAAGTAATAGAAGCACAGAACAAGCTGCATAAAGAAAATTGACAACTTACTCCACTATTGTATCTCGGTCTGCTATATCACCAAGAACCATGCGTTGTATTATACTGTTGTGTTCCTCCTCAGACAGATTTTTATATGACACAAGAGGAATATTGTACTTTGTTGCAGGAGATGGGTCAACTCCTTGGAGCCATGGGTGGTTTTCAATCTCTTCCAAAGATGCCCTTCGCTTCGGGTCTCTCTGCAACATCCGTGTAATTAGACTGTGAATAAAAAACAAATCTAAACAAAATGCATTCACGTGTTTAAAAAGCAGCCATTCTAAGAGCAACATCAGGAAGAAATTTTCTGCTGTCAATCCAGATAGATCTTTAGAAGTCTCTACAGTAAACAATGTGATGGGAAATCATTTATTCTCAAAGACATTCCAAATATTGCTGAACTGAAACAAACAATTTACTTATTAAAAACTATAAATATCATAGACATTGCGGTTTTCATTTACCATGCTTAGATTCTTAACCTGATTTTTCTGGTTTGTTTGTTTTTAATAGGTCTTATAGGGCAACTATCATAGATGGCCTACAGGCTGGTCTGTAAAGTAATAGAAATATAATTCTCTATTATTGCTGCTGTCAACAAGAATATGGAATGCAAGATAAGTAGAAATATTTTATTCTGAAATAGCTATCAGACATTTGATTCTTCAGTATCCCTGAAAGAACAGTGATCTGTTCTATCTTTAGAGAAAAAAACCCAAACCAAACAACTCTCTGGGATGATGAAGTGACAAACCTAGTAATGGGTTGATACTGACTGTTTACAAGTGCTGGAAAGGAAGTGCATAAATTCCCCAAATAAACAGAGCAAGAAGACTTGATTAGCACAGCACATCTTTGTTCACTTAGTACATGCGAAAAATTCTTGGGGGAGGTATTTTTGGCTTTGCACAACAAACAGAACATCGATACACAGTTTTGGTGCCAAGGTTTCAATGAAACTTTATTGCTCCAACATGTGGAAAGAAAGTTCTGCAGTTCTCACATAATGCTTTTTATTGCACTAGCTATATTATACCATGTAACTACAAACTGCAAGGCCACACAAATCACAAAGGCAACAGCAATTTTTTAATTATTATTTTTTTTAGTGTGAGATGAGGTATGGAATTAAAAATGGAGGTTAATTCAGACTTCTTAAAACTCCACTGTAAAAAAAAAAGAATGTCACATATATACTTAGCAGTTGTGGTCTCTGCCTTTATCAAAAGGAATGGTGGGGTGAAAGATGGGAGCCTTGGTTTTCTTTGCTTTTGTTAATATTATGACAGAAAGGGAATAAACTATATACTTCATTTGACTTTTTTTTAAACTACACCTAGTAAAACCACACAAATGTACCACATGTGCCTCCTGCCTTAAGCTTTCTATGCATCCCAAACCACCGATGCTTTCGCTCCAAGCAGGAAGTTTAAACATTCCCAGAGTCTCTTCCCGAAGAAAACCTAACCTATAGAAGATTCAGGCAACTGATCATACATTGCTGATGCACCGTGTAGATAAAGCAGATCTACTCGGGCCTTTAAGCAAATTAGCGTTAGCCAATGTATGAAGCAAAAGGCTGCAAAAAAATGTTTCCTGGCTTCAGCACAGCATGCAGCATCTCAAGAGATTTATTTGATGGAATTCACTGCTAAGAGCTCTCTTTTAAACCTCTTCCTGCATGTAAAGCTCTCCAAGCTGTTCAGAGCACTGACAGCAGCTTTTCCATGTTACTGGAAATGCTAGACACTAATGATAAGGCACAAAAAAAGCATCATGCTATGCATTAGATTCCTGGACGACACCGATGATAGGTGAAAAGAGTGACAGTCATTATGACCACAGCTGTAACAAATTTATTATTTCTGTGTCAAACAACAGAATCCTAGATGCTGCTCTAGTTTTTTGACTGGACCAAACGCATTTTTCAACCATTTATAAAGGCATCTGGACTTGCATATTGAAAATGGAAAGATAGCCTATTGCAGAGTCAAGAACCCAGCCAAATGCTGTAAAATAGTTTAAGTGATGCAACTTGGATTTATATTAAAAGGACTGAAGAGGCCATTAACCAACAGGGAGATATTGGAACATATCAAAAAAATAAAAAAAGCTGCAGTGAACACTGCAGAAAAACAACACATCAAAATGAGTCATGATTCCCAAGTGGCATATGGCATTTGCAGACAGAGTATTTTTCTCCCTTGAGTGCCTAGAATGTTGATTGGGAGTTGCAATTTCAGATGAGCAAAACTTGCTGTGATATACTCGGGTTTTGACAGCTCGTATTTTGAACAGAAATCTATAGGAATCATTACTTTTTTAACCCCTGCCACAAAATACTCTCAGCAACACTTTGTAATTTGTCCAGCAAGAGTGGTGGCCAAAGCCAGTCAGTGGTGAGCAGCTTCTTCAATCATTTATCAAATGCCTAACAACTGAGACACATAAAAGAAAGATACATTGTGTAAAATCAAAACGAAATTTTACACAAGTGTGGGAAAAACCTACCAGCAAAAAAATATCATGGGATTAACCTCAGTAAGAAGAGACACAAAGATTTAAAAAAATGTAATACTGGTGCCCGGGAAACTACTCAATTGATGTGAAGAAATACTAACAACTAAACAAAAACGTAGGCATAATATCTTATTAACAGGCAAGGAATTTTCCACACGCTGATAATACAGTACGGGGAACTTCCAAAGGCAGTAAGAATCCACTGCTATGACTGCATCCAAGTTCTTCAGTACTCTACTTACTCTTTACATTCTTTGGACACATGGGGTGGCACTGTGTATTTGCAGTCCATTATCATAGTCAGAGTTTCACTGTCATTTGCTTCTTGAAACGGTGGTTGTCCACAAACCAACATGAAGAGGATGACCCCCAAACTCCATATATCTGTAAATATATAGTACATATTTTTTTATAACTGTGAGGAAGCAAGACAATCACCATCAGAACTGTGAAGTATTCTTGAGATGCAACTGGGGTTACTACTGCACACTTGATTATCAGTGTTACTTACGGAATTTGCAATTCCACAGTAGTTCCACTGTTTGACAGCTTTTTTAGGGTTTTAGAGGAAAAAGGTATCAGAATTCGTGACTTCAAGGATGCGTAACAGTTCGAGATGCATACCATCTTTGACAGCAAAATGTTAGACAAAGCTGAAGATAATCTGGTCACTCAGAAGACAAGAATTCATTACCCTTTTCTTCCCAGGTAGGCACAGATTATTAAAGAAATATGTATTCAAAGCACGTTCCTTTCTGAAGGACCAGCATAAACTGTTCTCAGTCTTGTTTACATGTTACTCTATGAAGAAATTACAAAGTCAGTCACTTATTTCAATGAGACTGAACTAGCTATGTTTTTCCTTCAGTAGTGTTGCTTTAAAAATTTCTTTGCTACTTCTAATGGTACATAATTACATCATTTATGTAGAACTACCTTCTTACACCAATCTTATTACAAAGTGTGGGTGTTTGGTTGGGTTTTTTTTAAATATCCATCAAACATAACACAGTTAACAGTGATCTCTGTACACTCCGGGAGTTGTCTCGTTTCCTTCTAATTCCTGCTTGTGTAGAATAGAACACATCTGTCTTGTTCCCCAATGAAATGACATACCAAAAGATGAAGCAGCAGCACTTCCAGGCATGAAGCCCTTTAGTTGGTTTCTACTTACTGTAAAAGCTAATATTTAGTTCAAAACTTATATTAAGACTTCGCCTAGAAGATGCTGTTTCACAAGTCTCACTGCATTCAAGAGGAAGCTTAAATATTGAGAAATATATCATATTGCACAAAAGTAAATAAATAACTCCAATATATGATCACAGAAAAGGCCATGCTTTTAAACTTCAGCTACAATTTCAAAGGCAATTTTGGGTCTTACACCCTAGCATTTCAGGGATCCGTACCCAGTAAAACCAATAGACAGCTATAGTGAGAGAAACGAGCAGGCAGACACATCCTGAGGGAAGAGAGGAGGGCAGCTGGCAGTGGTCTGGGAAGCAGAGCACACCAGCTCTGTCCTTCCTGGAAGGGCTTGCATGGGAGAACCACACCAAGTTACCAACCCAACTGCATCTTGCTTTCTGCACCCTACGCAAAATACTTGACACGCATTTAACACTGAGGGATTACTACAATTTTATTCAATAACGTAAATCACACACATTCATCCCTAGAACAATTACTCACTTTGCTAGTTTCAACCCATTCTTCATATGGTTTAGCTGACAGAGGAAGAGAAACACTACATGGTAATTTTCTTTAGAGCTCTAATTTGTAGTAAGTGTATGCTATTAACTCGGACAATTATTGATTTCTGTTATGCTTACTAGGGCCTCAATCCTATAGGTACTCAGCATTTTGACGCCGGTATACCCTGTCACATATACCTGCAAATTCAACATCATTCCCATGTTTAAGATTCAGTAAGTGCTTTAATACTTTGATAGCCTGATGCCAGAAAGCTGAATGTTCTGGAATATGGGATTTTAAAAAGCCTCACAAGACAGAAAGGTATTTTCACCTAAGACATACACCTTCAATTTCGTAATGCTACTTATTTCTTTCTCCTACTGTTTAGTTTGAAAGTGGCCAAAAAGCTTTGGTGCATTATCTGTCTCCCACCACACACCAGATTAAAAGAACTCATTTTAGCAAGCACACAAAACATGTGAATTTATGCATTTCTATGAACAGTTATCTTTTTGATATCAATGTCCTTCCTAGATTTTTGTCCTAGAAAGATTTTTGTTGTAGGTTCTGTTTGATACTCCTCCCACAATAAAATAGGAAAGAATACTTCATGTCTCCTTTCAGCATGAAGTATTTTAGAAGAGTCCACACAGTATTCATAATTAGACAAATTATCTTTGCTATAATAAAGCAATATACATTGGCTAAATTTAAGCCAAGGGAAAAATATTGGGGAGAGGAGCAATATAATTAAATCATAAGTTAAAAATAAGCATATACAAAGTTTAAACAGAAGGAAAAACACAATATTCTAAGAAATCAAGCTTAAAACAGTAAGACAGTCCTTAGAAAAGGATAGCATTCACAGTAAGACAACAGTTAAAAGTACCAGGAAATCACCATATACAGAAAACTTCAGCAGACCTTGAAGTTTCAACTGCACTGAGTAGATACTGAACATCCTTAAGTATCTTCTTTTAGAAGGTAGGATCCTAATCAATTTTCCGTATTACGCACATGGCTTCTTTTCTTGGCTATAACATACATTTTTCAGTATTGCAATTTGGAACATTTTGTGATGATGGATACTGCTTTAGTGTCTCAAAAGTTATCTAGACAAACATGTATGTACATTTACTTTATAAGAAGAATAAAAAAACACTTTCCGGAAGCAAATCCAACTGATCTTCTAAATGCAAAAAATAACTATTGTTTGCTATAACAGTGTCCAGTTAGATATCAACCTATGTGTTTTGACAAATAAAACAGAAATTACTGATTGGCCAGCATGTAATGGAGATTTTCTATATTTTTCTTTCACTAGTTGCTATATTTTGCACTCCATATCCACGAGTCTCTCCAATCTTTTTTTATTTTTTAATCTAACTGCATGAAAAATCAAATGCAAACTCCTGTTAATAGTGAAATATCAAGCACACACTGAACTGCTACTGTATTTCATTGTATCATGCATTTTGTGTTACTAAAAAGGCATCACGTGTATGCAGAAAAAAAGTTTTGTTAGAAACTAAAAATGGTGCTTAAGAGCTTTTGACCTTGTCACAGTATCTAGATATTCTTACGCTGTCAGTGAAGAGCGCTAGGGTAGCAACAACTACACTTTATTTCATTCGTACACACTACAGGCAAAGCTTACCATTATACTTTTCTGACAAATGCATATTTTGTTAGCCTGCCAGCATAGCAGACACTTATCCTGATGTAGCCAAGAAATAACAGTGGACAGAAACAATTACATGGCTTTTATTCTCACCATATTTTTACAGCTGTGGCTAAAGATCAACCTCGTTGCATCTGCAGTCACAGCTACTAAAACGACTCAGCTGAGCAGCCTTAGCAGAATTAGAAGTATACTAATAACTAGGAAACAAGAAAACTGTGTGCCTAAGTAAGTCTAATCTATACGTGACAACTGAAAACAGAAAAATCACTGGAAGCCTTATTGCAGACCTTATGTCACGCGACAGATGTCATCTTGAGATCATCTCCACAAGCCCTCCAGTATCATATTACAGCAAGTCTCTCCTCATTTATGGAAGCAGAGCCAAGTGTTTGGATGTCTGTAGGCATATTAAGAGGACACGTGCAAGAGTTCTGTATTGCCCCTTCATAAGCAGACTTGCAAATCGCTGGGTTGCTCCCTTGTTTATTCTCTGTGCCACAGTTTAACTAGACCAAATCACTTGTTTGCAACTCCACAAGCAACTAAAACAAACCAACCAACCTCATGAATGATGCAACATCTTCAATAAGGCTCTCTTTCTGGTCACCTGCAAGCTGCCACCTTATTAAAGGTAAAGGCTCAATGGAAAATTTACATGTTGCTACAGCCACAAGGAAACACTTTTTCACTGTGAAGGCGACCGAGCACTGGCACAGGCTGCCCAAGGAGGCTGTGGAATCTCCCTCCTTGAAGATACTCAACAGGCTATCTGGACCTGGTCCAAGGCAACTGGCTCTAGGTGTTCCTGCTTGACCAGGGAGATTACACCAGATGACCTTCAGAGGTACCCCACTGGAGTATGCAGCGCCAACAGGAATACTATACTTCCTTTTGCCCATCAGAAGCAGCACTTCGCAGGTGTTTATACAAGAAAATGAAGGCACCATGGAGCACAGTAAGAACTAAAGCAATGTTGATAGCATGGACAGAACTTGAATGCTCCATTTAAACCAGCACAGGGTTGCCTGAACTCAGCCATCAAACACAATTATTTTTCATGCCTCACACCAACCAAACACAGTATAAAGGATGGCAAGTGTGAAGGAAGTGGCAAAAAAACCTGACAGAGAACAGGAAACATTAAACAAATTTTCAAAGTAATTTAATTTGAAATACACGAACCCTGCAAGAACAATGTTAAAATGGAAGTGGTATGCAAGGAGTGGATTATTCACCAATAGTTCAAACTATCACAATTATTCAGACAACAACTGCACGCAAGCCTTAACAAAATGAGAGCAGTAACAACGTTATCATGCCCTTCTCAACCTACTGCAAAATTCCACATTGTAATTTTTTCCAAGACACACACAACACTGGATAAAATTAAGAAATAAGGACTTTTACAGGCAGACCTCTGCAATTAAGTTTCTAGGACAACAGAACTCCCTGCAAGTTTTGCATTAGGAACTTTTTATTTTTCATGTTTTGAAGATACTTATAGCTTGACATAGGTAACACCACCAAAAAGGGGAACTCATCTCCTCTTTTTAAAAAGATCCATAAACTTCAGGGCTAAAAGTCTTACTTACTTGTAAATATCTCTTCTAAATGTAAACAAGTGTTCTACACTCTCAACATGCGAGTGAGTTTAAACATGTTGGTTTGATAGCCTTCAGTGTAACTCAAAATCCAAGGTTTAGAATCTGAAGTCGTCAAAGCAGATATTCCAAAACAATGAGTTAATACCCACATAATAGTTCTGAAAGATTTAAAAGATCAACAGTTAAATGACTATATGGTACATATATAAGAAGTGCTGATGTTTGTACCAGATTTATTAGTTTTAAGTCATTCTATACATGAAAAAAAAAATCAATCCTGTATCTGTGCTCTCTACTTCTCTCTACTGGAGATACATAGCTGCATATTTTTCCAGTCAAACTCAGAAAATATGCTGCAAAAGACCGAAAGACATGAAAATTCCTTCTCTTTAAATATACAAATTTTGTTCACCCATTTAATGTAACAACCACTGTACATTTTGGAAAATTCTTGGTTTCCCGAACAGTGCCCTCTGGCTGAGAGGGGCAAAATTCAAGATTTTTAAGCACGGCTGTCTGAGACATTAGTGAAGGAAAATCAGAGATTATTTTATTCTAGTGCTTATTTACAGAATTTTAGTATTTCAATACAATACAATACACAAAGCCACACACAGGAACGTTCTTTACCATACTGTTCTGTATTTTTGCCATAATCAGCGCTGCTCTATTATTCTTTCCTATTAATAAGCAGAAAGCTAATCTGTCCTATGGATCCCGAGGAACCTAAGGAACATGGAGATAGTTTGCACACTCAACTGATTAAGTGCTCTCATCAACACTTGGTCAGTACTTGCTGCCCATTCTTGTGCTGTACCCTGCTATTGCCGATTTCTGCTCACATACTAGGTGTAGCAAAAGGAGAATAACTGCTTCTGCTGGGGAGACTACTTCCGCCTGCAGAGCAGACAATGGTACCTTGATCTTTCATTTCTAAATCCCAAAGAGCATTCTTACTCTATTACAAAGGGAGGTTTCACTGAAACTGAGTGAAAGCCTCAGTCAAAATCTAGTGACTTGGTTTGGTCAAAAGCATCAACTTTGACAACTCAGTTGCATGAGCAGATTAGAAAGATGCTGGAGCAGCAATGAAATAACTGTCTGACATCTCATCAAAGCAAGGCTTCTAGAAAGAAGTAGCATCTCTTATTAGACTGGCTAATAACTGGAGAAAGAGGGGGAAGAAAAAGAACTCAAAGTTTAAAGGAACAGAAGGTCTTCTTTAGATCTCCACTTGTGAAAACATCCTTTTTTTTTAAGTTAAGGCAGCTCTTATAGCATGTTCTTAATTTGAGATACCTTATGTCAGCTCAGGGGAAAAATCCTAGCTGAGTAAGTTTCCTGCTTTCACACATTATTAGAAGCTATAGATAGACATTTAAAAGAAAAGACGACAACATCTATTTACACTTTAATCCATTCACTGAATGGCACTGGTTAACTAAAGGGTTGCACAAGCACCAGTCAAAAAGGCAAAGGGTAGTGCAGAACTACACGTGCGGGATCTGAACGCAGAGCAAGACTGCTCTTTTGAGACCTGCTAAACAGGCGGTGCAATTAAAAAAATCTCACCTTCAGTTCATTGCAAATATGGTTTGACTAAACTATTAGTTTAAAACTAATAGTTTTATACACAGTAAAGAACTCTGCAGAGATCTGCCTCTCCTCTACCTTCACATCCCTGGCGTACCATTTTAAGATATATCAGCTATGGTGCTGTGTTAACGCTCAAAAAAAAATTCTGTTTTTAGACAAAAATTTTTAGATATTGTCACAAATTTACTAGTTGGATAGTTTACCCAGATAAAGGAGCAGGTTTTGCAAGCAAAACGCCTTGGCTTGGGCCAATGAGTCAGCATACATTTGCAGCTATACTCCCTTATCACAGCTCAGTTGCCAGTGCCAATTCTAGATTTGAGACTCTTAACTGAAGGAACACAGGGAAGAGAAGGGAGATCCATTTTTAGAAGAGCAGATTTAAACACTAATTTATTTTTCACAATTTCAAGTTTTTTACTACTCTTAGTAATTAGCAGTTGAAGGCTTTATGGAAACTGCTTACTTCTCCTCCCTCCGCCTCCCCAAAGATCATCTAATTTGCTCTCTGCAGAAAATTGATGCAAAAGTGGAATTTAGGCCTGACGTGCTGCATGCATTTAGCATGCCTAAAGCCTGTAAAAATTCAAACGAGCATACTGAAGGAAGGCACACTTGTATACTGCAGTGGCCAAAATCTAGGTCTTTCAAAAACACAGTGAAGACCTCAAGATTCAATTTAGCTTATAAACGTGTACCTTGAAACTGCCATTGCTATAACAAGAATAAAATAAGAGAGATTAGGACTTCTAAAAGCACTAGCTAGCTGACCACAGCAGAGAATATTTTATTGTTTTTAAAGCCATTTAATAATGCCGATCAGGAAAGGAGTGTTGAAGCAGGATTCCCAGAACCATGACAACCAGGGCTGTGTATACGCAACTTCCTTACATAACATGAAGTCACTGCCATAGAAACCAAACTACGTCATTAGCTGTCTATGCTATGCCTGTCTTAAACACAGGGCAGTCAAACATCTGTTATGTTCCAGTTTGTACACTGCACAAAGCATATCCATATTCATCTGCTTAACCACTGAGCTGGGCTTCACCATTTCATTAGCCATTTATTACTTTCTGAAGTTCCTGATTTACTCCTAAAATAAGTACTATGGATTTCAGAAAGTCACAATTCATGTGACACAGGATCCTTACAGCATAAAATTTGCTCAAATTTCTACCATTCCTCAGAAGTCAGACTCTTGTCACACTTTATATACACTACGTGAATTTGTGACTTTAAACAACTAAAAATCCATACTCATTTTGGAATAGACACATTCACAATTAAAGAAAATTTCTTGTTTATTTCAGACCTTTATGGGATTTTTTTTTACCTTCCTAACTTAAATGTAGAACTGCTTAACAGTTTACACAGTGCGTGTTACTCAGATCTTTCTACAGAAAGTCTGCTTCTTCAGAAGTGATTTGTAATACTGAGTAAATTCAGCCACGTTTTACATTTCTGATTAGAACGTTTACTATAACAGCTGAATTCAATAGTTATCTTCCACTAGAAGCCACTTAATAAGCGA
>VZSC01006070.1:213878-236408 GCA_013398225.1 Steatornis caripensis | reverse complement strand
GCCACTTAATAAGCGAAAAAGAAAACAAATCAACTTTTATGGAGATGACAGAAATGTTTACATGTTTATTTTGCCACTGCAGAGATATCAACAGACTGTGGATAAATGAAGGATGGAAATGGACCCTGATTTCTAGCATCATGGGCAATTACTCTAACCACTATCTTAAGACCTTAAAGAGAACATCATCACCACTGGTGCTACAACATCTCCAGAGCAGGTTTGTGGAAGAAAGCCCAATTCATAGAAATCAGCTTTAGACACAACACATCAGTACTTCAATATCGACTTCTATGTAGAGCTAAATATGAAAATCTAATGTAAAGACCACCAGCATCTCTGTGCTCCGGGCATGTTCAAGGCTACGCAGCAACTGGGCAGTATCTGAAGACTGCTGTTTTGAACTCAGACACAAAACCCCATTGTGAACTACTTTATTTGGATTGGAATTTAGGGGTGGAACCTTCATTGGGCTCAGGAGTAGGTACAGACTGGTAACCCAAAAGGAGCACAGTGGTAAGCCTGCTTGTTACAAGTTGAAATTTAAGACCCTGTTCACAGCATAGGCTGAAGAGAATGGAATGAACACTCAAATTTATAGCCTAGCTTAACATAATTGTTTGAAGAACCAAAGCACAGTTTAAGAGTAACAATTCATGACAAGTCAAACACTGCAGAAAATGAGACTTCTATTAAAAACAGTGATGAAAAATTACATGCTATGGTATAAAAGGTGGTATCATACTACTGAATTGTTTGAATGGTGCCTGTTACATTATTGATATACTTGTGCTTCAAAAGAAGAACAAGAGAAGTATTTCCAGCTCTGTATAAGCTAAAAAGCTTAAAAAGTTGTATCCCTTGTATAAAAAGTCAGTAGCAAGATAGTATAGAACAATTTTGCATTAACAATTCCAGCAATTCTACGCATCACAAGTATTTTTACGCTACCATGCACACAGACTGCTGGCAAATCTGGAAGATGCTAAAACCGGACCAGTTGCGAAGTCTNGAAGAACAAGAGAAGTATTTCCAGCTCTGTATAAGCTAAAAAGCTTAAAAAGTTGTATCCCTTGTATAAAAAGTCAGTAGCAAGATAGTATAGAACAATTTTGCATTAACAATTCCAGCAATTCTACGCATCACAAGTATTTTTACACTACCATGCACACAGACTGCTGGCAAATCTGGAAGATGCTAAAACCGGACGAGTTGCGAAGTCTGAAGACAAAGAACAAAGATTACTTTTTGTAGATACTCAGTTTTTAGCTTATTGAACTATTCTTCCAGCCTTTAACTTTTCATGAAAAGGGCTTTGAATAAACTGTGTACTGACCTCTCTGGTTTTCAGAGATGCCACCATTTGTTAATTCAGCTTTTTTTGTTTGGTCTTTGTAAAATGGGATTTATTTTTCTCTTGCAGAAGGCTGAGGAAGAGATCATCCACAATCAATGCTAACATTTTCAAAACTAACAAGCAGAACTGGGTTTTCTCCCTGTTTCAAAACACTACAAATCCAATTAAAAGTACTATTAGAACACATAGCAGACAAGAGAACTAGGAGAAATCTTTTCCTTCCCCTATCCCTCCAAAAAAGAGCATGAATAGCAAATGGCATTTAGCAAATTATTTTCATAATTAGCTTATCTGTCTGATGAAACAGTCTGTTCTTTATATGTTATTTTATTTGACTGAGACATGATCTTAACTAGTAACTAGTCTTATCTTTGGAGCAATTCTTATTTTCATTCACTCTGGCAACTAGTACTTATTTTTCCCTGAAGACAGTAATATGGGTTTTGCTGGTTGCATAAAACTATTAAAATACAGACAAATAGTTGTTCTTTATTTTTTAGTAACTACTGCATTTCAAATTTCAGTAAGGATATTGTAACAAAAACACCACTATTGAAAGGTCTTACTGAACACATGCCACTGCTTTTATTCCAAAACAGTCTGGTTTACTCTGATTAATCAATTCTGCATTTAGAAATGCATTCTTTCTCCTTTGGCTTCTGTTGCTTAGCCACATTTCCGAAGTTACTGGATCTACATTAAAAAAAAACACAAACAAAACCAACGTTTTCTGCGTGAACTGACTTTCGAATACTACTACTCCAGAAAATAAGCCAGGATAGAAAACAATATAAATTAGTTAAGTATAGACGAAAGCTTTTCTCTCTATAAAATGTTCTCAAAATCATTGGACACATCAGAGTCTATACAGCACGTACAGCTTATATACATGTTTCACTGCAATGTTTTTGTTTGTTTCTATATATAAATACTAAAGACAATTTTCTCCTGGTATCTAAGCAATCGTTCATATTGTCTGATCAACTATATTTTCCTAAAGATTTTAGCTGTAAAAAGTATAATTTGTACTTTATTTATAAAAATTAACATCCTAGTACAGCTTTACACATGAATGCAAAACTTGAGCATCTGGTTTATAACTAAGTAGTACACCATTGATTTAGGTCACACCAAATCCGTGTTGCCAAATTAGTCAGCCATGGGCTGAACATAAGTAATTTGAATATTTGCTTGCAAGACACATAAAATGAAGCTTCCTGGCTGTGGAGACGTATTTATCATAACAAAATCTTGCTCCACAACAGCAGTTTGAAAAATTATGAAAACAGTTCTCCCACGAACACAGTGAGATAACTAAAAAACATCCCTATACATAAGTTACAGTTTAGCTGCTACAGTAGTACCCAAAGACTATCTTGACAGTTTCTCCTCTGTAGTTTCACTCAGATAAATTCTTCTTTGCTTCACCCAGCAGTTTATTGGTGAATGCATTAAAACTTGTGCATAAAGTAATCCAGAGTGGAACATAAATTATATTTCATAAATATTAGCCAGCACAGATTTACTGAGAAGTCATCAGGATCACAGACTCCCACCCTTCATCACAGGCCTGTCGCATCGTAACTTCACTTCTGAATACAAGGCTCCGATGCCTGTAGCATAACACCCTCTATTTGAGGCATTAAACGTATTTTCTTGTCAATAAAGTTAATTAGATTGAGGGCGGGGGGGGAGCAGAATTGAAGGATAGCATACTACACAAAAACTGGACTCCCCTTTCATCAAAAATGAATTTTACTACCTGCATACAAATTGCCACAGAATGTAAAAATACATTCGTTAACGTGACATGAATATCCTGACGATTGAAACTTTTTCTACAATTATCATACAACCAGTTTCTTACATCTGTCCCTTCTTAAAAGTATCAAAAGCTCCCATCTGATTTTTCAAATTTGACTCATTTTTTTCAGCAGTGCGAGATACACAGCACAACAGGGGGAAGACAGAAAAGCACGGCCACCAAACCGGCACTAAAATACACAAGGTACTCCCATGGATTCCTTCTGGTTTGCTTCAAAAACCATTTGAAGCTGAAAAGTAGAGCACACAGTTCTCCTAAAAATGCACTGGCAACAACACTTGATGAATTTCAGTCAAATGAGTTTCTCTTACATGGAAGGTGAAGGTAAGCGAGCCAGGCTGAGTTGATCTAACCTAAACTTGCTAACACAAAAGAGGGGCAAGGCCTACCACCCTCCCCGGGAACTCTAGTCCAAGCCGCGTGCTCCCTTCACCTCCTTTGCATCAGCTCTTCCACTCAATGCTAAGGGAACAAACAGCTCTGCTATCCTGGCAGAGGTTAAGCCTGCAGAAACGTTAACAATTTTCTGTCAAGTTAGCTGATAAAACCAGTTCATCAGATAGTCAGCCATGCAACAGAGCGCAGCACATGAGGAGGCCTAGCTCTGCACTGACGCAGGCAAAATGGAAGAGGACGACCTCTTACACTGGAAGCAGCTAAGTATTATACTCTTTCAGCTTTCTGCACCCTTACACCTTCAAGCTCATTCTATAATATATTAACTATAAATCTTCTAAAGTGTTACAATAAGACATTACAAAGGGAGATTTTCAAAACAAAACAATCAGCAAAAAGCTTTTGTAGGACTTCTTGCTTTTCATTTCTGTCAAATTTGGCTATAATCCGATTTTGAGCATAGTGAAACTCCAAAATGCTGTCAGGTATGCTAAACGATTCAATACCATATACGGTTTGCAAGTATATTACCACTTTTTTTTTTCAAGTCTGTCAAATCTTATATCCACAATTTTTATAGTGTAAAAGGTTACTGTACATACCCACTGGCCATTATGCTCACATTATTAATTCAGTTTGTGACTAAAGTGCTATACACATGCAGAAACATCAAAACTAGCTCCAGACAGGCCAGATAGGGTCATCAGGGCTACTTAGCTGTGCTCAAGCACCAGGTAAACATGCCTGAAGCTCTGAAAGACCAAACACACTCCAGCAACACTATATGTAAGTAAAAACCTTTGCAAATGCTTGACTGAAAGAGAAAACAAAAGAATTTGGGACCATTCCAACACAAAGTGGGTCTAAACGCAGTAGTATGATCATCTCAGGAAAGTGAAAGGTATGTATGACAAATTCTCTGTTTCCTTTAATAATCAAATGTATGACTAGAAAATTAATACATACATTCATTATTATCTTACCATATTGGCTGAAGATATCCAGGTCTGACTTGTGTAAGAACGCCAGCATCTAACTACTAAAGCAGATGCTATCCAAGGGGCTGGCCTCTGCAACTTCCAAGAAGGCAGCAAGTTGGATTTGGACTACAAACTGCAGTTGAATAGCACTGACCTACAGTAACCATAATATTCTTGTTAGTCATATCTTTTATGAGGAACATCTTCCCACCATTCTCTTGGTGTTGCTGTGACGACAGACTGCAACGCTAAATAACTGTGATGGTACCTACAATGCAATTTGTGTATTACGGTATCTTTCTAGAGGCCTGTGCTCACTGTGCTAAATAGACAATCCCAATCTTACGATCTCTTCTGTCCATTTCTCACCTCCAGAAGGTTGAATTCACTCTGCAAATGTTTCCATGGATCTACAAAATCATACAGAACACTTGACTACCATAATAAAAACCTTCATAAGTATCAATGTCTTCCATAGTTACTGTAGCCTACACAGCACTTAATACTTACAGAGATGCCAAACAGTTAAAATAGAACTTGCTCTCCCCTCTGAAAGAATCGACTAATCTGAAAAACTGTAATTACACTTTATCACCTAGGAAAGAAGTGATTTCTGTTTATTTAGTGATCCAATCCCTGTTGATGCTGGTAGAGAAAAAGAAAAAAAGCATGCTTTATTCTTTCTCATCTGTAGTTACCCACTTTTGAATACTGCTGGAGTTGACTGATTACATCACTGCTTTAGACAGAACTCTGTCTGATCTAAAATAATATGTCTATTTGATTTACAAAATGAACTTTATGTGCAACAACAGCCCTCTCACTTTCCTCTGACTAGAACAAATTTTAATTAAGTGTGAAAAAAACATGGGAAACTACAAGCACCAGAACTTCTCATTATCTAACTCACTCAGCTTTTTGAAAAGCCCTGGGAACATATGATCATTGCCTAATATTCCTCTTGCATCATTTTAACTACAGCCTTAAACACAAAAGGAAATGAGAGACCTAAGTTAACTAGTCGCTTTTCAACTGTGAAAACTTTTAAGTAGCATCACAAAGGGGAGATTAATCCCTAAACTAGCTGAAACAGTTATGTTTTCATAACATAAGCTTTTCCATGCTATTTATTAAGTGTATAACTTAATAAAAGACTTGCCCTGAAAATTTCAGCTCTTTGTGGTAAGAAAATGTAAAGTATTTTCCTTTATATAATCATTCTAACATTATCCATAAAATATGAGAAAAGCCATGTTTGTGGCAAAGGTCTCTGGCAAAAAAACCCCCATCATATACATTGATCAATTTTTTTTGCAATATTTGCGAATATAACAACAATTTTGGATAAACAAAAACAGGTGTGGAGTTCTTAAAATATTATAATGAATGCAAGTGTTCTTTAACATGCAGAGAGTACAAGCAGGGCAATCCTTTTAAATTTGACATTTTAGCAAATGGAGTTGGTTTTCAAGCGGTCAGATGCTCAGAAAGGGGCAGGACCGCATAGTCGCACTGGAGAAAGCATGACCTCCTTTCTCATAAGCAACTAGCTTTTAGATTGGTTCAGCTACAATGTAATTTCACCCAAACTGGCAAAAAATCTTTGCCATTGTCAGTCATTATTATTGCAATATTAATAGCCCTATTCAGCCAACAGCTGAATGAGTTCACAGCACTTCACCACTACTTCAGGCTATATATACACCTTGCACACTGCTAGCATCAAACTGTAACTGATGTAATTTTTCTTCTTTTGAAAACGTCTACTTCTGATTTTATACATACTTCTAGTCCACACGTATGACCTCATCTTAGCATGAAAGAGTATCTTTAAAGGTTAAGAAAGGTCCGCACAAGCCGATTTCTCAGTTGCATAATTACATGGTTAACTATAAATTTCCTAAAAATATTTTAAGATTCTACATTTAAGACCTATTAGATATGTCTGTCAGACATATCAAGTCCGTAATATTTTTAGTTTCTTCAAAATCTTTGCATTTAAAATACACAAATAAGTTGTATTTAGAAACCTTACATAGTGTTTCTTACCTTTTTACCCACAGTTAGAAAAGGAAAATCCAGACTCAAGGTCATTATCTTATTGGCATCTTGTAGTAAATGTTAATATTTTTATTCTGCAATTATTGTACTGACAGTACTTTAAGAGATTTTATAGTGTATTACAAAGTGATGAAAACTGTGCCACTAAAAGAGTTAGAATACAACCACTGCAATTTGTCAGCTAGGGTAGGAGAAGTTCTAGTATCCATAACTGAGACAGTATACTGGGGAATAAGCAGGCAAAAACTAACCACTGACATGTACCTAAATATTCTCAGAAATAGAACTTAACTAGTAGCATCCTTAAACATCAGCTAGAAGAAATTCACTTTTTCTAGTTTTGCTGCTGTTCACATCAATCCACTCTGTATTAGCCAGACCTCCTCTTCTATGAATCCATTCAACCATTTTCTTCTAATGCTATTCAGAAGTTTACCTACCTAATTGCTTACAAAGTCTTCTAAGAAACATTTTATATGATGCCACCTTTCTTACATTTATCATTATGAGGTCCAAAGTGTGCTTTGTTAACTATATAATTCAATTTGTACCATCTGGTCCTAATGCTCCTAACGCCCCCCTCTGCTCCCCCCCTCACCCCCCATAAATCGCCATACACCTTCTTTCTTCCAAGCATCTTCAGTTGGGCAGCAATATCAAAACTTCATTTTTTGCTCGTCCTCCAGAATTTGACTGCTACTCCATTTTTCAAGAAATAATTCACATAAGGCACTTGTATAGAATATTTAACAAATGTGCTTTTCTATCTAGTTTCAGACGCACTGCAATCAGTTACACTCATGCTTCAGGAAAATTCAAAGTAGTAAGACATGGAAGAACACAAAAGAACTCGGGAGTCAGGACCTCTAGTTTGCCACTAATAAAACCAGAACCAAGTCATCTAGAACATTTGACTCTAAATAGAAATAATTGTCAAGCATCACTGTAGCATCAATACAGATTTGCAAAACCAGAAATAGCACGGACATCTAAAATTCCTGATTATAGCACCCTTAGAAAGTACTTTCAAGTCCAGAAAACCCACAGTAAAACACCTATTCAAAGTCAGAAGCCACGAAGCAACATTCAAATGTTTAAGCAAAGATCCTAAGATCTACTAGCTAAAAATATTAAAAATAATGCAAGAATTTCAGTTCAACACGGTGCAGGAATACCTTGCCAGCATACAAAAACTGATCATTTACCTCAGGTAAATAAGCAAAAAAATTGGATGAGCCAGCCTTAAGCCATCACTACAGCCACTACTATAACCATAGCAAAACACACACACAGCCGCATACAGAGTCCTAATGGGTGTTAAGCCAGTAAAAGTATCAGATACTGGGCACACAAGAACAAGAGGCGTGTTGACTACAATAAGTTATTTTTGAAGCATCATTTGGAATTATATGTACCTAAATTTGTTAGAGAAGTGAGTTCTGTATGAATACAGGACACTATTCAGGGACTCCATCAACATTCACAGCTATTTTAAAAAAACTCTAATTTACTTCTAATAGCACATGCAGTAGACCTAACAGAATGAGTAAGAGAACTATCTGTAGCAGTCTGTCTAGCACACTCCACTTTCCAGCTAGAAACATGAAGACTAATTTACACATTACTATTTCTCTTACCTTTTAAACAATCGGGAGTAACTGGGCACTCACCCCTACTTTCAGTCCTCAGACAAGAAAAGTGCAGAGAAAGGGAAGAGGGAGTTCAAGCCTTCCTTAATTTCCTGTCTGCTCCTTCGATAGCCAAGTTAGTACTTATTAAAAATGGATTCCTACCACCTTGCAGCAGAACATGTAGGCCGCCTGGGCTCACAATGTCATTCTTAAATGGCTAAACTAAGCAAAGACAATCACTGAGTGGTTGGGGTTGTGGGGGTTTTGGGGTGACACAGGCGGTNACCTTGCAGCAGAACATGTAGGCCGCCTGGGCTCACAATGTCATTCTTAAATGGCTAACCTAAGCAAAGACAATCACTGAGTGGTCGGGGTTGTGGGGGTTTTGGGGCGACACAGGCGGTGAANACATGTAGGCCGCCTGGGCTCACAATGTCATTCTTAAATGGCTAAACTAAGCAAAGACAATCACTGAGTGGTTGGGGTTGTGGGGGTTTTGGGGTGACACAGGCGGTGAGGAGATGTTTAACTAAAAACAGGCACTTTTCTGAAAAGGAGATGGGTCCCCTACCAAAGCAAAAAAAATATACACATTGCATTCATATTACTATTAATCTAAAAGTTATAATGTATACAATTGCATCATTTCATACAAAAAATTTTTGAGCATGTTTGAGCATCTCCTTCAAACAGAGCCCCTCCAGCATTAACTCATCCAGGTTATAATATTATTTCTTGCCAATTAGCTGGCTTCCACATACGGCATTATCTTGAAACAGAAAACAGAATGGTACAACATTATGGTACTTAAGTTTTGATTACTGGTTGGATTCAAAGAGGACATACCCACTGCTGGTGCATCATATTCATCCCCAAGTAAAATTTCAGGAGCAGAATACGCAAGAGATCCACAGCTTGTGGTGAGCTTCTTCCCAGGCTGAAATTTGTTGCTGAAGCCAAAATCAGTTAATTTCACAAGTCCTTGTTTTTCAAAGAAGACCACATTCTCTGGTTTTAAGTCTCTGTGAACTACGTGCAGTTTATGGCAGTAAGATATGGCATGAACTATTTGAGCAAAATATTTTTTTGCCAGATCCTCATTCAGACCTTCTTCATGTTTCATGATGTAATCAAACATATCACCTCCATCACCGAGCTCTAAGATAAGATAAAGCTTAGTCTGGGTGTCAATCACTTCATACAGCCGTACTATATTGGGATGCTGCACTAGTTTCATGCATCTAACTTCTTGAAAAAGATGTCCAGTGGCTAGAGTGTCCAGTTTGGTCTTGTCAATCACTTTTACTGCTACTTTTTCACCTGTAAAGACATGCCGAGCAAGTTTGACCACAGCGAAATGGCCTCTGCCCAATGTTTTATCCAAGTCATACAATCCTGCAATTTTTCCATCATATCCTCGTTTGAAGCCTGCCATTCTGTTTCAGAAGATGAAATAATATTCAAGCTCTTTGGAAATGTGATTTTTTTCATACAAGGGTATCTGATGCAAATAAATAGTCCATTGTCACTGCCAAGCATACCTGAAAATAAAGAGACAAGATTATAAATCCGTATAAAAATCAGCAGAATTATCCTGTAATTCTCCTAAAGTTAAACTGGCACATTATTAAACATTACTTATTAGATTCTTCAGGGGTTTTTGCAAAGGGTTTGATAAGCCATGCTGTGGTAATCAACAGATTTCTGAAATCACATTATCAGTACGCATGAAGAAAGAGAATTTCAACAGTGCAATGATGAAAATTTCTCTGAAACTCAGTGGCCTTCATGTTCTTGAGTTAGAAATTTCACAAGCAACACTCAAAGAAATCAGTAAGGACAGTTAAAATTGGCAAAGCTGAAATCTGTAACTTTTCCAGCTACATTAGAAATCAGCTGGGCAGCACAGAATATTGACAAGAGGGACATGCTTGATTTGTCTTATTTTTGGCATATTCCTTCACGTTGCAGCATGAAACAGCTCTAACACAAAGTTCTGATGGCATGACTGGACTTTTACCTTCTCCCTTTTCACAGTTTCCTGTTTAGCAGAGCTCAGACTGAAATACAAGACCTAATTTTGTTACTCTAATTAGTTTGAGTATTATCAATCAATACTATAATTACAACAAATGAACAAAGCTTTACAGGCTGCAATGAAACATTTGGGTTGGATGTACTCTTAGTGCTAAATAAAATGTCTTGCTAAATATTTTGACGGGAGTTATAAAAACTGGTGATAAGAAGTTTGCATGTAGGCTGCATATGTTCAGCAGTCCTGGGAATGAGTCAGGAGAAGGGGAAGAAGAGTGGGAAGGAAGGTGGAGAGAACTCAAGAGTTCAGCTTATTTGTGCTGAACTCCGGCTTACCAGTTAATTTGGCATTTAAGCAAAGAAGATCCAGCTTATAAAACATTCATGTTCAAACCTGGGTTTTAAGGTCTTTTGTTCCATTGCCATTTTTTTCCGCACACAAAACCTCCCAAAAACTTTTCCTGCATCTTTAACTCAGACTGAGGTTTAAATAAAAATCTGTAGCTTTCAAAAAGCGGACCACTTCACTCACTTTGCGCGCAAATTAGCTAGAAATATGAAAATTAGATGGCTTATTGCCAACTCAATAAAATACAGAAAACATCTCTCTTTAGAATGTATTTTCAGTTTCAACACTGAACTTCAAAAAGAAAATCTTTGAAAAGGAAGCTGGCAAACAAATAGCCCCTTACACTACTTATTCTCAAGTCAAAATGTAAGCATTAGATTAAAAACACTCCCTGCTAAACAAGTTATTTCACAGGCAGTAAAACTAATGAACCTAGTTTCATATGGATTCAATTACAAGGTTGAGGGTCCTATGAGGATTCTCTGATGTTTAACAAGCTCACCTTACTGCTTCTCTCAGCTGGAGCCATGGTGTAACCTCTTCTCTATCCAGCTGTCTACTTCCACAAAGTCCGTGGGAATTCAGTTTGAGATCTCCACCTCTGTAAGATTTGAATGAAATCAATCAACTTCTGAAACCTCGTAACTTGCACAAGGAACAAGGTAAGCGTAACCATCATATAAACACTGGGGTTGGGGGGTTTGTTTTTCTTAAAGATAATTAAAGCTTTAAAAAACTTCATTGGTTTTTGTGTTACCATACCTTTCATCCTGCTACTAAGAAGTATGCTTCAGATGCTCTTCCAAAAACTACTTCACTTCACCAGAAGATGCCATAGTATCAAAATTGGCATTGACATATCTGCTTCTCAACACATGCCGTACTGCTCATCTTACAAAGTTTCCCCTACCACTCCCAATTAACCACGTAATACCACCCTGTCCTTATTTCAGAAAGTATAAACTAGATTAGAGAATGCTACATTAAACCAAATGCCCATGTCAAACACTCTCCTACCTCGTAAGTAACCATTACAGGATGCATAGGAAAGAACACAGTACAACAGCAAACATAACAATAAGTAATTAAGATCTCCTTATCTTTAAGAGATTCAAAAGCTTCTTTACATCCGAGGGCAGTGGCTTTGTGTTTAATAATGCTTGATGGAATCCACCCCACCTCCTCCCTGTGAAACTGGGCAGGTGCTTTATTAAAGCATGTGAATTTTTAGTGTCAAGAACATCCTGCAACAAGGATGTTATATATAATAGCTTAACTATGCGCTGTGAGAAGAACCACTTCCTCTTGTTTGTTGTTAATCTGATAATTTGTGCATCTTCTCATTCACCGTCTGTTCCAAAACAAGAACCATCATACTCTATTTACCTTGCCTCAAGCAACTCAACAGTTTTCGCTTCCGCCCTTCCTAGCTTCAGTTTAATCTTGTTCAAATCCTAGTCTGTGTCACTCCTTTTACAGAGGTTATTCCACAGCCTTTAGCCTTTCTTCTGACCTTTCTCTACACATTTTCTGGTTTGTTCTATACTACTTTCTTAGGCCAATTTATTTGGGGTTGGTGGGGGTTTTTTTTGACTACTACTGAGCACTGACAAAGTTTTCATGTAATGCTTTATTATAGTTGTATAGCATTCCACGATACTGACTTAACCCCCAAAATGCAAGCTAATGAAAAATAGTCCAGCAGGGGAGATACTAATCAGCTGTGCCCCATATGGTTGTGAGACTCCAGAGCCTCAATCCTACAAGGATTGCAAGCATTTCAAAAACAAAAAAAAACCACTCCACACAAACACACTACAGAACTGCTGTCTCCACAGCACCCTAATTGGACTCTTCACGGTTTCTAGATTAAATAAAAAGAAAAAAGAGCACATAAACTTAAAGCCAACTTTTTTTAATGGCCACTAAGACATCACCATCTTTACAAATGTGTTTAATCCATAAGTCATCCTATAGTCAACACCTTATGCTAAACTACTTAACAATTTTAGAATTCTTAAATTAAAAAAAAGTAAAAGCCACGTCAAAAAAACAGCCAGCTGGCTAGTCCCTATGAGACTGAAGTTACCAACAACAAACTCCAGTGCTCAAGTTTTTACAGACCATTTATTTCTTGAATGTTAAGTCAAACCTCAAAATTTACATCTCTCTTCACACAAATTCATCACATCCTACAAATCTGGCCCAGATAATCAAACACCTTTACTCTCTGGTGGGGGGATGTGACTTTAAGAGATATTTTCTGTTGTCTTGGATTCAAAACCAACACCTGCACACAAGACAGAGCTTTCTCAGAGCATGGCAAAACCAAAGTTTCATTACTGCAAGAGGTAAGGAAGATGGAGGGAAAAAAGCCTCAGTCAAATTTGACTTAGCTTTTCCTTCTTAAATTCAAGAAGGTTCCATCCTGGCAGAGCAAAATGGAGAGAGCAAACCCAGCCAAATGTAACAGAATATAACTTGTCTGAATTTAAGAAACTACAACACTCAGCAGTAAGGAAAGATTTAGACGTAATTATTTTGCTCACTTGGCACATTCTCAACCGTCTTTGTACAAACCAACAAGTGATTCCTCTTAAATGACAGAATACACATAAACATCAACCTGTCAACAAAATTCCAGCAGAAATAAGTTGTGCTTAAGCCACAGAGAAATACAGACAGTAATCAACAGGATAAAAGCTTACAGAAATGGAAGATAAACTACGCTAACTAATGTTGCAGCTCCATTAGCTGCAATAAAATTAATACAGATTCATTAATTGTTTAACAAAGTCTCCACAACAACAGACCAACTAACTTTTAATTCTGTGGGTTTAAAATAAATCCTCAGAGACTAAGCTCCCACAGCTTAACACAAGGATCTTAGATGCACACACGGTCTGAAGTGAACATACCAAAATTAAGAATTGTTCAGTACTAGCAACTGGATGCAAAACTGTCATAGTTCGTATAGACAGAAACCATGACTACAATTTAAATATACTACCTAAAGGATCACAGTTGCTCTACCAATACTTTTCAAAGAAGTCGTTTCTTTTCCTCAGTTTTTCTCTAGAGCAAGAAAGTAGAATTTTGAAAGCACTAAAGGATCAATTAAGAGTGCAGTTTCACAAGGTACCAGCTTTCAAGCTGAAGCCTCTTTGCTGTCGTCTCCTCAGTTACATCAGTAAAACTTTTGTGGCTACCTGCAAACGGAAGCACCAAAACCTTGCAGATTTGACACATCCACTACCATCATCCTTCAAAACAGGGTTAGTTTTAATGACAGATCATTTCAGTGATCCAGTTTACAATGTGACCTCTTGAACATTTTACCAAATGAAAGAGCTGCAAACTGCAGCATGTGACAACCAAAATTTCAACCACTCAAACTTTGCCAGCAAGCCAAACTCCAGCCTGAGCAAAGACATTCAAGAGACAGTTACATCACAGAAAATATTTACCTGTCGTTCTTTTAATTCACATTATCTCAAGTCATATAAGTCAGTAAGTTCATTTTTCATCATTAGAGAGTTTGGGTTTTCTAGTCAGCGCACTTACTAACCATTAGCGGCATTTAATTCATGTGGCTAATTATGGTTTTAAAAATGCAGTTTTCCCTAATCATAACAAATTCAGCTACACCCCCGATACTCATTTTATGCAATGCAGACATTTACCAGTAAATAGATTCAGAACAGATCCTTCCATAGAAGCTCATATATCCTATCCCACAAAATACTGCAAACAGCCTCTGTAATGGAGATCTGCAGAAGCTGTTTTGTAATATCACATGGATCCTATTAAGAAGCTTAACAACAGTACCGTGATTCAACCATCTCTAAAAGATCGATGAATAGATCTCCAATAGATCTGTTCAGAAAAACAGCATGTTTCAGAGACACTGGTTTTCCTTTAAGCAATTCACCCTGTCCAAAAAGTTTCATTACATTATACATTACATGTAAGACCAGCCTAGTTCATCTTAACCTTAATGCATGTATTAGCCTCTTGCTTTAGAAAATGAAGATTCAAGGTCCCATTTCAACAAAATGCTATAATACTATCAATGCAAAAACTTCCCTGCATTATCGGGCTAACAGACATAAAAGCTGAAGTAGTCTGCACTGGAACTCGTCCCTCCACAGACAGCTAACCATTCCTGTCTCCCTTCACGATAAATGGAGCTTCAGTCAACACAGATAAGAGTCTACGATAAAACAAATTGCACCCTAAAGCAAATAGCTAAATAGATCAAATGAATCATTTCTTAAAAGCACACATTCTCATTTTCTGTAACGAGTTTAGTATGACTAGTTCAGCGGATGTGCAAACTATACACATCCACAAGATAGATTAAGCAAGTTTCACTGCTTCTCCTTTTACTCTCCTTTGTCTCAGGTGAGTAACAGCATCTATACCATTTATTTATTTACTACATATAATTATATGTTGAGACTTATGTTGCAATTCTTCCTAGAAACAGAAAACCAAAATTTGACATGAACCGATCAGAGATCCAGAAGCAATTTTTTCACTCTGAAAGCAATTTGTGCAAATCATTAGTATCTGAGAGCAAACTGAAGGAAGTATCAAGTCAGTATACAAACTGTGCAAGTATAATTTTCCATATTTTTCCAATATTTCCTATCAATTTTTATCTGCTATCCTACTGTAACATACTTTCACAGCCTAATCCATGAGCCTTTAAAAAGTCCATCTTTGTTACTATACGAGCCACTACTTACATGTGGTGATATTATACCTTCACCAGTGTATCAATCTACTTTCCCCAAGAGGGCTTTCAATCACCTTTCCTTTTATATAAGAGGGAACCAACGCGCTATAAACAGGTACAAAACGTTGCAGGAGTAAAGTGTGGAGAACACACATAATGCACACCACACGCTCTGAAAACTAGTCATGACTCAATTCCTCCACAGTATTTGAAACTTCTTAAGCCTCATACTAAACAATATTCCTTGAATGTTCAAGACACAATATGGGACTTCAGATCCCAAGAACCTCTATTCTCCTTTTGCTTCCACATACAGGTGTCACAGTCCAGCAAAGCCCTTCCTCCCCTACCTTCCTGTGACCTAAGCCTTCACATTACCATTCAATGGTACTTAAGAGAAAGGACAGCAATCTGTACCTGCCCTACAAACACTGGGCATATGCAGCATTCTTGGGGAGACGGAGGGGCCACTACACACAGGGACAGCAGCATTACAACTCGGTCCTTACATACACAATGCTATCTAATGCTTCATTTTCCACTTTGCATGACTGCACCAAGGCTGAGAGAGCTGGGTCTGTTCAGCCTGGAAAAGAGAAGGCTGAGAGGAGATCTGATCAATGCTCACAAATATCTAAAGGGTGGATGTCAAGAGGATGGGGTCAGACTCTTCTCAGTGGCGCCCAGCGACAGGACAAGGAGCAATGGGCACAAACTGGAGCACAGGCAGGTCCACCTGAACATAAGGAGGAACTTCTTTACTGTGAGGGTGACAGAGCACTGGAACAGGCTGCCCAGAGAGGTTGTGGAGTCTCCTTCTCTGGAGATATTCAAAACCCGCCTGGATGCATTCCTGTGCAACCTGCTCTAGGCTAACCTGCTTTAGCAGGGGGGTTGGACTAGATGATCTCTAGAGGTCCCTTCCAACCCCTACCATTCTATGATTCTATGATTATCTTCCCCTGCACTAATGACAAACCCCATAAACTCTCCTGCTTCTGACAAGTTCCACAACAAAACACTACAGTAGATTGTTCAAAGTGTACACGCACTTCTTTTATTTTCATATTAGGCCTCACTGTCATGTCCCACACTGCCAGCATCCACCTCATACTGCATTACTAAAACGTCAAGACGTATCAGCAAATCTCTCCACTATTCAGCATGGCTACACCTAAAATGATGAAGATAAGAGTTACCAAGTTCTATGTTCCAAACACAAAAAGAAGAATTAACTTGCACAATTTAATGGTATTCCCTAGTTTTAAGCAGTCTTCAGAATTTTGGTCAGAAAAGATATGAAAGCTGCCAATTGCTGATGAAGTTTTGCCATTAAACATTAGGGAAGCCTGTAGTGAAATGCTAAGTGTGTCATTATTTTAGAATGTATTGCAGGCATCCGAGCTATCAATGCCTAGCTTTAATTCTTAGCATTTTGTTTTTATTTCTAGATTCTAAAATGCTTCAGCTCTGAGGTCCATTATTCAGTGAACAGCCAGCAGCAGAAATATTTGGCAGGCCAATAAACTTAAAGCATTGCTCCTGGACCTATAAACAAAAGCGTGTGTGTGTAAGCATTATAGATTTGAGAGGAAATAAAAGTTACTAACATTATTTTGTAACAGAAAACTACGAGAGCTTGCATGACTTGATATCTAAGAGCAAGACTTTGAGACAGCTCCAATGTAGGTGAAAAATTAATCTTAAAAAATATGAGGCATGATTCAGGATATCATCAATTAAGGAACACATTTATTTCTTAGATGAGAAATTCCCAAACTTTTTGACCTATAGATTACTGTCTACCATCCTATTTTCTTGAAGATTAGTACAGTCACATCAAGCATGCAAAGTTTAAGCTTTCGTCTTTCACACAGGTTTGCAAAGCTGTTCAAGTGGTCTGCAGAACACTAGTAAAGAGCAAACTAAAATTTGAGAACTGTGTTGTAGAAACCCCATTGCACAGTTGAAATCTTTGTGAAAATGATCTTCAATACAGACAAGCGAAAAAACCACTGGATCCGAATTGGTCCTTCAAGGCCCACACGTTGAAAGTCAAGAATGTGTATTTTTCTTTTTTTTTTTCACAATAGGTGAATGGGGGAAAAAAAAAGACACCACCAAAGTTGGTATATCTTGCAAAGCTCTTGCAAAGCAATAGCAAGGTAGTAGT
Organism: Steatornis caripensis; assembly: GCA_013398225.1. NCBI lineage: Eukaryota > Metazoa > Chordata > Aves > Caprimulgiformes > Steatornithidae > Steatornis > Steatornis caripensis. Next base: position 218,861 of record VZSC01006070.1, on the reverse strand, counting down.
AGTAATCGAAAGATTATGATTACAGACTAGACACCAAAACTATTGTGCTAAGAGCAATCAAGCTACGATACATTGGCAAACTCACAACTGGTAGTCACTGGCACGGGGTTCCGACTGCCTCTAGTTGTGAAATGTGTTAAAAGCCCAAGATACTTTCATAACTATGCTGATAATCACTGTAGTTCATGAGACACTTTCCATTTCTATGAGGAGGTATTACACAAGACAAATGCAATCTGCTCCATGGATTTGAGAACTCAGCAATAGCTTTACACCATTTAAAGTCCTCACACCAGCCACAGCTCCAAAAGTAATTAATTTCATGTTGTCTGTTCTTCTCTTGTGCCTACTCTCAAAGTCCAGTATGTAGCTAAACAAAAAAAGTAATACAGACATCACCACCCTGTTCACATATCAGATGCTTCAGCAATACACCACTTAAGACCTAAAGCTGCTCTTGAAGAATTATTGCAGAGGAAGAGAAGAATACCAGACCTTCCCAAATCGTCATGTCCTGTGAATTATCTTCTGCAAAGTAGTATACGATAACATCTCTTAAAAAAGGACTTGCTCCAAATTTTGTGGTATCTGCTAGTACTTTCTTTTTGTATTTGTAAATCAGTTATAAAGCTTTGTTCAGACGCTGTGATGTCAAGGTACATTGACAAATTAGTTTCAATTGACATGATCATGTTTTGCAGTTCCCACTGAAAGGTTAATTTCTCCTCAGCTACAGGAAATTAACATGGGTGTCTTAGTTACATACATTCATAAACTTAACCAATCAAGATTTGGTATCAAAGAAGTCTAAAAATCACAGAAACCAAGAAGCTTTTCAGTCAAACATCTTATAAGCAACAGAGATAATTCACAGTAGTTGGACTCCCTAGTCCAAAATTACACTTTTCCAAGGTTGGTAAGTGGTATCCAAGCAGCTTCTTGAAGGCTTTCATGGTCTAAATCTCATCACATTTTCCTTTTTTTNCAAACATCTTATAAGCAACAGAGATAATTCACAGTAGTTGGACTCCCTAGTCCAAAATTACACTTTTCCAAGGTTGGTAAGTGGTATCCAAGCAGCTTCTTGAAGGCTTTCATGGTCTAAATCTCATCACATTTTCCTTTTTTTCTTCTCCCCTCTCCCCCCCCCCCAAAAAAAAAAACCTAGGAACATGAAACTGATGAAGATACACTTTGCATATCAGACAGAAGTCGTACTCTTGTGATTCACGATGGTATCACTATCTTTTAGACAGGACACTACATCTTTATTTCCAGAAAACCTACTGCAGGAACTTTGCAAAAAACAGACGACTCAGATTTCTATTCCACCAATCTGGACTCTTTTAGAGGAACCACCTCATCCACTCCATGTTCATGAATTCTCAGAATTGTTTCGCGTTTCCCAAATGTCTATTTATTAACATTACCACATAATTTTATCATGCCAGACAGTGGCAAAGACCTTTAACAGGAGCTCTAAGCATTCCACCATTAACCAATGAACACTTCAGTGTGGCACAACCATTTTATTAAGGTACCACTGTTGTAACACCTAACATCATCTTTGTTGCGTAAATTCAGAATCACAAACACAATTTTTATTCTGTATCAAGGGAGGTGAAAGCACCAAGTGCTAGCTCAAATATGAGTATTCAGATGTGAATGTGTGTGCATACTGTTAGTACCTATTACAAGCAATAATAATTTCTATTAATTTTATTAAGAACCATCTCTGAGCTCTAACGTCAGATAGCTTCATTTGTTTAGCAATACATCTGGTAACATAAAACTTAAGTACTGAATTGACTCATGTTGCCTCTGAGGTACTGAGGTTTTCCATTTAGGACACAAACTACTTAAACCTTTAAGAAATAGCTAGATTCCAACCTACAGTTACTCAGTTTCAATACTTTATCCTCATTTATAGCATCCTGAATTAGTTAGAAGCTGGCAGACACCTGAAATGCACCATGCTTCAACATGAACTAAAATTATAAAAGTCCAGGCTATCATCTTATCTCTCAAGTAAAGCTGGTTTAAGTCCAGTCCGTAACTAGATAGGAGACTGGTGCAGAAAACACAGAATGATATATGAAGAGCAAAAACCAGCCTGTCACATTCAACGCAACATTCATGCCCAACAGTGTTGTAGAAGATAACAGTACAGCTGAGAGCTTCAGTGTTTCAGAAGGCAAACATGCTCTGGTTTATATTTCATAAGCGTAAAAACTACACAGCACTTTTTCCTCATTAAGTTCTTAATGCTGGTGACTTAACTTCTGTGTTCTAGAACCCTGCCAGGGTAAGTTATCCTAGAATTGTAAGTGAATATACAGTTTTTCAAATCCTCTTAACCTCTTACATAACACTCTTATGTGTATTAAAACAACAGCTACTTTACATTATTACAGAAGCTGTAGCATTCCAGTTAAGTGCTTGAAAGTAGTGTGACAAGAAGATGCACAGAACCTCACAGATTACTAAAGTTAAGAGCTTACGCAATTTAATATATTCATCGTAAACTGCAGTTGAGCCCTATATACAAAAGGCAGTGTCCCCAATCTGAACCATGTTTCATTGGTTTCTTATTTTAAGACATAATTAAAAAACACTATTAAGTAGGAATGGACAGAAGTTCATCAAGAAGTTTTACAGCTACAGCATTTTGGTGGAATTTTGAAAGCAGACTAAATCCAAGAAAAGAAGTGCATTTTCTCATGATGCACATATTCTGAGGAAATAAGCTAGCTGCACCAGGATACTGTGCCCCTGAAAGCAAGGCAGGCAACAAAGCAAGACAAAGGCACTAGTTTGGCATTACAGTTGCTAGTGGGATAAAAAGGGCAGTGAAACACTGAAGTTGTAGACTGCAAAATAATTACTCAAATACGATATCGAAGGCAGAGAATTAGAGCCTGAGAAGAGACCAGGTTGGTCAGAACAGCACACAAGTAAGATGACTACTCCCAGTACAAGAATACCTGCAGTAGCATCTTAACATGCATATTTTTAACATGCTATTTGTTTAAAATGCTATTTGCTTAAAATAATCAGAAAGCAGACTATGTATCTACAGCTCAACCACCCCACACCACATGGGAATATTAGTTCTTAAAGCAAGATGATTCAAGGAACATCAGTAACCTGTACAGAAATTTCAGTATCCAAAAGGCAATCTGTATTTTCTTGCTTCTCGACTGCTTAAAAAGGAAAAAAAAAAAAATCCAGTTTATCACTGAGCCCACTGAAGATGTCATCTTCCCTTTTCCCTGTTTTTTGTTGGGAGCCTCAGGTGTGGATCACAAAGACCCCCTTAAAAGAGCCAGGTGAATGTGCTCTCTTCGATGATACCTTGCCTACCAGGCACTACTCCACCATGCACGTTAGCTTCTCTCGCCAATCACTTGAAAAAACATGCCTGCATTCTACCACCACTTTTCTGGTCATTGAGAATATTCAGGGAAAATGTGAGACAAGACTGAACTTTCTCCTCCTTAGATTTTACTCCTCAAATCTGGATTTTTTTCATGCACTAGAAGTAAAATGGGCAAATACTAGTCTATTTAAGTTAACATTTCAACATGTTCCACAAGGTAAAACTTGGTTGCATTGTGTAGCAATGACTGTTAAGTTCTTCTAAGTTTGTTTCAGATTCCTTCTTTCTAAGGATGGATACAAAAAGAGCTACCAGTCAAATTGCCACTTTCTGTGATACACTTACAGCCATCAAAAAACCCCACCACTCATTAACCCAGTTCCTAGTGACACATGCCTTGCAAGAACTGCTTACTTCTAACATAAGAAACATTTGCTTGTAAACACACAGAGATTTCATTTTGCCGAGATTCATTAAACTGGTTCTTCCCCAGTGCCCAAAGATCTAAATATATCCACGATAAACAAATCCTAATAGCAGCCTATATGACTAAGTAGTGACTGCACTACAGAGGGCAGGCGTAAGCAGATTTGCATGCAATTCATTCATGCTAGATGGCTGAAAATCATACAATACACTTCAGCTGCTCCAGGAACTGCAATGGTACCACTGAGGAAACCACTTTTTTGCATACCTACTCTTAACAAGCTTTTGAAAGCAAGACCATCAGTAAGAAACTATGCATAAGCAAAAACCCAAAGCTTTTTATATTTCTATGTCCCATGTAAAGCTTTCTCCTTCACAGGTGTTCTAGCATCACTTACCAATAAAAATATCCGATTTGAAAATAGGTCACACTTGTCGCCAGCCATCCTCCTCAGAGCAATATCCCTTTTTCCCTAGGCCTTTTCCCCTAGCAGATGTTCTCTGATACTTTATTCAGTCTACTTCTCGAAAAAAAAAAAAACACCAAACACCAAAACCAACCACACACTCTGTCCTTCAGCTGTTACCAAGGCTGTACATCAACCACAAACATCTCTAAAAGTCACCTTCCATAAATTTAACTAGTGGAATACCATCTGGGTGCCAAAACCCACCTAGGAAAAAGCACAAAGACCTCCTCTATCCAGGATTTATCTACTTGTTCGACCGATTTCTATAGTAGCCTCAAGGCGTAAATTCAATGCAATAAACGTATTGACAGAAGCGATACACGTATTGACAAAGAACAAGGGATACTTGTGCTTCCAGCCTCTGTCAGGGGCACGCTCCAGCTCTGCGAGCAGCAGAGACGCCAGCTCGCATTCTGAGCAAACCTGTTGGCTGTGCACCCGGTTCCGAGGGGCAAGATGCACCGGCATTCCCCCCAAACGTACCGGTGACCGGACAGACTGTCTAACCGGAGGGCTTTCACCTCCCTTGTTTATCTCCCCCGCCACCACCACCTCCCCGAAGCGACAGTAAATACGCGGCGGAGCCGTCGGGGGCAGCAGGGTGACCCCGCGGTGCGCGTCCGCTGCTCCAGGGCGGAGGGCGAGGGCACGCACCGGGGAGGGCAGGCGCTCGCGGGGCCGGACGGCAGCGGCGCGGCGGGGAGCCGG
>VZSC01006070.1:161722-210405 GCA_013398225.1 Steatornis caripensis | reverse complement strand
AATATTCTCACCTGTGATATTGCTGTTGTGAGATACTATGTTTTGGGTCACTTGTATAATACGGTAGTTCTTTTACTGGTTGTGATGGATCTTTGTTGATGGATATGTGTGAGACTAAAAAGAAGAAGAGGGTCAAGGATACGTACAGCACATAAGGGGAGACAGCAGGGACTGGAAGGAGTGGGGCAGTCACAGTGGGCTGGAGTTCAGTACAGGCTGGTTTGCCTTTTTTCAGGCAGTTTTATTACTGCCTACACTAGATCGCACGCTGCTGGGGTGAGTCCGATAGCATTCCCTCAACAGGCTACCGTAAATCTCCTGTCACATACACAGTCACTTACACTGGGCTTTGTCTTTAGTGGCACAGGGCCTTGTTTTGGGTTTGTGATGTTTTTTGCAGTGAAAACTTAATTAACGTGGTAGCTGCATGGCTGTTTAAACAGATGAGCTGCAGTTAGGTTGCTAGGGGAGGTCAGTGCTACGCTGCTGTTTCTGGTTGGCATCACCTGGATTGCCTTGCAATAAAAGTGCAGTGCCTTGCATCCACGCCAGTTTTAAAACAAGATAGCTAATACGTGTTAGCTGTGCCGCAGCAAAACACACCTCATCTGTCAGTCATAGCCTGAATGTGTTTGTCTAGGAAAGGTGACAGCAACAGCCTCGTGCATCCTTTTGAGGGGTTGCTAATGGTGTGTATGCATCCAAATCAGACCAGATGACATTCCTAAATCAAAGTTTACTGTAGAAAGAAAATGGTAGATAATATTTGTTTTTGCAGAAGTCTTACTGGCTTATATCAGAAACAACCTTGTTTTAGATAAGATACTAAACATGTAAGCCATCTGTGAAGAGTATGGAGTATATGAACATGTATGAAAATGTTAGTCTACAGTATTTGAAAAGGGATATTTTTTTCAAAAGATGAATCATTATGGTTCACCTGTTTCAAAAATTAGGCTAATACTTAATGTAAATTATATTGCACTCTTCCAATGAGGTGTGTTTGAAATGCAAAGTAGTGAAAATGTTGGGATGCTTCAAAGTGCGTGAGGCTTAAATAATGACTTTGGACCAGCCTTTCTCAGCCTGTCCGTTCTCCCTAGTAATTCCCAAACCCGTTGGTCAAATCTGAATTAAAGGGGTAGATTTCTCCAGAATTACATCTTTTCATAAGTGTCATGAAACTAGGGCTAGGCACCGGAGAGGAACCTCACCTGTACTCCCTATAGAGCAAAAGCCGCAGTGTGAGCTCACCCTTTATTAGTCACAGGAGAATCTGCATGGATGAGAGTGGCTTTTTCCCTTCAGGGTGGAAAAAGCTTCAGTCAAAATTCACACTTCATTAGACACTGGATAATCTGAGCATGAGGCTCAAATCCATAGGCCTCATTAGTTCCCTTTCATTATTAAATTATTAACAGTTTCCCTGACAAAGCAGAACAAAGCAGCTGCCTTTGGACAGATATAGAACAGTACAATTTATACTGAAGCTTATGCAGGACATGCAGATATTACATTTCTTAATAGTCTCGGTGCTTGCATTCAAACGCTCCGTACGTTTCCACCATCAAAGTAGCTAACTCAGGTTTCTGGGCTGAAGCAGAAACCGCTGCATACATCCAAAGGAATCACATACAGTCTCTTTTCTGAGGTCAAAGCTCAACTAAAGATTTGCAAAGGACCTCAAGGGCAACAAGAAGAGCTTCTACCACAACTCCAAGAGTAAAAGACTGAAAAAGGAAAATGTGGGGCTGTTCCCAAATGGGGGCAAATGATCTAGTAACAATGGAAACAGATAATACTGTGGTACCCAGAGCCATCTTTGCCTCAGAACTGCCAACAGGGTCTCCTAGCTCTCTGTGTGTGGGATTCAAGGAGAACTCCCCGCAATGGGTGAGGATCAAGTCAGGGATTACACAAGAGAACTCGACCCATAATCATGTGTGGAATCAACTGAGCTGCATGCAAGGGTGCTGAGGGAGTTGGCTGGTGCCACTGCAAGGCCGCGCTTTTATCTTTGAAAGGACACGGAGGCTGGGAGAGGTCCCCGGTGACTGGAGAAAGGCAAATGTTGTGCCTGTCTTGAAAAAAAAGCCCAAAGGGAAACTGTTGGATGATCAGCCTCACTGCAGCCTGTGTGGAAATCCATGTCTTCTTGGAACACTTTTCTGGGCACAGGGAGGAGACAGTGATCGAGAACAGCCAGCATGCATTTATCGAGGGTGAGTCGTGCCCCACCAACCTGATTGCCTTCTGTAATAAAACGATTGGATTTGTAGATGAAGGAAGAGCAGTGAGATATCATTTACCTTGACTTTTGCAAGGCTTTTGACACTGTCTACCACAATCTTGTATCTGAATTAGGACGTTATGGTCTGGATGGATGGACAACCACATGGACAAAAATCGTTGGATGATAGGGCTCAGAGGACAGTGGTTAAAGGGCTGTAGTCTCTCTGGAGACCAGTAAGAAGTGGAGTACTGTAGGGGTCTATCCTGGGCCCTGACCTGTTTAACATCTTTATCAGTGCCTAGAGTGCCCTCTCATCAAGTTTGCGGATGACAGCAAATTGGTGGCACTAGTCAATACGGTCAAGGGTAGAGCTGCTATCCAGAGGGACTCCGGCTGGAGGAATGGGATGACAAGAACCTTGTTAAATTCAACCACGACAAATGGTATCTGGGACAGACTAACACCCTACAGGGTACTGGGTGGGGAGCAGCTCTGTGGAGAGGGACCTGGGGTCCCAGAGGACAGCCGGGTAAGCCCAAGCCAGTGATGAAGGCTAACAGCAACCCAGGCTGTGTCAGCAGGAGCACAGCCAGGAGATGGGAGGAAGCGATTACCGTCCTGTAGTNAGAGGGACCTGGGGTCCCAGAGGACAGCCGGGTAAGCCCAAGCCAGTGATGAAGGCTAACAGCAACCCAGGCTGTGTCAGCAGGAGCACAGCCAGGAGATGGGAGGAAGCGATTACCATCCTGTACTCCGCACTCAGACCACATCTGGAATACTGTGCTTTTCCATCACTGCATAGTTGCTCTACCGTGCTGCAGGTCTTTCCAAAAGGTTTCTCCTCCCTCCAGGAAGGGGAGAGGGGCACAAATACCCACCGGCCTGTACTGGGGGAGGAGAGACACGGAGCAAGGCCAGGGGTGCTTCAGTGCTGTGGAGGAAGAAGGTGTGTGCTTCCTGCTATGGGTGGAGAGCGGCGTTTCCTGCTGGTGCCAAGGTCAGTTAGAGAGTTGCTGCCTGCTGTGAAGGAAGCACGTATCGCATCCCCTAGCTCCTCACTTGCTTTTTAGTCAAAGCAACCAATCCAGCTGGTGACACAAATAGCAGAGGAAGTGACGCAGGCGACGGGGGGCCCTTGTACTGACAGGAAACATGGGATGTGGCACTACTTGACTTACCCCAGGCAAGGAGGACAGAAATACCAGACTGAGACCCGGCGTGCAGCCTCTCCGAGTCCTGGTTAGCACAAAACCAGTTAAGAAACTTTGCCTCTCCTGTGATACCTTTGTCCCACATCTAGTTCTGGTGAGGTGACGACGCAGATCACAAGCTTCCACTTCACTCAGAAAGGAACTGGAATGTTAAAAAAAACCTCCAGGCATAGAAATGATGAATGAAGTCAGGTATGATGCGACCTCCTAATGCCTCGGTTTGAAAGCATAGAAATGTGTGAATCTGGAGGGGAACCTAGAGGCACAAGGTCTGTGGACATGCCGTTAGTGTCTTAGGTGATAAACTAAATAAACATAGTAAAGTTAGGAGTGGTTCTAAAGCTGGTGTTTTGCATTCCTTTTCTCTTATGGTTTTGGGCTTGGCTCAAGTTATTTAGGGATTCCCAGTAACTCTTCTAGGAGAGATGGGGTAGGAAAAAATGAGTCAGTTCCAGAAAAAAAATTTCCTTAGTGCTAACATGTTACTTTATAATAGTCATGAGTTTAACTCAGAAGTACACTCTGTCTTTCTATGTTCTGGGAAGGGTCGGGAGGCCTTTGTGTGGCACCAAGTGCCAGGTTACCTCATGCAGGCATCGCGCTGTCCGGGGAAGACTTTGTATGAACCGGATTCTCAAAATCGCCCATCACCTTGCCAGGGTAGAAGAATAAAGAATATGGCATTGACCTGAGAGGAAGAAGAGAAGGTAGGATTTAGAAAAATTGTCCTTCTGAAGAACAAATCTGTGGTGATACTCTCTGAAAATAAGTGCAGAAAGTATTCTTTCAATTTCTTTATAAAATACGGTGTTGGAATACACTAAATGGTAGGAAGTGTAGAAAAGCAGTCATATGTTTTCTACTACAGGAAAAAGTACACAATTCATTTGTGTTAAAATCAAAATTAGAATTCTGATCATGTGACAGATTAGTCAACCCCAATGTTTGCTACTGAAGCGTAAGTGCTAATGGCTAGGATATGACCTATATTTCACGGTGCCACTTTAGTGGTTGAAATAATACTATCATGTCCTAAAAAGTAAATATTTGAAAGCTTTTTACTGTATTATCATTGTTACTTATTTTTGGGTGTGTTCAAACACACATTACCTAATGAAAGGTCCTTGAGAATACATACCCCTGATTTAACAGCAATAGTTCCTTTCATGCACTTACAAGAAAACTTAATTGCATCCGGTGTGCTGCAGAAAATAACAAGATGCAATGTGGAGACCTGTAACTGAGGACCTGTAAAACCACATCTCAGCGATGTAATGCCATGGATTTAAAAATCAGCAACTTCTTGGAAGGGAAACTTCAGAATTGCACCTTTGAGGGCAGTTGTAGTCATGGAACAGCAGTAATCATGTTTTACACAGCAAAATGTGTTTCCGTGGAATAACTGATGTTCACCTAAAAGGACAGTGTTGCCATTTTTACAAGTGCAACCTTTTCTTTTTGAAAAGAAACATTTCAAAAACTCGTGTCCACAAAGGATTTAGGGGTGGGGGGTTTCTTGTTTTGGTATTCTGATGAATGCCACAGTAAATACCTACACATCTGCTTGTGCTGCTGCAACAAATGCGGTCAAAATGACCTCTGCCGGTGCAGTAAAAGCCAATGGTTAGAGCTATGTAGTTAATTTCACCCCTTGGAATGAAGAGCGAAGGGCAGAGCAGCTTTCCAGGGTTAGCACGTTTTAAGCTGCACATTCCCAAGAGTTCACATCTCCAGCCCTGGGCTGCGCTTCTCTGCCAGCGCTGCGGAAATTGTATCCACCTACACCTCATCTTCAATCTGGCCTGTGCCTTAAAGCCAAGGAGACAGTCTTTCTATTTTGTTGGGGTTTTTTACTTTCATTCAGTCTCTCTGTCTGGGCTCAGTCTTTCTTTACTTTAGGTGGCCTGAGAAGAATGCTGTGTGTTTAATTTACCAGATCTCTGATTTGCAATGTTACTAGTAGGCGTGTAGAGTTTCTCAGTTGAGGCTGGAAAGAAAAAAAATACAGTTTTCTTATAACGACTTTGCTTTTGGCACTGAGTAGGTGCGCCAGAAATTGAGGTCTTTGGGAGAGATAAAGAAAGGAAAGAACAATTTTCACAGCAAGTGTAGCTTAGAAAAAGGAAAGAGAAGAAATAGAAATGAGACTTCAGAAACTTCTGCTTTGTAAGTTCTGACACATAATATAGCGGTTGCGAACTCAAACAATGCAAAATAACTGTGCTCGTACAATGTATAATTATTTGAACAACCAAGAGGTTTACCATGTTTTATACAATCTTCACGCTGTTACAGGCAGCTTGGATCCGTCCTTTAACATTCTTCCCATTTTACAAAGACAAACAATATCGCAGCCACATTTTTTTAAAATCTCCAGGTTTAACTCCAAATTAAAAGCAACTCCAAACATAATTGAATGCAGAACTTTAAATTCCATTTCCATGTTTAAACAATGACATTCTCTTGCTCAACCACTGGTAAAAAACTTTTGTTGTCCGTTTACAACTAGGCTATTAAAAAAAGAAATAGGATGTTGTTGCTCCTAATTAGAACGTTAATGTGGAAGGGCTGCCAGTCTTCAAGATAAATGCGTGGAGTTCACTGTGTTCCTGCAGTAACTGTTTTATAGCTGAGATGAATTTGTCACTGCCATCTCTGAAACTATTTTGCCGTTTTCTTGAAGTCCTACCGAGCCTGTTTCTGCAAGCAGTCCAAATGAGAATCAAAGGGACCAGAGTCTTTGAGGACTGAAACTGAGCAAGTTATGTCATGAAGCCACTGTTGTGCTTGTTCTCTGTTCTGGAGAAAGACCAGGATTAGTCTTTCTTTAGACCCAGAACAAGAAAATGTATCTTATTTGAACTCCCTTCACTCCACCGGTCTGGGGACTGGAAACTCAAAGGCAAAAAAAAGCGTAGAATATATTTCTCTCTGATCACTGCCTGCGAAGCAGTGTTTGTCCCATGGCACTATAACCACATTCATTGTAGGACTGTTTTAGAAAATGTTTGAGACTGTTTATTTAGTACACCTATAATGTGTCAATGAGTCTATATTACTGACAGTGAACATATGCTTTGCTATATTTTAGTCTCATGTCAATTCAACCCCATTATTATAAATCAGACGGAGGGTTTGACAGACTAACTACTTCAGTCACACCCTGCTCACTGCTCTCACTCTTTGCTGTAACATACAGAGTGTGCCGTTTGTAAAACGAACAAACCCCAGCAGATGATTTTACTCCATTGAACAGCTGAGTGCATCTCAGTGTGACATCAAAGATGTTTTACCTTTTTTGCTTTTGCTAGCAAACTTGCTAGCTAGCTCATGTACTATTTGTGAAATTATAGCGGATTGTTAGAAATGTATTTAAACCAGTTATAATTCAATAATATTCAAGCTCTTCAAAAGGCACTGTACAATCTTATCAGCAAGAACTAAATACTCTACTTGAGAAATAAGAGGCACATTCCTTATCTGTTGTTTGAACAAAGAGAGGGTGGGGACATTTCTCAACCAATCGCTCATTTAAAATGTTTCCAGATGGAATCACACCTGATGGTTTTACACTGAAGAGTATAAATTACTGCCGTGAAGTGTATTTCATAATGGTGCAAAACAAAAGCTACCTAAATGTAAGCCCAATACAATCGGTCATAAAATCTTTTCTTTCACATGTCAATAAAATATAATTGGGGTGCGGCTTGGAGAAGATTTATTGAAGACACAGTTTTCTCAAAGTTTGTTTTAAGTTACTCATATTTTTTTGTTCTTTTAGTACGTGTTTTAAAATTACTGATCTGTTTGTTTTATCACGTCTCAAGGAAACACAAGCATGTACATGTAATAAAACTGTTATGATACTTGTTTGTGCACTTTCCATGCTAGCTGACTAGGCAAGCAATTATGCTAATCTAGCTGCCAAATGTGTTTATTACTTGTGCTGGAGTTACAGCCACACCTGTCTGCCCTATCTCGTACCAAGGCACGGGACTTCAGGAACAACAGTGCTTCTTCAATCCATGGAAAACTCTGTAAGAAAGTTTGTATGTGGCAGAGCTTTTGCACTCCAGACATCCCAATCGCCAAATGTTTGGTCTTTAGGGTATTTGATCCACAGATCATTCATTGGGAAGGACTCACTGCTGAGTCATAGAGAGCGTTTTGAAATCGCTATGACTGCGTTTCAGACTTTGGTGGATCCAGGGACTTGTGCTAAGGGAGTCAGAGAAATGCAACTGGAAGGAAGTTCAGTTGTGTTGTGTCTCCCATAGTTGCGTGGGAAATTCCACTTTTCTGTCCTTACTGAAAGGGTCTCGAGTTCATGTGGTAAGAGACAAAGGATCTGCAAAGAGTTGGGAATTGTGCTGCCAAGAAGGGCAAAAGTAATTGTTTTCTTCTCTTCACATTCCCCACTCAGGTCACATGTACGATCTTGGCTCTCTCCTGAGCAAACCCAGTGAGGATGGGGTTGGAGGTGCTGGGATAAAGAAGAAGAGCAAGGTTTAGGAGAGGTGGTAAATTGTATTTTCCAAGAGTTGGTAAATTGGTTATTTTTTCTGAATGTCAGAGGAGACAAGGTCAAGCATTGGGTCTGTAGGCATCTTCCTTCATAAGCACCTTGGAGATACAGTCCAATCCTAAGGCCTGGTTTTGTCAGGACTAGATTCCACATAAATCTGACTACTTAGTAATGACCACTGGTGGACACAAGTGGCTCCGTGGTCAGAGCCTTGCTCACACCTCTGGAATAATTACTCAGAAACGTCTGGGGTGCCAGCCAATGGAAAACAGTAGGCACAGTGATTTAGGTGGAATTTAGGCCAGCAGGATCTGGGACTGAGATCAATATTTAGATTAATTGAAAGTGTTATTCACCTCTCCCTTCCTCATTTTGGACAACTAGCAACCAGTCTTTTTGTCCTTTTAGAGGTCTGAACATTTACGCAACCAGGAACAAATCTATCCCAACCTCCTTTAGGCTTTCCACAATCAATCCTACCAAGTACACTCCAGAGTTGAATCACATACCTTCTAGTAGCGATGCTCGGAGCACAACTGAGTGGCTGTCAGTTGGCCAAGCTTGCACATGCTTTGGAGTGCATCTCTGGTTTCCTAGGGAACCTTGCCCGTGTCCTCCTGCTATGTTCCAAGGCACCCAGGAGACATTTCATTACTGCCACTGTTCGTGGTTTGGTACATCCTTAAGTAATCAACACATCAAAGGTGCATTTGCATTTTTTATTCTTAAGTTTCTAAAGCAGTCAAATGAATTGCTGGGCATACAAAGCTGATTGTACTTTTAGCTGTAAAACTCAAGAGCCTTGCTCGGAAGTTTGAAGTTGAAACTCTACCTTATTCACCTCACCTACACTGCCAGTATGGGCTACTGACTGGTACGGCTGTTTTTCTTCTCATTATGTTGCATGGCAAGCCACTGTTGATCCGAGCAGCTACCCACAGCTTTGCTCTGATTTATTTATCTGCTGCTGTTCAGGACTAGTTATTCTTCAAAGGTCAGAATCTCTCTTACAGCCCATATTTCTAATGTCATCCTGCAGCCTCTTTACCTCTTACCTTCCACAGTAGGCCAGCATGCTGAACTTTCTCCAGGGAGTTTTAATGTATACACAGTAACTTTGCTCAAGAATGGGCTATTCACTTCTTAAAAGAAAAAGGAGAGGGGGAGGGGGAAAAGCGTTGAGTATTAGGGATATCAGCTGAAATCTTTTTGGTGAGCTTTTCCTTCAAAACAGAAACTATTCTGCAGAGAGCAGATACTTCTGGGGAAAGAAAACATTTAATTAGAAATTTTTCGGTTAGTCTTCATATGCATTCATTCATTTGTCTCTAGAGACTCCGAGACCCCTGTCACAGGTGTAGGCTTAATATGCACCTTATCTTCTCTTCTCTACATATACTGGTCGCAGATGTCTGAATACTACATTTTCCATGGCAGGCTGAAGCTTTAATGCTTTCCCCTGGAGGAGAGATAAGAGCCAGAACATGTGTAGACTGCATTACATTTTCATTTGTAATCAGCGATGTGTAAAGTTTCTAAAAGTTGTTGACGCTCATATGATATATTCTATCTCCATTAGAGGGACAGTGGACAGGGATACATGGTCAGATACTGTTTTGTTTGCAAAGACTTTCTCTCCTTTTACCCACCCAGAACTGTTCTCCATCACTTCTGTCCCATGTAATGAAATACACAGCCTTATCATTTTCCGGTCTTACTCCTCTTTCTTATCATTCATATTTAATGTATTTCTACCTTCTATTTTGTAGCCATTTACATTTTATTGATTCTTGGGTGCAGTTTACAAGTCAGTGATTTATTATCTTTCACTTCTCTTTGTGCTGACAGGGAACATTGCCATTTTTCTACTTCAGACGTAGTGTGAGGTAAAAATATTTGTGGCTGAAACCCATCAAAATGTAAGCGACACCTTTAAGCCATGCTAATTGTTGTTACACAGATTTTTAGAAAAAGAGAGAAGGAAATTCATGGTTAAGGGTGGCATGCCATCTTCTGCTCGCAAAACTTGGTATTGCAGCATATGCAATGTATTAACTGTTGCTGTTTAGAGGGCTGTGCAACGCCTGACATGAGAGAGGACACGAAGGACTGAGGCCAGATTTTTTTAAACTTAGGTGCCAGAAGGTGGGTATTTTTGAGCCAAGGATGAATTCAAGAGCCTCTGAATTTAAAAATAGTATACAGTGGCGTGTGTGTGCGTAAAAGTAAAATGTTTAATTTAACATAAACTGCTGGAAATTGAGCCAGAATATCCCCTGCACAGGGTGAGGTCTGGAGCAGCACTGTGGCCTGCGTCACTTTCCAAGTGCAGATGCTGTGGAGGGGCAGGTGAGGGGCGGCAGCATGAATAAAACCAGTGGGGAGGACAGGGCATGGGACAGGGACTAGCCGCAGCCGCCACGCACTGCTCAGTTCCCTGCTGATGGCAGCAGCGGGGAGGACTGACGTTAGAGGTTTGTCACTCCGGGCATTTCCAGACCAAGGGTCAGATCCTCCTGAGCGCAGTGTCATTTATCCTGCCCTTTGCTCCTCTCTGCTTTGTAAATTAGGTATTTTGGGGACAGAATCGGAAAAATAGGCTGCCCTACTGCAGCTGTGTTGACAATAACCAGTCCCGTTTCTCTGGCTCACCTGACAAAGCTGGTGCTGTTTAAAACCTCACAGAGTGTTGATGAGGGATTGAGGTCGTGATAAAATGGCTTGGCAGAAATGACACCTGGGAAAAGTGACTTATTTGCTTAGGGAAAATAGTCTTTTTCCATTCCTTGTGGCAGATGTGTGCCTGCCATTTGTTGGTTTGTCACGCAGAGGTTCCAGGTGGGTTCCCGTTGCACAATCACAAATCAGCAGTTTCTAGGAAGTTTCTCATTTTTTTCTGGCCGGGATGCTGCGACAGCGTCTTTTTTTCCCCATAGCGGGCCTTGCTATTGTCATTCAGATACTTGTTGCTTCACAGCTAAATCGCTGTGGCATGCTCATCTTTGGACTCCATCTACAGTCAATCCAGGAGCTGTAGGTAGCTAGTGTCTTACTAAACATGGTATTTTACCATGAACAGCAATCTTGCAAGATCAGCTGTTGGTTGTGATGTGAACAGCTTGCACAGGATTTACTTACCACTTCCCTTTTCTGCTGTCGAAGAAAAGGGCAGAGCACAGATTGGAGCTCAAAATAATGGAAGGACACTTTCTGTGAGGAGCTCTCAGCTTCAGTGTTTGCTCGAGGCTGTTTGGGGGACTCAGGGAGGAGGGGGTGTTAATAATCTGGACAGGCTGCGAGTCTGTTCTGTTTTCCCAAGATTTCAGACAAGATGGGAGTAGACCTGACAGCTTTCCCCACATCTGTTGTTTTTGGAAAGATTTTTAATAATGTGACTGAAATATAATCCTGCGATCTCCAGCCACTCATCACACTAGTGTGGCTCTCAACAGGGTTTTATTTCTGCTCCCCACTACATCGAGTCTACAGGAGGCTCTTCAGGTGCTCTAGATCTGAGCACATCACAGCACTTGCCTTTTTCTCAGCCTCTCTCACATGTTCCTTCCCCACAGGCTCTCTCTGTTTTTCTGCTGGAAGAAATGGGACTTTGTGTAGAAATCATATGTCCCAGGCCCACAGCTGCCCACTTTGGGCTGCTCAGCAGCTTAAGAAAATTCCCTCCGTGAGCTCCAGTGCTGCGGGTGCTCCAACGTTGCCAGCTCACTTCTCCAGCCACCCAGGACAGAGGTAACTGAGGCAGATTTTGTGACTATTCCTGAATGAAACTGGCACACTTGCCACTGCATGGGTGGTATTTTCTACTGCCGTTGTCGGAGAGAGAATATGAGCCTGGCAAGGCATTTCTTGTGTTCTTAGGTTCTGCCAAAAGAAATATACTGCTCTAGGATAAAAACAACCCTACACATCGCCAATAAGCAGCTATACTTACTTCCCTGCTTAAATTTCCTCACCACTTGTTAGCATTCTTTGGGTTTAAGTCTAACGCTTCCTGAGTACACAGGATCCTCCTCTCTCACTCCTCCCCACAGAGTTTTTCTGCATCCCTCTCTCAGCTGGTTCAGCAACACAACCAAATCGCTCTGCGCTTCCTCTTTCCCATCAAGTTCCCTCACGTCTCTGTAAATCTCTCTAAGTCTCTCGAGCTTTGCAGTATTTAAGAGACCAGGTTAATACCTAATCTCTTTGTCCTGCTTCTAGTGGAAGTGTCCTCTTCCAAACATCCTTCCTGCAAACAAACTAGTTTTCCCAAGTCTCACTGTGCTGTTGTCCAGCTTGGTGACTATATCGAAGGAAAAAAAATCTGCGAGTGGATGAATTGTCACTGTACTTGACCTAGAAATCTTAAAACCTATTGCCAGTACTGTATTTCTAACTAGTGAATAAAGGAGGGGGGGAAGGGTTTTGATGAGTTTCCCAGAACACTGCAATAGAAAGGAACAAACAGAACCTACTACAAACTGGAGTTTGTATGGATCGTATGTGATTATTTAAAATGAAAAGAAATGTGCCTTCTGGTGCAGTAACCTAAAGACCCTGCCCAGATCTTGCCATTGATTTCACTCTCTGAACTGACAGTTGTTGAAAGTCAATATTGGTCTGGGTCTAGAAAGGTAAGGAATCTTTTGGTCATTCAGCAACACCCAGTTAAATCCAATACACATTAAATAGCGCCCATGTGTCTGTTTGTTCAGGCCCTCTTGGACAGCGGGAAAAATGTGAATTTTAGAGCTAGATGGAAAAAAAAAATAGAAGATTCCTTATGACATCTCAAGGTGGGAAAAAAAAAAGAAAATAAATTCAAGGCACTGCTGCTGTGTTGTTGAATAAGGTCACACTTTATGCTGTATGTGGCTGAAAGACAAGACAATTTCCCACTTCCCATTTCTGTTCTGTATTGCCAGGTTAATTGTTGACATTGTATTCCCGACAAGAGAAGCTTCAGCAGTGGTGCCAAATAAACCAGATTAGTGTTCAGGGGCATTCGCTGGAAGTGATGCCAAATCCATTCTTAGTCCTAATTATATGAAATATGCTCCAATAATTTTCCACAAGGTGAATACAAATAATGCCAGAACTGCCGCTTTCACTAAAGCTCAATTAGGAGGCATTCGCTAATCCCAAGACATATTATAGCTTCTTCTGTGCAATTATATTCTCCTTTTTATAGACTGATGTTTACCTAGAGAAGATGAATATCCTAATTCCTGGCATCAATATGAGAGTGATATTGGGAGAGAGAGAAAAACATAGAGAAGACCTGGCCCGCATCCCAACATTAGGCAAACTGACCTTTGGTTTTGATCTCTGCAGACAAGCTGTTGCATCTCTACAGTTTCAAGCAGTACACATAGCAGATACGCACTCAAATACGATGTTCATTCCTGAATCTAAAAGAAGAAATTAAAAGCCACTTAACTTAGAAAATAAAATCAGATTAAACAAATGATCGTTTGTTAGTCACGGAATATTTCCTGTGGTGTACAATACCTTGTTCTGCAATGAATTTCCAATTTCACAATGACTGATTTGCAGCAGCTGACTAAGAAAGAGGTATGTGTCAAAAACAGGCACTCACTACCGGCAGTTGCAAATTCGGACTTTTGTTCAAACTATTGAAAATTCATTGTAAAATCGACAAGTGTTCTCCTGGCATGTAAGCACAATGAAATATGTTTTGATTGCATTTGGGAAAATAAATAAATACATTCCTTTACAGCTGGAGTTGAAAGAGGATGGACAAACACTTTTACCGAAACACTATGATAACAAGTTGTGTTCATAGTCCATAGTTGGCTTATGTAACAGTATCATCTTTCAGGATTCTTAAAGCACAGAACATCTTTGTTTTCCATTTACAAAAACCCCCAGCTTTCTCAGTTTAGAGACTTTTACTAATATGTAACCTTCCTGTTCTTTCTTCATGCCTTTGCTTTCATGGGAAGTCTCACGAATACCAAAGCTAATATTGCAGAAATGGATGTTATGTTTCATGATTTCATTTACCTCTTTCCATTTTTGAAGTTTCTTCCACCTCTAAAATTGCTGCAGAGACCGTGTTTATTGATCGATTAATATAGAATCATAGNGAAGTCTCACGAATACCAAAGCTAATATTGCAGAAATGGATGTTATGTTTCATGATTTCATTTACCTCTTTCCATTTTTGAAGTTTCTTCCACCTCTAAAATTGCTGCAGAGACCGTGTTTATTGATCGATTAATACAGAATCATAGAATATCTCATGTTGGAAGAGATCCATAAGGATCAGCGAATCCAACTCCCTGCTCCTCACAGGACTACTTAAAACTAAACCGTATGGCTAAGAGCATAGTTCAGGTGCTCCTTGAACTCTGACAGGCTTGGTGATGTGACCAGTTCTCTGGCGAGCCCGTTCCAGTGACCGACCACCCTCTCAGTGAAGAACATTTTCCTGATGTCCAGTCTGAATTTCCCCTGACGCAGCTTCGCGCCATATGTTTGCTAGCCCAAGCTCTGGCTGATTTGTGGGATCATATAATGGTTAGTGTATGACAGAGTGAAACCTGACATTTAAAGAGGACGACAAAATTGCTCAGGTGAGTTAGTGACTTCTTGGTCAATGCATTCGTATGCTCATGGCATACTCTCTGCTGCTGTCAGAATTGATCTCTCAACTTAGGCGGATAGTCGCCACGGTATCTCCATAGCTCCTTCCTCACCAGTGGGATAATAGAGTACGTTAAGAAAAAAGCAAATACGCATCTCTCTTCTCTCCACGTACGTTGAATTCTGATTATACTCCCCCAGTCCTCCCGCAGAATTTGGCTAAGCAGATGATGCACAATAGCTCGAACCCATTCAAGCTGAAGTGCTCGAGCAGGCTATTGTTTTCCCCTTGGCAAAAATCCAAAAAAGATTTCATTAGCGGTTGCTTATCAGGAACAGTGACAGGAAATTGTCACATCTCTGCTTGGAGACTGGTCCCTAAAATCCAGCGTGACACGCAAGCCTCTATACACACCCTGCAGAGGTTTACATCTGCGGACTCTGCTGGTATTCAAAGTGTAAAAGCTTTCTCAGTTGCTGCTGCTGGATGGTGTAATGGGTTCTGTTCCATTGACTACATTATCTCCTAATGCAAACTAGTACCCCTTCTTCCAGGAGCGCTGGAAACTTGCCAGCAACTTGGCAAAGCTAAAGAGGTGATAAAAGAGGGTTTAAAAGGTCTCCTGGGTGAAGTCTGAAAGAGATGCTCAAGAAAGCGAGAGCATCGGGGCAAGGGGCTGAACCGGGCTCCAGATCAAGGGCTGCAGATCTCACAGCAGATACTCCTCGAACTGCCCGTTTGCCTTCCTTGCCACAGGTGGATGCCCAGGGACTTCCAAGGCAGGACAGAGTTAGATGGAGGGAAGCTGCGTTTCAGAAAGGGCTTGGGGTTTCGGGAGCTCTCTTGTTTGTTTGCTTTTAATGAGCTGTTTTAAGATGCCGTGGAAAATCTAGCTGTGTCGCTGTATTTCCTCAGTTTTTCTCACAAAATGTGAACTGGAACGTGGGAGATAGGGGATATTTATAATCTCTGGGCTGAGTCTGAGGAATCAATACTAAATCTTGAGGGAAATGCAGGTTACAGAGAGGAAGCTGACAGAGAGAGGGTTTGGGGGGAAGCTGCATGATCAATGGGCCTTACCTCACTTCTACCTGGAAGTTCACTGCTGAGTCCCCTGATTTATAATAATCCAGTGCATGTGCAAGGCATATTTGTCCCCAGTTGCTCTCCTAGCCCCTGTTTTAATCGTACTGATAGAACTTGTCAGCATACAGAAGGTGGCCAATGGTGAAAAACAGGTTGGTGGAAATCTAACCTTGGAAACAGGTCCACGGCAATCTGGCAGCGAAAGTTCACCGGGTATGCGTGTGCTGAGAAATGTTCACCATGGGTTAAATCCTACATCCCATCAATATTCTGTTTAGTCAGTTAATGATGGTAAAGCTGTGCCTGGGATCTGAAAAACATACATGCATAAAAAACCAGTATCAATATGCTGCATGATGATATTAACGCAGCTGTCCAAGCAGTGTTGCTGTGCAGCTCTGCAAACTGCATGATGTAACTTGCCTGCGCTGACGTAGTTTCCTGGAGGCTATGCCAGAATCAGGGTATGAAAATGTATGCAGGCATGAGACGAAGCAGTTGCAGTAAGCATGTTTTCCATTGGAGCAAATGCAGATGATTAATAGACCTGTAAAATGACCCGGGACCTGTCTTTCTAATGCCAGGAACAAACATTTTCTAGTTGCTGAGGTGGAGTGTATCTGTCAATTAATTACCAGTTTTCAATTAATTGTTACTGCGACATACGTTTCCCTAAAGAAGTTACCGGACAATACAACCAGACAGCAAACTGGATCTGTGACCGCTTCGGGGGTAACTGACTGGATTTGCAATTCCTACTTCCCAGGTGTCCCACATTTCTTCAGGTAATGGACAGAAGCACAAAAAGGGTAATTTGAGATAGACATCTCTGTTCCCAGGTCTCATCGACTGACACTCAGCTTTCTTCTTATTTTGTCAGATCTGCTCAGTGTGATGCTGATGGTTTTGTTAGCCAGTCAGTGGTCTCAGCAGAGCTTCAAAAAACCTGAATGTTTGCATAGGCTACCTATTTGCAGTGTGATGGGAACTAACGGAGGTTGTGTTCAGAGAGACTTCAGTGGTGACTGGTTGTGATTAAAACACTCCTAACAAGCAGCTCTTGCAGGGCACTTTAGAGAAATCGCCTGCCAAAAGGAAGCCTACTTTTTTGTGTTGCAATCACTGTATTTACTTTCCTATCCAGAAAACGGCACTTTATTTCTCCCTTCAACAGATCAAGCCTCAGCTTGGATGTTCTATCATATAGATGCAATATTATTAATTTCTGTAAAGAAACTTTCTCCCTGGAACTTTTTGAGCTACAAATGCACTCAGTGGGCCAAAATCACACTCTCTTATTGTGCCATCTCCTATATACTCACAGCCCTACTCACGGCACCAGAATTTAGCTTTCTGTACCTTATTCTATTTACCTGGGCACCCATCTAAAGATCAGGAGCAAATAACTAGTAGAGTGAAATTCTTTGCAGGGTACCTGGTAGAAATAACATTTACCTTCTTCTAATAAGTAGCAAAAGTTGTTAGGAGAAAATTAAAGCCTGAAGCACTCTTGGTTTGTTGTTGCTCTTTCAAACTATTTTTGAATCTCCACTAACCTTGGAAGACTTCTCAGAGGAACGATTGCCTAAATTAGAATATCTATTTCACATGAAACATTGGGAAAGGAGAGGAAGGGTTATATTAGCTATTTCATTAGAACTAACTCCCAGGGTCTGTTTCCCAGCCTGCAGCAGAAATGTCAAGAGGAGCAGCTGCTACAGCACACAAGCCAGCAGAATATTTCCATCTCTGAACAAGACAAAGGGGGGAAGCTGAGTGAATTGCATAAGATGTGAATGTCGTAAAGTAGCAGTGAGGGACTATATGTCAGCAGAGACTCAGCTGAACCCTTTGTCTGTCCATTTCCAGAGATTTAAGCTTTATTTGCTTTGTGAAACGTGCGGGCCTTTGATAGTGCAAATGTGTCATTGCTTTTGGACTTTAGTGTGGTTCCAGCAGAGTACACTGTCCACCTCAACCCTTTTTAATACAAGTCATTATTGGCACACCTTTTTCTTACCTCTCTATCTTCGCTAGGTGCCAAATAAGCAAACCTCTTGCCCTATTATGCTGCTTAGTGGTACCAGCAGAGAAGTGAGGTAAATGAACTGAAAGGAACAAAGAGGACAGTATTTCATGGGTCGCTTCTTACACTTCAGTCTCATAAATGCTCCCTGACTAGGTGGACCATCAACAATGTCATTAGAATTTATCTTTTCTGTCATATATTTCTTTGCCTGCGTAAAGACAGAATCCAGGTCTTCCTGGGAACTATTTTGCCTAGTATTTGTTCAAATATTGCTTGACACTTACACATTGTACTCGTAAAGTATGTGAAAGGGCTGGGTTGTTGCTATGCCTTTTTGGTTGATGTCAGCATGTTGGACGGGTGTCTCACTGTAAAGCTGTCATGGTAATATGCCAGGCTTTGAAAAAAAAAAAGAAAAAGAAAAACATTGGCACTTAAAAAGGCATGCAAAGCATATAGCAAACCATGGCGCGTACTCACTGCCAGTACGTACTTTGTTTCATCCCAGTGTCATTCCCCCAGACTTGTAGAAGGATTCGTTAATAAACAACATCCAAAGGGGAGAAAGTAGAGCACTATGTGGCTTTGGATATTTTCTCATACTTCTGTGTGACTGAGCTGCTGCTTTTTGACAAGCTAGGTTGTGGGTGCACGTCTTTTTTTGGCTGGCTTAAGAGGTCACCCACTGCCTGTAGCTCCTTGTTACTCCCAACGTGTCCTCTACCCAGCTTAGTCTGCTTGCTGAGTTGGTTGTCTGAGCAGTTCATAACTCTTTGGGCCCACTTAAGCTGATAAGGCTAGTCGCTTTGGTGGGAAAGCTTAGCAACTGCTTGCCTGAGCACTATACAAGGAGGTGTGAGGGAGCCGTGGATGCCAGCAGGGACCTGTGGCGGAGCTGGGGCTGGTAATTTTTTCCTTCAGCTCAGCTGTGGTAGTAAAAGGTGGCGCGGGCGCAGCCTTCCATCTGAGCTGAGCCACACTCAGCTCCTAGACCATTGCAGTCAAGAAGCAGAATATTAGCAGGGGGTCATAATTGTCATGGGCTAAAACTATACCTGTAGCCATTTACCAGAGCTTGGGCTGGTGCGTGGTGAGTCATTCACAATCAGATGATGTGGTTTTCGTTTCCTATTAGGTGTTGAGCTGCTTTCTAGGTATGTTGACCTCTGTCCGTTCCGTTCATGTTAAATATCCTTACCGAGCTGCCGGGAATCCAGAGTCACCCAATCAAATGTGCAAGAGCAACATCATGTAGGATCTTTTCGTTTTACAGAGTGAATTTGCTTAGGCTAAGAATTCATATCGCAATTCAGACGTGCTGTACCATATCCAACATTACAGCGAGCCTTCCCTGCAGCACGTTGCTATCACTCTGTGTAAAGTCCTGGTGATTCATGGTTGGGTGACTGTAGACAAGCTTTTATTTTTTATCTAAATTAGAGATACCTGTAATATATCTCCTCTAACCAATGAATGAATTTATACTCAGTACAAATATAGAACAGGGAGGGCCACCTGGGCTCTTTGATTCTGGTTCCACACAGTCTGAGGCAACCAGACAATAGACATTTATAGTCCAGAAAGGTCCATAGAGCATTCGCTTTTCCTATGCGTTATCTGCCTTTTGTATAGATCAAATTGTTTGTTACTGTAAAATGACTCCCTAAATAGATACTAAGTCTTAGAAACGACAATCATTTAGCCTGACTTCCTCGTAATGCTCATCCTAATGCTCATGCCTGCAGTGGAGGAAATTAATCTTTGCTATTAATATTGTCTATTAAAGCCAGAATTGAGATCCGTCCATTTGCAGTCCTTATTAAATAAGGACCCCTGCTGGTCCTTATTAGATAGATGAAGGACCGGAGTGAAGTTCCTTGTTACTTAAATGAAACTCGTGTTTAGCAAAGCTGTTCAATCACAGCTGAAGGCAGACATCTTGATGAATAAATCAGCATTCATGAATAAATAATTGACATGAGTGCTAAAACGGGATTCTCGCTTTCATGCTGTTTCTGTCCTTGGCCAAAAATTGAGACAGTCTGCGTGAGCAGCACTGGTGGACCTTGTGGCGGAGACAAGTAAGGTCAGGTTTCCAAAGACATAGATAGGATTCTAGTAGGACCAACAGGAGTATCTTGGTCTGTTGGAGGCTCCAGCTCCTTCGGTTCCAATGGTTCTGATGAGTTGGGGAGCTGGAATGAGCCTTACTAGCACATTTCCCATAGGACATCAAATAATGTGAGTCAGTGCCGCTCTGGGACACATTCGCACTTTGATCTAACAGTTAAAGGCTCGGTGTCCCATTACCAGTTTGTTGAAGACGGCTGCCTTACCCTGTAATTGTGCTGGTTATTCACACCAGTGGAACTTTCATCAGCCACTCGCTTCCCAGGGACAATTAGTTCCCACTTTGCATTACCAACCTTAAGTAGGTTATGAGTCTTGCAGCATTTGGTGTATAAAGAAATGAAAAGTTTTGCGAGGGACAATGCTTATGGAAGAATCTGTGGTTTTGTGAGCGTAGTGGCTGCATCCTGCCTGAGAGAGGGAAGGAATCACATCCAGTGTTTATCTCGCACAGAGACGAGTCTGGTATTTTTTTGTCTGCTGCCTAAGCACTACACGGGACCCATAAGAACCATTCTGGCATGCCATCTTATTTTGCTAAATATCTAAAATACCTGTGGTTATGGGGAAATGCCAATTCTGAAATCTGCCACTTTAATAATACAAGTGGTTTTCAGATGCTGGGGATAAGGACGCAGCTGCTCCGAGAGCCCAAAGTGCAGGTATTCTTAAGAACTGCAGCCAGGCACTTACAATGCCCTTGTGTCTTAAAGCCACAGCAAAGGGCCGGAGCCGGTGCCACCCGGGAATCAAAGGCTGCCATTCCTGCCTGCACAGAGTGGGCAGGCAGAGCCTCTGGAATATCCCCAGTATCAAAACAGGGCTCAGATGGGACTAAAGTGGTGCCAAGTTCTTGTTATCATTGCTGTGGTTTTCTCCCTCTCGCCTCACGCAATGCTTTCGATAAACGTCGGTGCCATTTGCTGCGCGCAAAGGGCCAGCGCGTGGCATAGCATGAGCTCATCTGCAAAGATGCGGTGCTAGTACACTTGCAGAGAGAAAAAGCAGGATGGTGTCTTAATACAGGCCATTTTGGGGTTATGTCTGTAGCCGCCTGAGCTCCTCACCTAGTGTAAATCGACCCAACTCCATCTGAGTAAGTGGAGCTACACTGACTTACACGCACTGGAGCGGTGCTTTGGATTTGTGCAGTATAAAGCTATTCACTCAATTTCACTGGCTCATAACTTCTTGAAGTCACAAAACCAGCAAACAAATATTTGCATATTATAAAACCAGCAGGTACATCCTGGAAACAGAGACGTTCCTGGAGTTCTGGGGTACGCATCTTCCCAAGCATGTCCCAACTGTGTGAGGCACACAAAAGCCACTCGTCAGCACCAGGCTGTGAAATACATTAAGTAGATCTCATCGTGTCATGGCGTGTAAAAGGAGCGAGTTCACAGCATCAGACTCAAGAGAAGTTACAGGAAATTTTTAAATTCATAAAATTTCAGCTTTCAGGTGAGGCAGGGAGCTACAAATTTGGACGCTGACCCAGACTGCCGAAGCTAGCAGTGACCTTGCTCCATGGCATCCTTCATCCTTCAGCCTCTTCCACTTCACAGCTGTTGCAGCAGCAGAACTTCCCTTGACAGCTTCTGATTCTCCCACCAAATCTTGTAGTCTGTTGCCAAGTGTCCTTGTTTTATTTTGGGCATGAAGCACATCCCCAGGATAGAACCTGTTATTCGGTACTTACGGCGTGTATCTAGGACGCACATATTCCTACTCTCTTAGAAGAGGAAATTATGCCTGGGATTCCCATGTTGTGCATGAAGCTTCTTGCTGTAAAAGGGGTGGAGGAACAGAGTGAGATTAAATTGGTTTACCTATTTCACGTTTAGTGGGGGAGGGGAATCAGCTGGCTACATGTGTGGTGAGAATACTTCCTAGATTAGGTTTGACAGATGACCTGGGCAAAGGAGCCCCTAATTTTGGACCTTGTGAGACCTCCTGTCCTTAGCTATGCAGCACCATGAAAACTGTGCTGCTCAGAAGTTCCTAGCAGCGCTGGCTGGGCGATGCTTGGGGTCTCATGGACTCTCACTGCCTTCTGCACACAGCAGCTCCCCAGGCAGGGTTTTGAGAATCCGACCAAGTCTGTGCTGAGACGTGGCTCACCCATTACCCAAACCGATGGCACATAGGCCTGTGCTAAAAGCTGAGCAGAAGCGAAGGACATAAGGACACACTGTGCCATAAATGTTTTACACAGCTGAGCGCTGTCTTCCCTGAGGATGCTACCCTATGGGTCTTCACAACCAAGCTACGCTCTGGCAGTAGACAAACTAAATCCAAAAATGTGGGCAGCATGCAGGCAGGAGTGGGCCCTGGATCACCTCTAACCTTGCTCTTTCAGCACAAAAGTGCCTAAATACAGAAGGTGAGGCATCTGCCCAGGAAATTTGTGGCACAGACGCTGCAAGGGGATCCCATGGAGCAATGTATTAGTGTCGTCTTTTATATATCCTCGGCCATGGTTTTGCTGTAGATGACACTAAGATGCACGTGAATGTGGGACCATTGGAAGACATTTGGCTTCATCGTGCTCTGTTCCTAAGTGATGCTGAAGCTGGCTCTGGGCTTGCCAGACCCTGTTAGCTTAGAAGCCTACGCCAGCTGTGAAAGGCTCAGTGAGGTTGGTTTAGACCTTCTTGAACCTTGAGAAGCCAAGTTTACTGGAGAAGTCTAGTGGAGTCTGTACTACCTACAAATGCTCCCGGTTAGCATTGTAATTTTTTTTTTTCCTCTTGGTTATCTCAGCTGGAAATGCTGTTGAAGTTGCCCATAGGACTTCTTATAATTTGCTTCAGTTGCTCCAGGATTTTAAAGTTGTAGTGTATATTTTTCCCTCATCTATGTATTGCCCTGAGATTTATTGGTTTTCCCCTCCTTCGTGGTATCTATGTCTCTGACCTACGGATCAGACATTCTGGACTGTTGTAGGGCAGATTTCAAGGGGATTATAAAACCTGGCAAAAGCTGAAGGAGTCTAGGACAAAAGACACATTGACATTTTTGCAGTCACACAAAAAAAAAAGCCAATATTTTGCAGTGGAGTCCCAGAGGAAGATCCAAAAATTCTTGCAGGAAATGCTGCTGTTCCATGCAAATTTTAAAAGGGAGAAAACCCTCGCTGCTTTTATGAATGTACACGTTCCCTGGTTCCTCAGTGATTTGTAATAGCAGATAATGAGGTTGCAGAATGGTGTTTGTTTAACAGAAAGGTAGGCTGAAGTGGAGTTGGAGTTCACCTGATCAGCTATGCAAAACCCGCTCTGATCCAGCTCAGAGGCTGGCGTGCTGGGGGAGCGCAGGGTGCTGTGCACGGCAGGTAATACGTTTTGCTCAGGTAATCTCCCTACCCAGAGCAGTTTCGGGAACACACACCCACAGCTGATTTCAGAATCCACTATATAAAGCGTATGGCTGGATAGGTCTTTCTTTGAAATGTTTAAAAAATGTTTTTGAATTATTTTACATATTCTAACATTTTAACATATTCTAGTCAAAACTGTGCTTTTATAAAACATTTCTAAGGCTTTTTTCCAAGATTTCCATTGACTGCAGCAGGCTTTGGCACAGACTCTAACTGTACAAAGCCTAGCACTATAAATATAGATTCCCAAGGACTTGACTGGAGGGAGTGACAGATGTATAGCTTGACTCCGAGATCTGCCAGGGCAACATTTTCCAGAAGCAAAAAATGAGAATCATCTGTGTTAAATTTATCCACACTTGGACTTCTTTGGTACGTGCAGGAGAAAATCGCTAGGGAGCGGATGACTTTTTAATCTGCCAGTAGTGTAAAGTTTGTGCGCTGTCTTTGCGGCGATACTGCTTATTATGTTCCTTGGGTAAATTTTACCTCTGATGCAAAGTATATAAAACATCTTCACAAGGTAGAAGGGAGGATCGATAGCATATGGTGAATAACTCCCTCTTCAGCCCCTGCTCGAAGCGTTGCCGTATGCTTTTATGACACAGTTTGTATCTCGGGTCCATATGGCCAGCCTTGCTGTCAATGATATGTGCTCCCTGAGGACCTGATCCAGATCCCACTGGAATCAATGGAAAAGCTGCTCTTGACCTCAGTGGATTTAGAACCAAGCTGAAATGCATTGATCTCCCATTGCCGCCCCACCTCCAACCAGAGACTTTCTTGCTCTTGGGATTGGAGAGGAATCTTTTGCTCGATCTGGCTAACAGTGTAAGAGTATGGTTATATTTTTTCCTCTGATTCTAGTGACCTTTGGGGCTGGAAGTGCATTTTGTACTCGAGCTCTCAGACGGCAGAGTGCTGTGTTCGCTCCTGCTGTGGCAGGGACGGAAATGTGTATTTAGAGGGAAGTTCTGATTAAGATCATCAAAGCATTTCCTTTCTTCAACTCAAACAGACCTGCACAATGCAAGTGCTGCAAGCCAAAAAGCATGATTCAATGCTTTAATCATTACGAGACATGATGGGGATAGAAAGGAATCGCTGGTTTTTCAAGGTGTACTGTGAGGGAGATGCTCTGTACCAGCTTTGTTGGCATAGCTTTCTGCCAGCGCCCACCGTGCCCTTCACCAGAGACAGGATAGAGGGGGAGACGGGACCTTGTCTAGACCCAGAACCGATGCGCTTGTGCTTTTGTTTGCGGCGATGGGCACCAGAGGCAGTTCGAGCTGACCGGCTGAAGCACAGCGCTGAGTAATTCAGGTTAGCAGGAAGGCCCTGGGCGAGCCTCGCCATCGCACCTCCTCTCAGTTTTCCCATCTGTCAGAGGGCATAATAACAGTGACCCTGCCTGCCTTGCAAGGGTACCCTTGCAGGGCCTGAGTCATCTGGGAGGGGGACAGGCTCTGCCCGTTGCCACTTGTTCCAGCACAGTTGCCTGGTGGTTACTGAGAGACCACGGCCGGCTGATGGCAAAAGGGCTTCAAAGATGAAAAGGGCCGGCGCTAACTCATTGCACCACAGGGCTTGACACACCTTTGCAAAACCTGTACTTTAGTGCTTCTTGAGGAGCGAGGGAAAGCAAACGTCTCTGTGGAGGGTCCAAGCTCAATTCTCTTCTCCCCCATCCCCAAGCCACCTCTTTTCTTCTGCGCTGGTGGGAGGAAGAGGCTGGAGGCTGGCCGCAGCCGGCTGGCTGGGAGTCGTTCCAGCAGTGGGGAGCACTCAGCTGGCAGCACACTGGCAGTTCGGAGCTGGAGGACCGTCTCCTGGGGACCACTGCCAGATGGCTGGATGGGAGTATCCCTCGGGCAGTTCCCGGAGCGGTGGAGGCAGCTGGGGCTGGAAGTGAGCAGGACAAAGATGCTTTGCACTGGTTTAGCTGGGAGGACTTCAGGACAGGAGGGAATGTAACCCACTGTGTTCCTGTGGCTGTTAGGCCGAGATAAGGGAATAGCTACTTAGGCAGGGAAAGGGCTGTTAGTGTCAGATACTGCATGGATACTGAGTATGAACTGCGTGTGCAAATGTTTTTCTTGGATCAGTGATGATTGGCTCTGGAATGTGTCACAGCGAAGCCATTTCTAAAGGCACTGGAAATTCATTTACCAAACGTAAGGTGGTCTAATGAAAAGGCACGTGCTGAACTATCTCCTCTGCTAGCCTCCACTGTGCTGCTATTCATGGTTTTACATGGAGGGAGAAGTTTCTGTGCTGAGAGTTAGCCTCGCTTTGCTGGACCTTTGTATCAGGAGGGTGATGGAGCCGCTAGTGTGGCCAGCCAGGGCCTCACCCCTGCCTCTCTCCTAGCTTGGCTCTGGTCTCCAGCATCGGTTCATCGCTCCCATACTCAAAAGCCACATCCCCCAGATGATGTCCTCTCTTACCATGCAGCCTGCAGACATGCTATCCATAGAGGTGAAGGCAGCTCCTCCGTTGCTGTCATGGAGCTTGGTGCTCAACCTGGTGCAAGAGTCAGGCAGCTACAGTCTAAAGTGAGAGAAACATTTTTGACACATACCTATGATGTGATGGATGGCCAGAAGGAAAGGGCTGGTTTTGGGACTGGGGCCCTGGGTTGGCATCTAGAAATTGTTCCGCTGCAGCCTTGCTCCATAGTGTCAAGCACGCTGTTTACTCGCTGAGCTTCCTCTGCCCATCTGCTTTGGTGCCGGGGGTGGAGAATGAGAAATCTGCTGTTGAAACTCTGGGCTCCCGCACAGGGTCACAGTTTTCAGCTATATACGGTGTGATGTGATGATGAGTATGGATCTGCTAGTGGAGGGAGGAAGGGGGACTAACAGGGCTGAAGCCTTACCCCTCCCAGTGTTGCTGAATCCCGAGACGCCACCACGGCCGTCTCATTTGTGACAGCTCAGTCACAACTACGACAACCGTGTTGGGGACTGTTAAGTTTCTGAACAGAGAGAGACGAGAGGATGGGCTTAAGGAAAATGTCACAGCTCTTGGCAAAACACTCTGACCTTTTATAGCCAACGCTGATGTGGTGAGTGAAGAAGTTGCTTCACTGGAGAAAAATGGGTTTTAGGGANTACGACAACCGTGTTGGGGACTGTTAAGTTTCTGAACAGAGAGAGACGAGAGGATGGGCTTAAGGAAAATGTCACAGCTCTTGGCAAAACACTCTGACCTTTTATAGCCAATGCTGATGTGGTGAGTGAAGAAGTTGCTTCACTGGAGAAAAATGGGTTTTAGGGAGGGATTTAGGAGGGCTGTCGGAAGCAGCCTTACACAGAGAAGAAAAAGAGCGCTTCCAGATACGAAAAGCACAAAGAAGAGAGTGGGACGATGAAGGGATGTAGTGGCTGCGTAAGAGGTTTCGCAGGGCAGGGAGAGCTTGAGGCGCTGGGCAGGTGGAAGGGTTGAAGAGCACAATTTATTCCCCACTGGACGTGCCCAGGCCTCATTGTGCTTATACAGTCTGGGTATCGGTGTACCAAGGGCTTGCAGCTACTCAGGGAAGAGAAGTGCTGCATAAATGTAGGATCATTATTCACTCAGCATGTCGACTTGTTCAAATTTCTGTGAGGAGAGCAGGTATATTATGGTATTGTTATCCTATGCAGAGAGTTGTTCATTTTTAATTATAGTTCGCGAGAAATACAGACTCTTGCAATGTGTCGTCTGTTCAAACAGATATATACATCTTAGGGAAAAAATAATAGTGCTATTAAATACTGTTCTTGTAAAGTGTCAGAACAAAGCATGTGTGCATGTCTCCTTGTATCTAGCAATAAAATAAATGTAGAGGACTAAACGTAGAAATGTATCCTACAAATATGTATAGCAGTTAACCGTGAGTCAATGGGACTGATCTGTGCAAATCCCTCAGGTATCTGCATGTAAATAGATACCCCCACACCCCGAGGTTGACATTCAAGAAAAAGGCAATGTCTCCTATTTCCTGCTTTGCTTCCTCGTTCTTCAGAAATCACTGTTCCTGCGTTTGGCAAAAGACCTTTTAGGCATAAACTGGGAGCCAAAAACCCAACGAGATTCAGGGGGGTTCTTCCTGCCCACCGTGGATGTTATTCACATCACCTCGCGGCTGACTGCTGAGAACTGCAGAAAATGAAATGTTGCCATCATCCTTTGTCCTGCAGGCAGCAATTTTCTGCTTGCCTGTGGGAAATAATCCTCTTTTAATTTAATTATTCATTTTTCAATTATTTAATGCAGTACTCTGGGATAGCGGCAAGGCTTTTTGTTAGTTTTCAAATTGCTGCCACCTCAGATGATAGAGGACTGAGACCCAACACCCTGGGACAAGCGGTTCATTTTCTTTGAGCTGCTGTTTTCATCAGAAGGGAAAAGCCGTCTCCTTTCTCTGAGACATCCCTTGGGGAGTTTCGGTGTATCCTGCCAATCTGTTTAGGTCCCACAGAGGCTCAATCCTGTCTGGCCAAAGTCAATGGCTCTGGACAAGAACAGCTGACTGGGGCACCATCAGGAGTCCGTCAGTGTTTCTTCTGTTGCCAGCAAGGAGGCTCCTTGGAGAGCCCCACGAGCACCCTGGCTGCTGCCAGCACCTGTGCTGTACCTCAGAATTTTCTAGCATAGGAAAAGCAAATGTTGGCCCTCCGTGGACGCACTTTACATTGCTCTGCGCTGGCCTCTCGATGTAGCGCGGCGATCTCTTCTGGTATGGTTAGGGTCTTGGCCGAGACTGATTTTGCACTCTGAGCTGTATCCGTGTTAGTTCCTGGATGGCATCGGCTCAGATTTGAAGTGCAGGAGTCAGCCCTGAAAGATTACTGCATCAAATATAAAAGATATTCATACAATATCGACTAGGAAGAAGTTTTTAAAAAAAAGATTTCAGTTCTGCTGTCACTTCTGCAGTTTTTGATAGATGTAACTCCATTCATTTCTGTGCAGCTAATTTTGTTTTATGCCAGCATAAGTGAGAGCAGAGTCAGGCCTTCCTCCTGCAGCAGCTGAAGTGAAAAATGTTTCTATTTTTGAAGCTGAAAGCATTTTTACATTTATTTATCATGTGTCACTTTGTTGGCAGTGGTGGTGTAAATGGCACAGAAAAGTTAACTGAACTGTTTATGGCACTGTTTGTGACCCTGATGCTCACCATCACAAGAGTCACCGGGCATTGCTTGGGCAGCCAAACCAAAGATACCTCTGTTCCTGGGCAAAGGTAAGGCCAATAGTGTTCGCCTTTTCCACCCCAAAGCCGCTAAAAGGGTCTCTTTCTTCTTTATGAATGTCTGATTTTGCACTGCTTATGGATGCTTAATATCTTTAAGCTCTCTAGACCTCTGTAAAATTTGGTTAAAACTGTGCAAAGGATTTAAAAGTTGTTATAGGAGCAAGAGGAGACCAGGGAGGAGAAATTAAGAGATTGCCCAGCCTGTATTTCCTCAGTAAATGCAACTTCAAAAGGGGACAGGTGTTTGGTGGGACAGTCTGCAGGGCAAGTCCTGGCTCCAATAAACACCTCCCCACATGTGGAAACCTGCAGAGACATCGCTGGTAGACAGTGGTCTGAATAAGGGGGGGAAGAGCAGAGCAGCTCATAGCAGCTTCCTAAGGTGCCTCCAAGGCTCTCTCTGAACAGCAAACCCCCCCGTCACGGGACAACGAGCTTCCTTTAATTTGTCTTCGGTCGCCTTTCTAATGCCTGGCTTGTGAAACAGGAAGGCAGGATTGAGCCCAGGGGCGAGGGCTGCTGATTCTGGCATCCCTTTTGCAGGTAGGGATAGCACAAGGATGGTGGGAGATGAGCAACGCAGAACAGGCTTGCGCTGCCCCTCTGTTCNCAGGGCAAGTCCTGGCTCCAATAAACACCTCCCCACATGTGGAAACCTGCAGAGACATCGCTGGTAGACAGTGGTCTGAATAAGAGGGGGAAGAGCAGAGCAGCTCATAGCAGCTTCCTAAGGTGCCTCCAAGGCTCTCTCTGAACAGCAAACCCCCCCGTCACGGGACAACGAGCTTCCTTTAATTTGTCTTCGGTCGCCTTTCTAATGCCTGGCTTGTGAAACAGGAAGGCAGGATTGAGCCCAGGGGCGAGGGCTGCTGATTCTGGCATCCCTTTTGCAGGTAGGGATAGCACAAGGATGGTGGGAGATGAGCAACGCAGAACCGGCTTGCGCTGCCCCTCTGTTCACAGGGGCGACGGTGGACTCTTCCCCTGCTGAATTTGCAGGCTTATTGGCATACAAAATTATACCTCTTCCCCTCTGCGTTGTAGTAAATCCATTGGTAAGGTGTCTCACAGAGACATTTTGTCCCCTCTCACACGAAGAAATTTCCCTCCAGCTAGGAAATTTATTCCCTGTAAAACTGAACAGGAGAATAAGATTTCCAGAGAGACCCTGCAGCTGTAATAAAAGATTATTGCCAATTTCTTAGGCTGTGCGTGCAGACCTTGGCACTCAGGTAGCAAATCTTGTACACCCAAAACTCCACAACCACGGGTACACAAATGTCGGGGCGCAAAGCTCTCAAGGAGCGATGACTGGTGGTTTCAAGGATGCTCATCTCCAGATGAAGATTTCTTTAGAGGTCCTGTGAGGCTTTGCCACGCTGACTAATGAAGCAAGTCAGTGGTACGATGTTAACCTCAGACCACTGTGGTGTTCCCTGAATTTCCTAGGAGACCGGTGGCCACACGGCTCACCTCCCCATCTGCAGGCAGAGAGAGGGGTCCTTTTTTGTCTCCTTTACAGGATGGTGGTTACACTGATTGCGTTAAAGATTGCAACGTTCTCCAAGTGCTAGGGGACCCATACGAGTACCACGGACTGAGATAAATAGAAAATGCTATAATTCAAAGGTTCTTATCTTTCAGTTGCTAATGGCTTAATTAAACAACAACATTTAACAGATGTGCTTTTTCTCCTCCAATAATTCACTCCATCTGTGTCAACATAACTAGGCCCAAATTAGTGCATCAAAATGTAGATCTTAATGTCTTACTACAGTTTGTATGTATTAATGTGCATTTACATATGTATTGTTTCATCTTGTGATGAGATGAATGCCTCCTTAGACGGAGATATTAGAGTTTAAAGAGCCTCTCTTTGTTTGCAAGGATCAAAAAAGCAAAAAACCAGAGGCTTATACAAATACAGATACCTTGAAACTAAGAGAAAATTGGGCACATGTATATTAAAGGTGTTACATACTGACCTGCAGCATCTGTGGCGCTGTGCTCTTTAGGATAGTGAATATCTTGTGACCCTTTGTTTCTGAAGCAATTTTTCTCCCAGCTTGTCATGCTGAGAAAAAAGTTTGCCTTGCATGTGAAAGCAAAAAAAACCTGAATCCCTGAGTTGGAGGAATGGATAAACTAGACATATCTGTAGAGAGCTTTGTTGTTTTATGAAATAGCTTTAATAGTTTTAGAAATTAATATAGCTCTCCTGATTGTTACCATTATTATTTTAAAGCACCCTTACTTGTGCTAAGCTTTGTCAAAAACGCTTGGGAGTCCTTGAAGTCCTTGTGGGCTGTGACCCAGACCTTGCAAACCCTCCTGTGCAATGGATGCTGCACACAGAGGCAGTCGCACTGCTGGGGCAGCACAGACGAGGGCAAGGAGTGTGGTAGTACCCGCTGACTCTGTGCTGCTGTGCTTCCTAACACGTACCACCTCCCGCATGCTGAGGTCTCAGCCTGCCTGGTAGTCGGGACGCGATGCTGCGAGGCGCTGGGCACAGCCTGTGGCTTCCTGCGTGGCTGTGTGACAGGTCCCACCACCAGGCACTCCCAGCTACGTTGTCCTCTGGGCAGTCTGCAGGCTGTCCCAGAGCCAGCTAGGCGTGCGGTGGGGCCGATGAGTGAGCACGGCGTCTTCCTGACTGCTCCTGAGACTGGTCTTGCAAGCTGTGCGAACTCCGCAGCTGAATCCAGCTGGGTGATGATGGCACGAACACTCCCAGGTCCAGATCCTTTGTTTCCTTACAGTCTGAACAGCTTCTTTTTAATGCTTTTGCTATGAATTCTTATGAAGCAGCTGGGTTACTTGACTTTCCCCTAATTTAGTTTGGATTAATTTAATTTTAATCAGTCTGTCTTCTCAGTATCCCATTAACCTTCCAATGAACTCTTCCTGTAAGGGAACTGGGGAAGAAGCCTGTCTACATCTGTTAAAAGACTAGCCTGCTCTTTGGGTTGCAAAGCATTAGACAGGAGAAAAAGGGTTGACATGGTCAGAGGGTACGGTGGGTGGTGACCCAGCTCTGTTCTCACTGAAGACCCCAGCAAAACTGATCTAGTGTCTCCCCATGTCCCTCTGACCCAGCTCGCCCTGGCAGTGGTGTGGAAAGCAGCTGGAGCTGCCTCTGCTGTGAGCCTACCAGGCCCTGGCTCGAGAGCATCAGACTTTGGTGATTCTGCCCTTGCCACTCTGAACCCAAGGAGACATTGCAGACCCAGAGAAACAGACAGTGCCTAGTAGGTATAACCTACATATAACAGGAGTAGAGTTGTATCTGCCTGGTTTTCCCTTGTGTCATACTGCCCAGTTTGCCATCTGCTTAAAAGTGCATTCAGACTCTTAACCAAATTCGATAATGTACATATATATAATAGATTGGTCTCTGCGTTATCATCTGCCCAGGTAAATTTTGTTGACAGTCAACCATGATATCTTCACAGCATTGCTGCAAAGAAGGAGAGCTGAACTGTGCCGAGACTGGCAAAGTGGCAGCAAGGCTTTCCTCTGAGCCACCTCTCAGTTTAATATTTTTTCAAATGAAACATTGCCCTACGTGATAGGGCAATTTAGCTAAGAAAGGCCCGGGGATATGTGGTTACTTTGTGGTTTTTGTGATCTATTGATAATTCCTCACTCATTGCCAGGAAGAGAGCAAGGCTAACTGAGGGTGCTCTGCATCACAGAAGTCGAATGTTCCAGTCTTCTCATTCTGACATGGGAAAATCCCTAGCAACTGCGTCCAAGTTTCATCTGCTAAGGACTGACATGTTGGTCACTTGAGTTATTCGGAGTCTATTTCATCTCTTCAAAAATAGTTATCCAATGAACATGTCCATTGACTATTAAAAGAATAGATATTTCTGAAAATCAGTGGGGCTCTGCCAGTGGTCTCTGGAAAACTCGTATGCCATTTGGCTTCGCTAACTTTGCATTCAGCCTTGCCAGGATTTTTCTCCCGCACAAGCAGCTGATGCCTTTGCCACTAGGGCTGTTAGTGCAGCCGTGAACAGGAGGAGAAGGGATTTGCATGACCGCAAATAGGATGGAGAGTCCTTTACAAAACATCCTTTTTATTAGGACGTAATCTGCAATCTGAAGTCGGGGATGGAGAGACAGGCGGCAGATGTGTGCCAGTGCCCTAGCCCGATGCAGTGGGCTGTGGGGACATCAGCACAGGGTCCAGGAGCTGATGGCTTGTTCCTGAGGGGCTCTGCCCGGGGCTCTCAG
Source organism: Steatornis caripensis (assembly GCA_013398225.1). Taxonomy (NCBI): domain Eukaryota; kingdom Metazoa; phylum Chordata; class Aves; order Caprimulgiformes; family Steatornithidae; genus Steatornis; species Steatornis caripensis. Next base: position 177,718 of record VZSC01006070.1, on the reverse strand, counting down.
CCCAAGAAGAAGGGCTTGTGCTGAGGACCCCAGGCAGAGCCATCAGCTCAGCAGGACCAAGGCCCCAGGATGCACTCTGTGATGAAGACAGCCCCTGTGTGAGCTGTGCAAGGCTTGCCCAAGGTCCACATTACAGCTGGGGATTAAGCGCTCAACTGCAGGCACCTACCTCCACTGCAAGGCCAACCTTAATCTCAAAAGTAAAGTCTTCCCCTGCTTAGTAAGGATAGTTGGCTCTGATCCTGCTAACACCCAGGGCTCTGACAAATGGGCTCTGACAGCCTTAGCTGTGGGGCTCAGGGTGTCTGACCCCCTTGTTTCCCCGTGCCAGGGCAGTCATGGGCTGCTGCGGCAGCTTCACCGGGTGATATGCAAGGGCAGCACCTGAACACATTGCCAGCAACACCGGCAGAGCCTGCTGCTCACGACATCCCTCGCTGGAGTCACTCGAGGCTCTAGCAGTGTTTTACCCACAAGTGGACATTTTCAGGATGGTGCCCCGGAGAATGCGGTGAAGGCATTGCACGGGAACAGCTGTCCCTTTTGCTAATGAGTACTCTAATAGCTGCTCTAGGTGTGCATGGCTTTGTGATTTCTGTACAGGTTTGTGTGCAGAGATCTCCGACACAAATTGAGGACTGTACCAAGAAATGTACCTCTCTTGGAAGATTAGAGTTCAGTCAAGAAGACAGGGCTGGCAGAGCACCATGGCAAAGTCAGGCTCTCAGAATTGAAGAGTTATTGAAAAGAACACGGGTTGTGCAACTTCAGTTGAACAGCCCCTACAATACGCAGACTTTAATTGCTCATGTATCTGAATGCGTGTTAATTCTAATCTGGTTTTTCTACGGGACTCTTGCCATAATTGGTGCATAGGATAGAAATCCCATTTGATCGCCACTGCGGAATATGGTATTTTCCCGTTTTCCCATATTGTCCTTTCCTTAGGTTTCTGTCCATTTTCATTCTTTTCTGTCCAAGCAATCACAATTCTCATTCAATTCCTCATCAGCTTTCCCCCCATCACTGCCTGCCTGGCACCTACAACCTCCCCAGTCACTCCCGGCGTTCGCAGCTGTGACAGGCTCTCCCAGGTCCCTCGGGGATCAGGTGTGCCCGTGTTAATCTGCCACAGGCCAAGTAATCCCCCTGGCTAAACCTGGTCACTGGGTGTCTCTTCTTCCACCCACCAGTCTGCGTCACCTGCTTCTGGGGTGGCCTGGGCAGGTCAGCGGGACACACAGTGCTAGGGGAGAAGCAGGCTGGAGCCTGCAGGGATGGAGGACCTCAAAGCTCATCCTCTGTCTCAAAACCGCCCACCCTTCAGCCAAGCACCCGTAAATTAGGAGCAAACAAAAAGCCCTTGTTTGCTGTCTTCAGAAGCATCCTTTACTCAGGCAGGAGTCATCAAACCACCTTCTGCCACCTCTCGCCCCTCCGGTTCAGTGAGGCAGATATCCTCTGGGCACAGCTCAAAGCCACCCTTACCTGTCCAGCCAGAAAACAGGGTCAGTCAACAATTCATCAGAAGATTAATTAAACTATAAGCAAATGACTAATCTATTGTGAAGGAAAACGCTCTCTTTCTTGTTGTGGCCACACAGGCAGATCTCAGACCCAGACCTTCCCTCCCTGTGACCGTGTGCGTGACAAAACAACGTAACTGGGTTTATTTCGCTTGCATACTCGCATGCCTGAGATTAGTGCATGCGGCTCATACACAGCTTTTGTCCGAGAGCGAACACAGCAGCAAGCCCTTCCTCTCCGAGCCGCAATGGGTTTGGGAGGCTGTCCACTGGCACTGCCTTTTGCGGGATGTGGTGAATCGGGGCCACCTTGGTCCACCATCTGCTCTGTGTCCTTGTCCCTTCACCTGGTCGCTCTGGGCATCCTCTTGCTCTGTGACGGTTAGCAGGGTGAGAACACGGAGCTCTGAAGAAACTGTGCCCATTTTCCATCACACTATCCATACAGGGACCTGGGGATGTCCCAGTGGAGACCCCAGAGCCAGGCAGTGGCACAGAGCGGGAAAGTAGCACGAGACTTGAGGAGGACGAACTTATTGGGGAATTCCACTGAATTACTGAAGTTCTTACATGTATCTTAACATATGGTCTTGTTTTCCAAAGGCTTATACCTAGCCCAAATTTGGGACGATTTTCACAGGAACAGCAGAAGGCACACCCCAAAGGCCTCTTGCACCTGCCAAATTTCACAACTCTGCTCCAAACCATGGAAAAATAGAGCTCGGAAAGGTCACTGATATTTTTAGCCTTACTTCGTAAGGAAATAACAGCTATGCAATCACACAGCCGCTCGCTCCCTTTGCGTTCCCTGCTATTACGTTGGAATTGTTGGCCAGCCTCACCCAAATTTGACAGAGGAACGGAAGGCACAAAGATATTAAGTTCCTACAAGCTTCATGAAAATAGGAACTGGGCGAAGCAGAGATCCCAATAACGCCAGCAACGAGAGGGAAGCAGCAGGCGCTCAGCCTTTACTGGACAACAGATAGAATATCATTCCTCTGCTTTGGCAATAGGTTCCCTCTAGGATATAGGGGATACATTTTGGTTGTATCACATGTTAGCACCTCATAGTCTCTGGGGCCAGAGCCGATGGGCTCGTGGGGGAGGGTCCACGGCTCTTTATTCCCCTTATGAGATGTAGCAGCCAGAAGAGTCACTGTAGTGACGCCTTCAGTGCAGCTTTGTGGATGGTCTTAGAGTGATCTTCTCAGGCGTTACCTGAGTGTAGACAAATATTTGGGTGCAGTCAAATAGTTTGTGTTAAATAAAACGTCTTCTGTGATCTCCTTGGAACCTGAGGATTTTGCTAGAATATTAGCTAATATTTAAAAAGGGATGCCTGATATTTGAGTAACATAATTTATTTGCATCTCTCTGTAAATATGGGCTAATTACTTTCTCACTTTAATGACCTCTCATATTTTATGTGGCATGTAACATCCTGAGAGGACATAAAAGATGGCACACAAATACGAGGCTATTAAGGCAAGGACTTATTTGTAACTTTTGAGGGAAGGACTGTAAGCAAGACTGTTTTGTGCCTGTAAGGAAGACCCCTAGAGATCCCAGACCAGCAGCCACCCAAAGGCCCACAGGGATGAGCCAGGCGAGTGCCTGGGTCCCCTGGTCCCCCAAGGGCAATCTGGCCATGTGTCCAAGTGGAAAGCGACTGTAATCCTACCTCCATAGGGAGTGCAGTGCGTCAGAACCGGGGGTAAAGAGCACTCTGCAACTATGACTAGCCTTTAATAGAGCAACAGGCAAGTCAACAAACAGGAGGAGGAAGAACTCGGGAGGCATCCGAGTGCCGAGCTGGTCCAGGCTGGCTGACGCAAACGCCCGTGGGTCTCTGCCATGATCTGCTGGAGTGTTAAATTGCAAATAAGGCTCTTATCAGACTAGTTAGCCTCACAGGGTGGATGTGGGCACGGGTCACCTGACTTGTCAACATCTTCTGGTCCTCAGATGTATGGGTTTATTCTTGACTCTGCTCAACCAAGTATTTTTTTGCTCAGCAGAGGGTCGGCAAGTGACACTGATCTGTGATATCCTTTCTTTGTTACTGGTGTATTGCCCAGCATCTGTGTCACCCACAATCGTTACCAGCGATGATATTAGGTTTTCTTCGAAGAAGTTATGGAAAATATTAGCTGTAATGTAGGCAAAATAAATGATCTCTGAAGCGGCCCACATGCAATGCACACAAGAGAAGATGATCCCTATTCACAATTTATTTTAAGATGTAGACATTAAGCAGCTTGTAGTTGCGTAATTTAATTTAATATTGACACATTGATTTCATGCCATTCTAGTTTCTAAGCCAATGTCACGCAGTACCAAGTACAAGGCTTTTTATAAAGCAAAATTTATCATCCCATCAGAGGCGGCCGGTTAGTTTGAGAAAGCACATTTTATATAAACCAGTGTGGATTGGCATCAGGTTTAGTGACCTCCTTTAATTTTTACCTCCAACACGGTGCTAGCTGTTGCATTATTTGGCCTGTATCTTATCTCACTTTGTTAGTTTGAATCTTAACCCTGTCCTGCAATAGAGCCCTGAAGCAGTTAATGTCAGAGTCATGTCAACTTATACAAGAAATGACCTGGGTAATTTCCATTCTTGTAATTTCCTTGTTTTATTCCACTCCTAATCCAAAAGTAAATGACAAATTTTGAAATATCCTCTGGAATTAAAATTCACTTTACAAGTGTATTTTGATTTAATGGAAAGATTTTCAATGAAACAACTGCTCTGTAATGTTTTAATAAGATCAGAACACTTTGCTTAAACAAAGAAAACCATAATTTTACCAAAATCAAATAGGGCATTTTAATTTGTGTAAAAAGGCAACCTCTAATAGAAAAATACTTGGTCAGAACATTTTTTATCAGCTCTGTGTAGGATGGGGGAGGAGAAGATGCACAGCGATGCTTCCCAAGTTAGTGCCTGCCCAAGCCCGATGCCCTATGAAGCGCTGGCACCTTGCACAGTGCCTGCTAGCTTTTTCCCAGTTTGGTTGCATTAAGTTCCACCAAAAGAGAAGACCGACCTGCTGTGTGTGCTTTCCCTGCAAGCAACTGATAGAGCTGTGCAGCACTGGCATCCCACAGCAGATCTGCCCATGTACCTGGTGCTCAGAGGAAAAAGAAGGCTCTTTTGGAAGGGATTAATCAGTAGGAAAGGAAACGAGCCTGCACGCTTGGTGTTCATTATAACTAGGGAAATGTCAGTATTTCTGTCCGAAGGGGAAGGTGGGGAACAGGGTGATTCATTTTTCCTGAGTTGACCTCAGTTTGTACAACTAGAAGAAGGGAATCAACTTTTTAATTCATGCCATAGCAGTTTATACGTTTAAATCTGGCGGTCAGGGCTCAGCCCTCCACGTTGCCTTCGATGGCAACAGCAATACCGGCTCAGCAGAGGTGGTGACGTCTCGGAGCAGTGAAGAGATCTCAACAGAGCAGCGCCTTGTGTTCAGATATCAGCTATTCCACAAGGAAAAAAACTGTCTTAGGAATCCCTGTTTTACCCTCCTTAGCCAAAGGGTAACAATTCTTGTTGCCATAGCTCATGCTGCCTCTGTGGAAGTAGGGAGGTTTCCAAGGGAGTGGGGGAGAGGGGAAGGGGGAGCTGGAAGATTTCTGAGGGGCATCTCTGGACCACATGCTGTACCCCTGGCCCCAAGCCCTGATGACTTTTTTCTTAGCTGGTGGTTTGTGCCCACGATTGCCATGTCCTTAGTGTGAGCAGGGATTACCTTTTGTATTACCAGATGTCATGAATGGAGGGTACTTAATCAGGCTTTTTTTGTGGCTGTTGTTCTTATGATAGAGGAAAATATTCTCTCGTCATGTATTTATTAACGTTTTGCATGGAGGTAGCATGTCTCTATCTGCAGCTCTGTTACAACTAAGCGCAAAACCTACTGTTTTCAGTTCTTACTGTACGAACCAGACCTCTAAGCAGGGGAGGCAAAACCCCTCTATCTACTATGGAAGATTTCTGATGATTTTTTCTTAAAAGCTGCGTGTATTTAGTCGAATGTCTATCGTATTATCGCTTGGCCTGATAGTCTAGATACTTTGTCTCCTTGACAACATCCAGCACGGAATATCCCACTGTCGCCAGACGCTGCGGGAATCTTGCCACCCCGGCGAGCAGGAGGGCTCAGCCCAGAGCGGCAGGCGAGGAGCTTGTTAGCAGTGTGCCTGCAAGGGGACGGAGGCAGTTGGTAGCCAGCCTGCCTTCATCCCTGCTGTGCTCAGCCCCAGGTAAGTCTGAAAAGCCACGAACCACAACAAAATAAACATTTCTGCTTTTCAGAAATGTAAAAACTCAGTGCGATGGAATAATTAATGCAGCTGATTAAAGGGGAAGATTACGCATTAGCAAAGGAAGATAAGCATTGAATTTCCAGCCCTGTTGCCTTTCAAACTTTAATATTTGTTCCAAAGGTGGCTGCAGACTTATTTGCCTTTCTACGTATGTATGTATGTAACATACATATGTACGATTAGAATCTCCTGCCCTGCTTTAATAATATACTTAATTGCTTTCTGGCCCCACCTCAAGCTGCCTGATTTCATTTCACAGGGAAAAGATTCTTTGCTGTTGGCCTTCAGCAAATAAATTACCTGCCATCCTTAATCTGGGTAATAAAAGGTAGTGCACAAGCCTGCTCGCAGTTCTGCACGTTGCATCTGCTTCCGCACAAAGTATTACTGACAGCTATTTTCCTTGTGCCGTCCCCAGCAAATGGAGTGAGTACATAATGTAAAATGTAAACCCAACAGATTCGCTGAGAGTCGGATTCCTTGTCTTCCATTACTCTTGCTGTGACACTAAATTATTTGCATATGACATTTGCATTACATATTACATCTACCATGCTAACTTTTAAAATGCCATGCATTATAATAAATGGTAAATATACAGGTGGAATACTTTGATCAACTCACGTGTTTGCATATGCGCATACTTATACACGAAAGCACGCATGCGCACATGAAATACACCCATACGTGGCCATGCTTCATGCTGTTCATGTCAATACGCTTTTCCCCCAAAGTGTTTTACAATGGGACACAAAGCGGAAGGTGGAGGAGGCACATAAAAGAGAAAGAGGGACCAGTGTTTAGGTAGGATTTTTCCATCTGAGGCAGAGTCACCAATGTGATGTTTTTCATTACAGGAGGGCAGCAGGAGGCAGGATTGACCAAGGCCGGGGGGAACATGCAGCCCTTCGCTCTTATCGCTTTCCCATGGGGGACTGTGGGGATGTAAGGTCCACGGTGGTACAAACATCACAGCCAGGCAATTCCCAGAACATCACATGTGAGGCTGCAAAGATGAGAAGCACATCACACCCTTTAAAAGAAATCCATCGGGAAGAAGGAGCTCCTGAAGATACCATCACCTCCTCCTTGGGGTGCACGCTGCGCATCTGTGCTTAAGTGTCTAGGTGGTTGTGTGTCTCTTTGGTGGAAGAATACAGGGCACTGAAGGCTTCCAGACTGCCTTGTTGGTTTGTTTCTTTTTTTAATATCAGGAGGAAGGCGTAGGAGGTGACATTTTTTCTCTGATAAATATCAGACACGTTCCACATTTGACTTACCAGGAAATAAGGACAATGCCAGCAAATGTCAGCGCAAAATTTGCAGTAGCCTCCTTTTGTACTGGTTTTGTTCAGCTCCCCGTCAAGTGAACAGCCAGAAAGGGCATGAAATCACGAGAGGTGGGACGTGGTCGGGACTGGGTCACAGCGGAGAAAATTGATCAAGGTCGGTCCCCAACATTGGCAGATGCAGAGAAGTATGGAATAGATTGTGCATGGGTTTGGTCCTCAACATACTTCACAGCTGGCTCCCATTTAAAGCCAGGCAGATATGAAAACATATGGGATATTGCCGGCTTGCCTGGTTTAATGACGGTAAAATACCATTCCTCACTCAAGCAGTGGGGGGTGGGAGCTTCTCAAAGGCAGGCGGTAAAGGCAGTAATGAAAGTAAATTGAAATACACTGATGAGCTCAGGAACAGCAGGAAAGAGGGGAGATGGGTACCCAGCAGGGGAGTGCTCCTTCAGCAACTCATGAGAGGGAAGAGCTGCATCCACCCTGCTCCAGCTTGCTTTATCGCCTGGGAAGAAGCATCCTTTGACCGGGATGCCAAGGAAGAGATTTCCTCTGTGGTTGCTCCCGATCCTCCCTCACGTGTGGGTTTTGTGTTTGCCTTGTGGGTCCTCCTGGGCACAGGCTAAGAAGTTGAAGCAGTCACACTGCTCCTTCTTCTCCTGTGCTGTGTTCCAAGATGGGCCAAGTGATGCTCAGCTGCATCCCTGCTTCACCTGCACCATGGTCATTCTGTCATGCTGGAAGCTGGACCTGTACAGCCTGGAACTGCCAACGTACTCATGGGCATGTCCAGCAGCATCATCCCCATGGCTGAGCATGCATCCAAAGGACAACAGTAAGACTTTCTGTGTACAGGGCAATGCTGTGCACAACACTTAGAGCATCGCACTGATGTGGCCTTTTCTGCCTGTTCCTTCTCTGGCTCATGGTGAGGTGCCTCAGGTAGACCAACATGGCTAGCATTGCACCGGTGGGCAAAATTAGGCAGGCAGAGATAGGGAACGGCCTCTGCGGGAAGACAGGCTGGATAGGCTGGGATGTACCAGCCTGGAAGAGAGAGGGCTGTGGGGCAAGTGTGAAAGTGCGAGACGTCTGTGAAAGAAAGGGAAATGGGGAGAAACTTTAATTCCTTCTCACCAGACTTAAAGGCATAACATAAATTTATTAGGCAGCAGGTTTACAAAAAAGGGGGGAAAAAAGGGTATTTCAGCACTTAGTTGCCCTTTGAGATTGTTGGCACAGGGTGCCAGGAGCTTTGTAAGGGTTCAGAAAGCAGCTAGACAAATTGAAGAAAGCAAAATCCTTCAAGGGCTGCTAAACACATGGATGTCACCTCAAGCCGGTGAAGTCCATGAGCCACCGGGTGGGATTGCCCTGGGGCAGACTCGTGGCACGCCTGCTCTTTCCTTGCGCCCTCCCTAAACATCTGCTCAAGCCACTGGGTAGGGGCTGGGGAGTGCTGGCTGTCCAGGACAGCTGTTTTCTGTTCTTGCAGCCTGCTGTGCTGTTTTGACATTCCTCCAGAGTGAATCACCTCGGCCAGCTTCACCTCCTGGAATGAGACATTGCAAGGGCAGAAGCTGAAGGGGCCCGGTGCGCTCAGCCCATCGGCGGAGCGAGTGGGGAAGTTACCCCTGAGCTACACGAGTGCCACGCTTCAGGGAGGCACCACTGGATTTACATCCCTGCCACACATGAAGGCTGCAGTGAGTGATCGCGTGCTAATGAACGGGCTGCTTTGTAGATGGCAAGATACTATAGAATGCGTTGCACACATGTCACAGGGCTTTTAACATGCTCTGGCCTTTTCCCACTTCAGGAGTAAGATGGCCTCGGTTTTGCAATGGAATATTTCGGTCCTTGTGAATATCATCAACAGCAACGGTTAATGGTAGATTTAAAAAAAAAATAAAATACGAACTTCAGAGTTTCTCATCCGGGGTCTTTCAATGCTATTTCGTTACGCAGCTTGATGACACTTAAAAAAAAAAAAAAATTCATGAAACCTTTTTGGTATCGCTGCATCTCCCCATTCCTGTAGCTCTGGACTGAGAAACACTAAGGCTACAAAGAGCCCTGAGCTTGACTAAGCTCACAGGGACAGAAAAATAGAAAACTTTGTAGCTTTGTGCTCAGACTTGCTGCCTGCTAAAAGCAAGGGAGCTGGTTTTAATTTTAGAGGTGCAAATTAAACCATATGGGAACAAAAACTGAACGACACAGGTGAAACTCCTAAAAATTAAAGTGTAGGAAAGGAAAGGGAAGGCAGGCTGTGCTGTTTGGGAAGAGGATCCCTGGAGCCTTTGCTGCAAGAACCCCCAGAGGCTGCCCCGGAGGAGGTCCTCGAGGATGCTTGTGGGCCAGCCGGGGGCTGGCTAGCTCGTTAGGTTCCGGGTGGCTTTAATTGCGCTGCACCTTGGATTTTCCTCCTTCCTCCCCCTCTTTCTCACAAAGCGAGGCCCTGGAGACACATCAGGGGTCACGAGGAGAGGCACGCTGCCTTGGCAAGCCCTTTCAGAGCTCCGGAGAGCGGAGGCGGGCAAGTGAATCTCTGTACTTTACCCTTTAGCTTTCCAGGTACAGCAGCTGTGTCTGGCCAAGGGCTGGCTGAGGCCATCGTTTCAAAATCACGCCAGAAAGGTAAAGGTGCTCTGTGGCATAGCCCTCGCTCAGGGCTCGGCTGTCTTCTCCGGCTGTTGGCTCCATGTCCGGGCTGGCAGAGCAGGGGGCAGCGGGAGCTGGTGGAGGGGCCGTGCGCGCTCCCAGCAGGCAGAGGAGACCCAAGGGAACTCTGATTGCTTTGGGGCGGGGAGAGGAAGAAGAGATGGTGGGCGGAAGGCCTGGGCAGCCTCGCCAAGGAGACCCACACGAGGAGCAGCAGGGGAGGTGGCCTGGGGTGTACTCGTGTGTGGTCACACCATCCCCGCTGTTGCACGTGTCCTTGACTTGGACCCCTTGGGACTTCCCGTGGGAAGGGGCTGGGGAAGTTGAACGCACCTGGCCAGGACATGACCCCCAGCACATCACTGACCTGCCCAGCGCTGGGTAATTGGGCTCTTCTCCTGTCCAGAGGCGACAGCAAAAGGGCAGGTGAAAGGGGCCAGATTTGTCCTTACCAACTTCTTTGAGGGCACAGAGGCTTGGGGGCTGCTGGCAAGGCGGCCACGCTCGGGGCATGCTGAGAGCTGCTGGGCTCCAGCTTTCAAGGGGGGATCGTCTGCGCCGCTTGGCACTAGGGCTCAGCTTCAACTTTAAAATCAAAGAAAAGCATTTTTTTCCTTCAGTTTCTGTTGGAGGTGGGCTCGGGCTGAAGCCCTGGGCACACACCCTGACTCAAACTCAATACGTAAAAGAAGGGATGGGTATTTTTCCTCCCCATTTAAGACGGCTTTTTCTTTAGAGAAGTTTTGCTCCAGCCCAGAGAAGCAGGATCTGTTCCTGAACCCGGCATTTGCACCAGGAGGAGCAGCAGGCAACTGGCAGAAATAATGGGTGCACCCAGGGCTTAGAGCATCCCGAGCGGACCCTGGCGACATCCGCTCTGGTGAGACGAGCGAGCCCTGGGGTGTGGAAACAAAGCACAAAGACTTGCTCTCGGAGAGAAGCGGGAGAGGAGTGAAGGAATACATCTGTTTAAAAAGCAAGTTTTTGTATATCCAACAGAAATAACATTTCAGACCTGCAGTAACACATAGCATTAAATTCAGCAGAGTGTTCAAGCTGCTAATATATCCTGTTGTCATGTTTCTTCTAGGTTTGCTTTGTGCTGAAGGGACGCTGTCAGAGACCCAAAGCCAAAAACTTCAAGTTTATAAAACAAAAGGTCTTTTTTAATGTCTTTTTTTGTTGTTGTTTCAATAAAATAAGGTCTGTTGCTTAGTTTAACCATCCCTGGCTGGTCTTGGGAAGAGAAACAAAGCAGGGCTCTCTGACGCAGGAGGAGCAGAAAGCGTCAATGGCAGTAGCATTTCCTTGTCCCGGCCAAGCAGGACATGAAGCATGAGCCCACCACCTCAGCCCTGGAAAAAACATTGCATCCTGAAATGTGCTTGGATAAAAATACACCCCAGGTCCGAAGGGCAGCGCAGGTGAGAACAGAGAAAAGGAGTTAAGGGGCTTTCATCCCCTCCCTAGCTTTAACGTGTTTTTGATAATAGTCCATATATCTCAAAATGCAACCGCCTTGCTGAAGAGTTCAGGGTTATTTATAGGCATTTGGGATTGTTTTTTGTACCCAAAAGCTCTCTCCAGGACTACAAACAGGAGGCCAGCTGGAAGGCTCGGGTTTTAGGTTTGCTTTGAATGGCCAGTGCTTCCTGGGGAGCTGGAGAGGGTTTGCTCCAGCCCCTGGTTCCCCAGCAGGCTGGTGGCACCAGCAGCAGGGATTGCTGGCCATGCAGGCGGCCTGCGTCACAGGGATGGGGCACGGGGCCGCTGCTGGCCCCAGGGTTTGGAGGGGGAGCAGGGATGATGCTCCAGAGCACCATGCTGCCGCTACCAGCGTGGCAGCCGTACTGACTGGGTCGTGCTTTGGGACAGTGAGCCACTGCTTTCCCTGCTCCCTGAAAGGACCAGGAGACATCTCGATCTGAACTTCTGGGGCTTTTTGCTGGTTTGTTTTCTTTCTGCTGTGCTGGAATGCATAGTGTCCATCGTGGCGGTGGCTTGTATGCACCGAGGCTGTGTGTGCAGCCTGCGCAACACCTTAGAGTGATGGTTGCAGTGCCCCTCGTGCAACGGCAGGGGGGTGGAAAGCCATGTTTCCATCTGCACATCTCACAGTGATTATTCATGACCTTTTGAAGAGATTCCAAAGATTTTTGTCAAAAACGTTCAAAGTCTTTGAATTGGGGCTGGACCTCTGAAAAGTCAGGCACTACCTCTGGCAGGGCTCGTGAGCTCAGCGCAGGAATCGCTGGGTGAAGCTTCATGGCTGAGTTGTGAAGAGGTAAAACCAAGTCATGCTAATGGTCTCTTCTGGCCTGACTATGGATGGGTCAGCCAGCGGAAGAGCGCCAGGCTTTGCATGGAGCGGGACTGAGCCTGGCTTGGTAAAATCAGGGCACGGGGGCTGTGCTGCCATGCAAAGTGGAAACAAGGCTGTCCCTAAAGCCGTACCTCATCCCAAGGACCGTCCACTAGTTTTGGTATCGGGATGGGGATCCACAGAGGACATCAGAGAGGAGAGCTGTGGGACACCATGCACCATGGCCTCCTTCGCACTCCTCCTCGGCTGAGCTCAGGGCCGTGCTTTGCCCGTCCCGCTCGGCTGACCCAGGGCACGCAAGGAGATGGGTGGGAGGGAGGAGATCTGAGTCTGTTGCGGTGGCCCTGCTTTTACAGGCAATTAATAATGAATCACATTTGAGCAGGCTGCAAACTGAAGGTTATAGCATTGCCAGAGGAGGAAAACCCAGCGGGAGCAGGTGGCAGGAGAGCTGACTCCAGGTACTGCCAGCTATGCCAGCTCGCAAGCAGATGGCACGGAGAAGTGGAGGCTCTGAATTACTGAGCTTTGGATTTATTTTAAGCGAGGAACAAAAAGCACTATGGAAAATTGACCCAAGATCCATGCCTGTAGCCATGATTTTTCCCTGTGTGTTTCTGCAGGGCTGCACTAGGCTGTCACCTCAGGTGTGGTGCAGTTTCCATCCCTATGTTTATCACATGGGGTGATAAGCCCTATGCTGCTTGTGAGTTGTGTCTTCTGCTTTGCAGTTACTACCTGCCAATGAGAAGCAGGATGTTTGTGTAAAATAGAGCTGTTTTTAGAGCGGGAGGCTGATTGCTAGCCAGTTATCTCCAGAGAGGCAGATGGCTGCACGATGAAACTTTCCCCGAGCTCCAGGGCAGGCAAGTGGGAAGGCAGAGGACTTTTCACCTTTAAACTTTTCCGCACACTCTGCCCAGGTGACTCTCAGCAGTAAAAGCTATTCCCAGCATGCAGGCTGGGTGAGGACGGTGCCATCATGACTCCCTGGCAGCCCATAGCTGGCATAGCTCGGCCCCGAGGGGAGCATGCTGCTCCAGCTCTGGCTCCTGCACCAGGCACACCGCCCCGCGCTCGTCCTCACAGCGTCTGTTTTGTCTATGGGCTAACATTTTCCATTCCATGCATCCAAAAAAAATACAGCCCAGCTGAGCCGGAGAGTCCCCTGCACTCCGACACCCTGGGGCTGCAAATATCTCCTCCTCTGGTAAAGACTTGCGTCAAGGGCTCTGTGCTCCCCACCGCCCTGGAAGGCAGCTCCCACAGCCGGTGATGGCTTTTTTGCCTCCTGACACCCCTAACACTGGCTCCTCGGGGCAACTGGATGCTGGGAGAAGGGATTGCACTTTGCCCTTCTCCAGGCAGATGGCTGAGACCTGAGATGAAGCGACGCCCCGGACAGTCGTGGTGCTGCCAGGCCTCCGCGCTGGCAACTGGGAAAGGCAGCAGAGGATGCAGGTGCCATCCGTCCTGTGTGTTAAAAGTACAAACAGCCTGACTTGGAGTTGTGTGCCTCTTTAAAATGGCTGGTGGAAAGGAAAGCCATAATCTGAGCCTGGCTTTGGGCTCTTCTGCCTTCTCAGGGCTGTATCCCACAGCACGTTTTTGGAAAGCGTGATTTTGCACACGGGGAAATTTCCAAACAGGTTCTCCCCCACCATCGGGTAGGAGGAATGGCTCGAGGTGCCAGACAGAACCAGCATGACAGTGATGGCCTTGCCGAGCGGGAAGGCTGCAGGTGGCAGCTGCATAGCATGGCGAGCAGTTTAATAATGTACCCGTTCCTCACAGCGAGCCCAGGACCAGCCCCAACAAAAGCGGTGGTGGGGGGCAGAATCTGAGGTGCATAGTGCAGATCCACTGTTGCACGTCTGCCTCTGCTATCACACAGCAGCCCTGCGGCTGCTGCGTGAGTGCATCACGCTTGTGCCGAGCCAACAAGCAGCCTGCCCTGGCACAAGGGCGTTTGACCCGGCAGGGCTGATGGCCAGCCTAAGCAAAAGGCAGCGGATGTGAAACTCACGGCCCCACAACGTACTGAGAACAAGAGTGGAGGAAGAAAAATGAATGTGCTCCAGGGAAGCAAAAACTATGGTGGGGGAGGGATGTTTGTATAAATAAAACTAATTGCCTGGCATGGGAGTGGCTCTAGTTTTGTTGTTTATATCTTTTCTTTCCAGATACTGCCTATCCCACATTGCAGGTGCAGCACAGCCTCCTGCAAAAAGCCACAAAGCAGACCAGCAGCAACAGGAAAACATCCCCGGCTGCCTCTCCCATGCCTCTGGAAGAATTGCATGGCACAGCCTTGACAAGCACAGCAAAGAGAGCAACCTCGTGGCACGCCTGGGAAGCTGGCAAGCGCAGCAGCAGCATCCACTTCTCCCCAAAGGCTTATGAAGAAATTCAAGACCTAATTCTGTGAAGGACATGAGGGCTCCTGATTACCAACACACCTTGCATAATCGTGACTGGGAAATCACTCCATCACATGAGGGAAAGCATGGTGGAACAGAGACGGAGACAGAAAATAAGGAGCTGGGATCACTTTTGTCAGTGTAGCTGTAGGAGTGATTCGCAAATTCGTTAGGAAGGCTGGTGGTGTTTAATGCATGCCTTAGTGATCTGGGAAAAGAGGTGAGCATCGAGATGGCAAATCCGCAGATGGGCCCAAATTGTCGCAGTTGCTCAGGATGAGGCTGTGAAGAGCACTTTTACGGCGAGACCCCTGCCCAGGAACTTGTCCCCTTCACTCGGGGTGGTGTGGGAGTCCGTGCTCGTTTGGGGCTCACTGGTGGCACCCTTTGTATTCTGGCTATAGCGCACAAAGCAGCGGGGCTTCAACTGCCCCATCGTTCAAACGGGTCCTGAAATAAAGCATATGACAGCAAATTTTGGAGTCGTCCACCAGCTGGTTAGCACGCACCCTGGGATGCAGTGCAAGCAGAGTAACAGGCATGGGGGGCAGCTGTGCGGGCAGATGGGGACCTGGGAATGAAGAGATGGAGAAGGTTTTCCTGAGGCACGTCTTCTCAACTGAGGTCTGAATGAGGGGGGCTTCCATGCCCGTATCTCCTTTACTCTGCCCCCATAAATCCACCCTTCATTTATCAAAACCAAAGGAGATTGCTGCCTTTTTCTAAAAATCAGTGAAGCTCCCACCCAAGTCTAACTTCAGTGCACCACCGGGAATCAAACCAGGCAGTTTTGCAGGGCCAGAAATGCCTGCATTCCCATACGTTCCATATGCAATCAAGTGGTGGCCGAGGCATGGTAGGACGATACTCGGAGCAGGCTGCATCCCTCCAGCTGTGCGCCTGTGGGGAGCCCTGCCGGGGCCCCGCGCTCTGTCTGGGCTGCGTGCGTGCCCCCCTCGCTGACAGTGCATTGCTGTGTGTTGCACCTTGCCAAGTCCAAGGAGTGAGAAAAGTCATGTGGAAATATAATGCATAATTGGAGGTTAGTCATACGTATATGTCTCTATATGTGTAACTAATATATTTGCACAGAGTGAGCATAAGAAACCATCATGAAACATAGGAGAGAGGAATCAAACACTCTATGTCACAACATTTTCTTTGATTTTTCAAAGCCTGTGTATAAAATGGAGATAGATAGTGCTTTACGCAGTGGTGGCCAGCTCATCTGTGTTTGTAAGATGCTCGGACATTGCCAAGGTTGCAACCACAGGAGCAGGCAATAGAGTGACCCTGTGATCCTTTTAATAAAGGTCTCATCAATCTAAAAATTAAATATAAGATGTTAGAGATTTACTGAGAATGGAATGGAGAAGAAGAAAAAGGAGGGGAGGAGAGGAGAGGAGAGGAGAGGAGAGGAAAGGAAA
>VZSC01006070.1:142234-161423 GCA_013398225.1 Steatornis caripensis | reverse complement strand
GGAGAGGAGAGGAGAGGAGAGGAGGAAATTCAATTTCTGCCAACAACAGATGCCAGATCCTCCCTCTGGAATAGGCACAAATCCTGAGGAAAGCAGCGTCATAAGCCACTTCCTCTTGGACCAGAAAACAATAGCTGTGTGCTAAGCCTCTAGTGCATCCAGGCACAGCCTTAAATGAGCTACACTGAAGGGCAAGACACCAGCGTCCCCACATTTCCTAGAGATCTTTGTCAACCTACCTCAAACTCAGGGCCTGACTCAGCAAGATGGGGAATTTACACCCACCGATATCCCAGTTTCGACAGGCTTAAATACGTGCTCAGCAGCACGTGAGCCTGATGGACCAGGCTGTTTAATGCAGCAGTCTATAAAGCTGTGGTAAACACTAAGGTTAGGTCTCACTGCACTTTCAACCTGCCTAAAGACGTTATGGTGTGCGTGCTAAGATGCTGTGCTGAATCAAACCTGAGAAAAGCACCTTGTAATGCCATGGTCAGGGTGTTAGGTGGTGCTATCTTGTGCATGGGGGGAGCCGTCAAATCTCAGGAAGATGAATTGTGTGTTGCTTCAAAAAGCACGCCTTAACTTCATGTTTTCACGTGTATAATAGTGGTGTGGCAGCGGTAGTGCAGTGATAAAGCTGAGTCTCGAGGTAGCTCAGCAGGAATGAATAAATCTTCATAATTGACAGGCCGTAATAATAATAAATGCATGAAGGGTTTATTTTTCCCTCTATCCAGTTAGAAAATGACTACATGGGAATCCTTGCCAGCAATTGGGACTCTTCTAAATAATTACCAACTCAATCCGCTCTGTAACCTCTGCCAGCTTCAGCATCTCAATAATTGAAAAGGTACCTCTTGTAGCTAATGGTAAAGAGAACACATGTTTCCCCTTGGAAGCTTTTTCCTTCTTCTTTCCCATCATTTCCACTGCCTTAAGCCATACAGTGTCTGAGTATCTCCCAGTTAAGCTGGCACGCCTGTTCCAGCAGGTCGCAGAGGCAAAGCCCGGTGCGGTCCCACACCCCGGAGCACGTGAGAAATGTAACTGCAGAAGCAGAGCTGGATTTACTGTGCTGAAGGTGATCACTGGCATTAGCTGGAGGGTGAAGCAGCAGCATGTTCTCAGTAAGTTGGCTTAATACCCTTACCCATTTTCCTGCTGGCGCCCATCGCTTGAATGCCAGGCAGGATGAAACGCACAGCCACGTGCCCAGGCTGGCCAGGGGAGGAACATTCAAAGCTTTTCCCACCTTGACGTGGAGGTAGCTCATACACAAAACTGTGATTTGTTGTCTGCTAAAGATTTGTACCCAGCTCTGCTATGGGCTGCGTTCAGCCTCTGCATTCTCCAAGTGTGAATTTTGAGGGTTGCTCTTCCAGGCATGGAATCATTTGCTTGACGGTGCTGTTTTGCTTTCCTCTGATATTACAGCTCTTCTGTGGCCCAATTTGCTTTGCTTGCTATTACAACCACACAGTACGTTATCAGCACTCAACAAATGCCTCAGCCATCTCGAGGTGAGATACAAGACATGAAATATGAATGCATCAGTGGGTTTTTTTTTTTGTTTGGGGCTTACAAGATGCTTAATCTATCACAGCATCTCAAAAGGCGGCATGTTTGTTGCTGATTAAAATTTGTGGTTTACCCTGTGAAATAGGATCGTTGCTGTTTGCTAGCATTTGACGTAGTTGGAATGACTACTGGAGGTCAGGTCTACTACAGGTCGCTAAAGGATATTGGCAAAAAACCTGCACACATTTGCCACCTTTAGAAGTTTTCTTTGCATTCAGAGCTTAAGATCTATGATACCATAGTGTTTTGGATTTGCACAGAAGTTAAACGGAGGTGCTGGTTTTGGACTCTGCAAAACTCAGTCCTCGTGCACCTGATAGACAGCAGCATCTTAGCTCCATTGACACAGTTTTATGCTTTGTTGAGCTATTGCTGACTCTGATATCTCCATTCCTGCATGGTGCCCAAAGGATAAAAGTGGCCTATCTGCTCTCCTTTTGGGGGCAAATGTGAGCAGGTTCAAATTTAAGCTGTCCTAAGTCAGTCAAAGCTTAGCTGGCTTGTTGAGCTGGAGTAGTTGAGGCACATAAGAAGATGGTGTGGCTAACATTATCTTCAACTGCCTTTGACTCCACAGGCCAGATATGCCTCTAACAGAGGAGCAGGCAGGGGAGGTGAAGGCACAAATGAAGCATAGCAGTTAAAAGCCCATCTCCAGACCCATAAAACCTGTCATGCACTTCTCTATATGAATACTGCAGTCCACAGGTGAACGCAGGGGAGCTGCAAACTTTTCAGGCACCTGAAGTTCCCTTACAGAGTAGGCAAACTATAGGCAGCTACAGCCAAAATGTCACATTGCTCTGAGCACACAGTTGCTCAAAGTCCCTTTGGGGTGGACAGCGATCGAAGGGACAGCAATGCCAGCAATGGCAGAAATTACAGCAGAAAGGCAGTAACTGGCAATGTGCGGAGGAGGGAAGGGAGTCGATGGGTGCAAGGAGTCAGAAAGAGGGCACAGCAACCTCTGCCTCCGTGGTGACTAGCCACCAGTGCCACGGACAGTTGGCAGTGCCCGCATCAGGCCTTCTGGCTGCGTGGCACAAAGGGTACCGGGGCTGGGGAGCAGCCCTGCTGCCTGGACCCAGCCTGCGGCAGAGGAGCAATGAGCAGCCCCAGGACCCGCATTCTCAGCATACGAGAGCTGACAGCTCAGATGAAGTTCCCTCCACAGACCCTGGCCCAATCTGGACCAATCTGACCTCCAGGTAAAGCTGTACGGATGCTCGAATCCTTCCTGAGGCAATGTGGGGCTGGGTGAGGCAGGAATATCCTCATTTCCCTTTCATTGGCCAAATGTCCTTTGCCCTGGAGGGGTTGCACAACAGCCTGCCTGCCGGGACAGCTGGACAATGTCCATCAGCCTGCCTTGGCTGTGCTGTGGGGAGTATTTCCAAAAGCATAGGTGCTCATATCATCTTGCAAATCAACAGGACTTGTGCTCCTTTGAAAACTTTCGCTTTGCATGAACAAAGGCCTTTTAAAATATTTTTAAAGCCACTCAAGAGGCACATAAATATTTGGGTACAGTCAGCCCTTTTTTAGACAAATAAAACTACCTGCAGGGCCCCTCAAAGATGCTCGCATCATGCCAAAGATCAGTGCAGGGCTGATGTCTCCTCTGAAGATTGCTTGTTTGATCCTTTCGCTGTTTTGATCCCTCTTTCCTTCTCCTCTTCAGCCTCTGCAGGGAGAAGTGGTGACATGATTTATAGAGCTATTTCAAGGTATTTTAATATTTCCAGCCAGCTACCTCATTCCTGCTACCTGCTCCGACGGCTGCTGTGCCGAGGGCTCCCTGAAAAAAGACGCAGGACAAATGACTCTTCGTCTTCACTCCCAAGAAAGTTTTAAAAAGAATCTTCTCCTTCTTCTATTATTTCCTTGCCTTGTTATTTTATTTTTTTCCCCTGTGCAGACAGCAGCATTAAGGCCACTAGAGAATGAATGAATACCAACGAGACAGGGCAACGATGGAATATGCAGCAGTTCTTCCCCAAAGTTGTAATGACAATGCCTACAGGGAGGTGGCATTGCAGCAGATAACACAGCCCCCACCCCCCACCCAGTTTTTGGGAAATATCCACATTTACTGAAAAACACCTCCTATGTGGGTAAGTTTCTAAATGTCCATTCGACCCCATGATGCGCGTGCTCTTTTACCAATTTTATATAGCGACTGCCTCTGTTCTGTTAGAGGTGCAGCCAGAGCCCAGGGATGCAACAGGCTCGGAAAACGAGCAAGTTACACCCAGGCTTTGCTGTGAACTCCCAAATCAAGGACTGTTTCTAATTATAAAATGCATTACTCAGGTATTAAAGGAATTGATTCCTTGCTGGCAGGGAAAAGAGAGAGAGATGTGTTTCTAACAGAGAGCAGAGACAGAGAGAGGGAGAGGCAGTGCCTACCCCACCACAAACACCGTGCCAGCTACATCCTCCCTTCACAACTTTCTGCTTTGTCTCTGTCTGAGCCCAGCCATGTTTGCCCAGGATGCCTCTGGAGCCATGGGGATGCCCTCACAGCTCTCTAGTTTTATTAAAAACCAGCAGGGAACCGTGCGTTTTCGTGGGACAGAGACTTGAGCAGAAAGCTGGGTCACAAGACCCATGTCCACAGCAGGTACTGGCGGCTCCCCAGATAATTTCTCTGTACCACTTTCCTTTCCATAGCCTCTCAAAACAGGGGAAAAACAGCTGGGTGTTAACAGACACATTTCCTTTACAAGGCTGCCCAGGTAGGACCCGGTTCTGGAGGCTTTCGCGGCCTTGGTAAAGGAGGATCGTCATGGCCCCAGCGAGGGACAGACCAGAAAGCAGAATTTTCCATAAAGCTGTGAGCAAAGAAACCCAACCCTGCCAGCAAAATACTCACAAAAAATAGCCAGCTTTAAAAGGAAATTTTAGTTAAAAGCTAGCTGATAACACATTATCTGAAAAATGTGAGTGCTAGGCTTTTCACTACAAAGAAACAGCTCACAGCGGAGTAAACACTTTGCGAGCATCACGAGCTTTTCTTGCAATGGAAAAAACATTTCCCATGGAAATTTCTGATGGTGAAAACAGGCCTTTCTGACGGGGAAGCAGAAACAGAATTGGCTTCTGGTTTCAGTTCTTTGCAATCTGCTCTCCGCTCGCCAGGCACTGGAGCAGGGTAACTCCCAGGAGCACTCTGCAAGGGCTCATCAGCCCACATCTCAGCACAACTGCCTCCTGAAAGCTCCTATAGGACACAAGGGACAAAACTGGTGGTACAGCTCATCCCATTCTGGCAACGCTACATATACAGCGGGCAGAGGCACATGTACCATGCACATGTAGGGTTTGAGCATGCGATGGGAAAGGAGGGCTGGGCGGCCATGGGCGGCCAGTTAGCAGACAGCAATGAGGTGGACTACCAAGAGGGGGAAAAATACTAGGAGCCATGAAGCACGACATAAAAGCCTGCCAGTGGCTGGTGCAAGGGTCAGGATGCTGTTAAAAGAGGGGTAAAGGGGCTGCTGGGGGAGGGAGGGCCAGCAGGGAAGCCCAGGGAAGGACGGAGTACGATCTGCCAGGACCGGCAGCACGCACAGATGCTCCTGCCAGCTGGTTGTGCCACTTCTCTCATCCAAACGCTTGCTGCCGTGACATCTGCTCTAAGCATGAGGCCGGTTGAGAGTGTAAGCGCAGCTTACTCCAGTGGCTCCAAGCAGAGGCGGAGGAGGCTGCAGGAGCAAATCATTGGCTCGGGGGAATGCAGGAATGCGGGCAGGAGATGCTCGCTCTCTTGCAAACCAGTCTGCATATTAACTCCGCAAGGCTGATTGATAGTCAAACAGCAACAGATTGCCAAGTTTTTGCAGAAAGCACATTTTTGCAACTAAGCAATGTCGGTTCACTCGTGCTTTGTATGTAAATTCTTCCCCTTCTCCGACTGTGGTGGCAGCTCTGCTTCGGGGTCGTCTACACCTAGAACGCTTTCAGCATCACCGGGAGCGAACAGCAATATAACTGTTGTTTCTGTTGTGACCTAAAACCATTTTCCCTTCATCTTCTTTCTGAAGTGTGTAATCACCAGAGAGCTAGAAGTCGTTGTGGTGTTGGGTCTTTTTAGGTATGATAAAAAACTCAATGCTGCCCTCTGTCAGAAAAGCAGCAGTACTGGTCTTAAATTGCTTGTCCTTAATTAACAAGTACTACGTGTTCTTTCCGTGGCGCAGCTTTTAACCATAAATCCCCCACATCACATCCAAGCCCGCTCATAAAGGCGAGGAGGCGATCCAATTGCTTTCCGCTGTGCTATTTAATGTGCGAAACATCTGACAGTGATTGATAATGCACCTCAACTGCTCAGGCTGTTTACAGTGATGGCTAACCTAAGGAAGGCTTAATGAAAAGAAGACATAATATTGCCCGGGCGAAAAAAAGAAATGGTGCCGTTGCCACTTGTGTTTGCTGCAGTTTAAATGGAAGAATGCACGGGCTCTCTTAAATGCTGTTTAACCTAGCGCGCAGGATAATTTTATGTAGGCCAAGTTGAGGGCAAGCTCCCCAGGTACACTGGGAGAAAGACAACCTCCCCCATAGCCTGGCACAGCCCCTGCCTAGCTAGTGTAGCTCAGTCCCATGCAGCGTGGCTGTAAAATGCGTGTACGGTGGTGGTGTCTGTCCTACCTGCCTGGAGCCCAGGGCTTGCGCTGTCTGGACCTCTACCCAGGGCAGGGGAGTTAACACACCAGGAGAAGCAATTGCCTTTAAAGGGATAAATTACAGCTCTTAGCAGTGTATCTGTCAAATAAATGGCTAAATACGGAGTTGTTTGGTCCCAGCACACTGTGCTGTAGTAGAGCAATAAAAAGAAGAGTGCCATTGCAGGGGATGCTGCCTGGCTAAGTTGCCTCTCGGCGGGGCTGGTGAGGTTTACACACCGCAGACTTACAGATTGCTGCCTGCAAGTCCCAGCGAGCGGGATGCCTGTGCTGGGCACCCCGCAGCTGCCCCCAGAGCACATTTGAGACGCCTTTTCTCTGGCACTGTGTCTCGCAGGCACATGAGTCTCTCTCTGCAAGTTGGCCAAGAGGGCGGCGATGAGAGCCTCCCTTCTCCTTGCACCCCAACATGAGTCGCCTTTGTACTCCTGCTGGGGTCGCCAACACGCATTCCTCTCACCTCCCCACGATGAGATGCTAGGAAGGAGCCCACCTTGTGGGCACCCTGCCTGCAGCCAAAGCAGGTCTGCCCTCGGAGGCCACTTTGGATAGCCACGCTCTCCAGCGCAGGCTGGCAAGGCCAGCAACCAAGTGAAGGAAATCTGCACTTCTAGAACACCACATTTGGTCTGGAGCCACAAGCACAAAGCACCGGGATGCATCGCTTTTCAGGCAGGTGTTGCCCTTGAGAAGGCTCAGGGGTCTGGGATGAATTTTCCTGAACACTGACTGAAGACGCTGCAGATTTCACTTGGTTTCACAATGAGTCACTGAAACTCGAGAAAGGCAATTCACCGGGGAAATCAAAAGGAGTAATTAAGAGAACATAGTAATTAAAAATGTATCCTAAGAGATCCTGTGCGTGACATCCACACCAGATGGAGAAGCATGCCTTTACCCACCCCAGGTTACACCAAGTCTGGAGAAAGCTGCAGCCACAAAGTCTCCATGGTTACAGATGCACAAAACTGGGAGCGATGAGGCGTCCTGCTCTGCCGCGACCACAGCGTGCATCTGCGAGCTGCAAACTATTTAATTGACCCTGGATTATGCAATTTAAAAAGAAAGAATCCCAGGAAGTCCTAATATATTCAGGGATATAAAAGTAGACAGATTAGAGAAGAGATTTTAATACATGCACACTGTACAGGGTGTGGGGAGGAATAGATATTATGTTATTGAACTGTAAATTGAGATACTCATTATGCAGTCCTCGTTCCGCATCCAAAACTTATGCTTAGATTTGTTTATATCACCTTCTGTCCTAGAGATGCCTGCATTTAACAGGCTGATGTATTATGTGTGTATTTGTGTGCATGTATACTAAGATGGAGTTGTAATACATCATAAACCCTACGTACTAATTATCACATGCTAATGTAGCAGATTAGCCACACATTAGCTTCCATCAAAAGCAGATTTCCTTGGCATACAAGGTGCCAGATAGAAACCCATGTGGCCTGATAGGAATGGCAATGATGGGTGCATAATAACCACTTGAATACCCTTTCCATGCTATTTTGTTGACATAAATCCCAGTAATAAAAGCATAAGAAACCACAGAGGGCTTTAACATCACCGTGTTTACAGCACATGATAAGGAACCTGGACTTCACTGTCTGAAGGCGTTCCCAAGGGCACACTGATACACAGCCATGGCTTTAGGGTAGTGGTAGTAAAATTCAACCTCACTTTTCAGATTTCTGAAGGTGGCTTGCCGTTTTTTCAAACACTACCTTCATCAGATGCTGAAGGGCTACCCTGAGTTAATGCACAAGCCCTGCTACAGCAAACATAGCTGACAGCAGAGTCTTAGCTGGACTCTATAAGCAAGCCTATAGGCAGGAAGAAGCTGTCTGGAAACACAGACTGTGCCTATAGTAAGAAATAACTCACCTAAGGGTAGGACCAGAGCCAGGTTCTATCTCTGGCCCTGAGGCTCCCAGTTCACAGGACTGCATTGCCCCACCTTCCTTGTCCCAGTCACCAGAAAGCAATCAGCTCTTCCGTGGCAGTGGGGAGGCTGTTCCTCACTCCTTGAGCATGGATACACATGGGACAACCAAGTTACATTCTCATGCTCGTACTTCTTGCACAGATGTGTCTCCTAGCTGTGATTTAAGGCGTGTTTGAAGGCGTGTGGATGGAGGTACAGCAGCTTCCACCGAGCCACCGGATCGGTTGTGTCTCACCGGCGGTTTACAGGAGTGCTCTTCTGAGATGAGGCTGGCTCTCAGCAGATGCAACAAGACAGCTGGCCTTGTTTCCGGGAAGATGAAGGAACCAAACAGCAGTGTTTTTGCACAAAAATCCGAGCTTTCTTTTTGTTTTCAAAATACAGGTTTGTAATTCCTGAGCTACGGATACACAGTACAAAAGGTAAAATGGTTTTCCTTGGAAGCATGGGAAACACTTGCTCTGTAGATAATAATGCATCATGACGCAGAACAAGCCGAGTTTCAGATGCTGAATTTCAGTAAACCTGTTACAAGTAATGGTTTGTAGGCAATGAAATTACTGGCAGCATTTAGCTGTAAAGGATTATAACTGCTGGGCTGGTAATAGGACTCAGGCATTATATAAATCCTGATTAGAAAGGGAGTCATTTTCCTGCCCGTACATGATTACACCTTAGTCGTGTCACGCTGCTGTCTTGGCTCAATTTCCCTGGAAGCAAGGTGACCAGAGTCTGTAATATCTACCGCAACATGCGTCTGCAAGCGTTTCGGTGTGAGCTATGCTGCCTGGTGCTCCTGCAGCTCCCGCACAGATCACACAAGCAATTGCTTTGGCCTGGACAGGACAATCCATGGGCTTCTGTGGCAGCTGAAACGGGTGCCGAAAGTTTAACTTCCAGCTACTGGGGCTCCTTCACCCTAAAAACCAAGGCCTTGGAACCAGGCTTTTCTCAAAATGTGAATTTTTATGAGCAGTTACTTTCTTTTGTGCTACCCAGTTATTTAATTGTCTGGAGCATCAAGCTGCCTGTCTGTGCTCCTCACACAGGTTCTTGCTGCTCGTACCGGCCTCATTGCATTTGCTGGCTGTTGGAGACACCGCTTTCCCCTTGAACTGTTCAGATAACAGTAGGGGGCATTATTGTCTGTGGCTGTCCAGTCTCCAAAAGTTGCATGTGAGTCCTTATTCTCTTCTAATGAAGTCTATGTCCACGAACAGATTGTGTGGCGACTAGAGAACTAGGCTCGCTTTGGTGGGTAATCCTACCAGGAGGTAATGGTCCTAGTGCCAAAACCACAGCTGAGAGGCTGGGACCATAACTATTATACTAGCTATCTATTTGAAGAAATGATCTGTAGCATACATTTGTCTGTAATATTCCCATCAGTAGAATCAGATGCTTATAGGTCAGATGAGTTTTGTGTGCATCTTCTTTGCTATTCAGTGTCTCTCCTCCGGTCAGATTTTCTTTTGCTGATCTTTGACTTCAGAACTAATAAAGTCGCCTTCAGACAGAACCTACAGCATTGCTCTGACATGAGTTTGTGCTTGGCCTTGGATCCAATTCATTCACATACAGAGGAACTAGCAGAGGGATCGACATGCCACTAACACCCTAAAAACAGGACTTACAGGGTCTCTCTGCATACTTTGGCCTTGAGGCCACTAAGGGGGGTGAATTTCAACTCAAAATTGGACTTCATCTTCAAGCTAAAATGAAATTTTCACGCGTGGGCTTTACTTACTAAAGATTTCTATTACAGCCCAGGGACAAAAATGCTAATCCAATAGCTTTCATCTTTCTAGAGTCTCTGTCCCATCTCATTCCCCAGCCATATTCTAAGATCTGCTCCGAGTAGAACGATATGCTACAAGGAAGGCTAAACAGATGGCCCAGTGTTTCTTTATCAGTTGTGTGTTTAGCCACTAGCCACTGTGAAAGAGTTGGAATTATTTTTATTGCGTAGCTTTCTCTACAGAACAACTCAGTGATTCGCTCCAAGAAAGAGCAAAGACTCCTCCTTTTCTTCATCCCTGCTCCAGTAGCCAGGTAAGACCCATCAGATCCACACCACATACAGTGAAGAAGTGCAGAGGATTATTCTGTCGCTTAAACTGGAACTTACTTGAGGAGGCCAGCCTCATCTAGGGCAGCACAGGAGTTGCCATCAGGAGTAAACCCTCAGGCCATCTCATCTGCTGCTCTTTCCAAGAAAGAGACCAACACAAACTGACTCGGAAAAAGCAGCAAGAAAACATAGTAGTGCTGCTACAAAGGTTAGTTTTGGTCTGGGACCATGAGGACTGGCAACTTCTGAACGCTTTGAATGGTATGTTGCTGGCGAACATAACTCTCAGCTGTTCCAGCTCTCCATACAGCAGCGGCTTCTTTCAGACCAACAATAAGGAAAGCCAATGGTAAAGACTGGAGAATACTAGAAAGCTGCAACCAATTCACACATTTGAATCATCCTCAAGTGAAAGAAGCAATTTCCAAAGTATTGGTTTGCATGTTTACTGTATTGTACGTATCCCATACCAAGAATTACTCATTCCTGGCAGCATTCTTGCCTGTGAAGCACAGTAATTGCAATTACCCTTCCTAAAGAAGTCCAGCACTTTACCTTAAACAACCCAAATGCCTTTTGCTAAACTCACCTGCAAGGAACTGTTTCTGATGAAATGTTCGAGAAGTCACAGCAGCCATCAGGTCTGGCCTCAGTGTAAGCATCCCTTCACATGACGCATCATTTTTGCACGTGGAAAAGAAGGTTAAATCTCTTTCACTACTGGGTGCTACTTCATAAGCTAATCACTACACTAATGTGCAGATGTTCTTTTGATACGACCCTTTTTATCCTCCACACAGAGGGCTGCTTAGGTTTTCTGTGAAGAAAATGGAAAGAGACCCAGTGGGTGCCTGAAGTACGGTGTGTTTGTTATTATCCACCTCACGCATCATAGCATCATATGAGTCAATGTGCCTGTGATTTCTTTTCTTTGAACATCTAATGTGGTCACTAGGAGTTGCCAGTGCAGCGGTGCTGTCTGTGAAAAATAAAAGGATCGAGGAGAGAGGACAGATTTAAAATCTACAATTGAAATCCAAAAGGCACAAAAGGAAGAGCTTAATTTTCTGTATCATTTCAGGCGTTAAGCAGAAGGTGACCCCACGGAAATCATTTTAATAATATAAATGAGATGAGATGTGTCATCGGTAAGTGAGGGAGCAGGAGGAAGGCAGCCGTGGTTCACAGGGGGCTGTAGCTGTGAGGAGACAGAGCAGCTTCAGCTGGAGATGATTTTTCTGTCAGCACAAAGCACAGGAGAGAGCCGGAGCACGCTCACAGACAGCGGTGTCTTGAGAGAGGAGGGAAAAGATGCTGTCTGAGAGACGCTCTGCCTTTCTCTGAGATGAATGCAAGAGGCCAAATTCCCTGCCCAAGATACACGGGTAAATGTTACGTGGTTTTTGCTACAAGAAAAAAAAAAAGGAAAAGATAAAAAGAAAATTAAAGAAGAAAAAAGGGGGAAAAAAAAAGAAAAAGGGGGAAAAAAAAGAAAAAAGGGGAAAAAAGAGCGCCCATGTTGCTGTTGCTCTGGACACTCCCCATCCATCCTATGTATAAATTCTCTGGTAAACAGACAGGTGCTGAATTTGTGTTACAGCCTTGAGGTCCCGTGTTTGCAGTGGAGCA
Source organism: Steatornis caripensis (assembly GCA_013398225.1). NCBI lineage: Eukaryota > Metazoa > Chordata > Aves > Caprimulgiformes > Steatornithidae > Steatornis > Steatornis caripensis. The sequence continues at coordinate 149,494 of VZSC01006070.1, read as the reverse complement.
GAGCCTTATTCTTTGTCTTGTTTTATTTGCTGTGTTATTTATTTTGCCGTGTTAGTTAAAAATCGAGCTCCTAGGAACGTACTTGCTGGGGCACGCAGAATCCAACAAGGGGATCCAGCTTTAATGAAAAACAGGCGTTAGCTGGCCGTAGCCCTCCCAACTCACTGTTCTTTTCAACTCATGCAATACCTAGGGCTGCTGCTGAGGAGGGCACGGTTCTAGCAAGTTGTGTGCAAATTCACAGGGACCAAATATTCCCACTTCAAAGGAATGCTATGCAAGGATTGGCAGTGGGCATGCTTGCCTTCCAGCTGGCCTGGATTAGGACCACCTAGAAAAGTGGGACAGCCAGTTTCCCTTCTCAGTCACAGTTTGGCCATCAGAAGAGGAGACAAAGAGGATTTGCTTCATGGACGCTTTGGGCACCTGAGAAGAAGGATCTGAAGCCTTTCAGGTTGGAGCCAGCCAGTCCAGCCTCCTCTACCAATGAGACCTGCTGGAGGAGTGGTGGGAGAAGGGTGGCTCTACCAGCACTTCCCCAGGAGGCGGGCAGCAGGGATCGCTGAGCAGAGGAATCGGCTGTAACCTGCCCTTGCTCAGTTCTGGGAACCACAATGTTTGTGCCTGCATGAGAACAACTAACAAGGTGCTGAATATGAAAGTAATCTGTCGGAAGGAAGACTGGGGTGAAGAGCAAGGATTTCTTAGCATTAGGTTTGATGTTTCCCATTGGTTTTCAGGACGGACACAGCTCTCAGCTGCAGCCAGTGGAAAGCTGCAGTCTTGGAAGGGGGTATAATGCCACCTCACTTTCATAGGCATGCGTCATTAAACGAAGGTGACAAAAGTTAAGCTATGCTACACTGGGACGAAGTTCACATCATACGAAAAGCAGGTACAAAGAGCCACAGGCTGGACTGCTGTCACAGCTCAACCGTCAAGTGAAGCAGGAACATGTCCTATGTCCAGACGTCATACCTTTGCTATGGAGGTGCAAGACATAAAACTGGTTTCCTTACCTGTGAAATGACTTCCTAAAAACAGGATACGCACCCTCAAAACCGTACGTGAATGAAGGGCATCAGAGCTCATCAGAGGTGCAGAAGAGATTCAGAGAGTGAGGGTGATCTGCAGGATAAATACTAGTAAAAGAAAATATCAAAATTCTCTCCTGCATGATGGCTCAGTACCAACGTCAATAATCGGACAGGATTTCAGGTGAGTAACCTGGAAGAGGTGGCTGAAGAGAGACACTCCAAAGGACTGCTCATCTCAATGAATTTCAGATGTTGGGAGGTTAAACTTCAGCATCTGAACTAACCAGTGACATGGTCACCTGCTCAAATTAGGCATCCTAAAATACATTCTAGCTGCAAGCTACCAGATATTTTCCTGAGAGGTACGGACACATACTTGTGAGCCACAACACAGGCTTAAAACAAATGGAAAGTAAATATTCTGGTAACCCCGAGTTGGCAGAAAGAACTGTTAAAAATCCTGTCCCCAAAGAGCTCATGAATAAAGGAAAGAAGCTCTTTGGAAAGAGAGACAGAGCGTGTGAAAGCCAAGGTGAACCACATCTTTATTTGTTATCACCAGCCTGGAGAGTTAACTGCTCTTTTATTTTGTTACAAGCAGTTACAGGTAGAAAAAAAAGAAAACTACTTCTCCGTGAAGACTTTGGTTTGTTATTTTATTAAAGAACAAATTCCATTTCAAGTTACCGCTTGCTGATGTTAGTTCTGTTTCTTGAACAGTAGCAGGAAGCCCTCTGGTATTGCAACCCAGCCGATACATCACCCCGGTACTTTTAGCAGTAACATGTAAGTGGTGTTTGAGTTTACAAAATCAGGTGCTTAAGGTTTGGCGAAGGCAGATCCGCAGCCTTAACCCATCTGCTTGTGACTACAATCAGCCTCTACACATGCATAGGTTACAGGAAGGGGCAGAAGGAATAGATGGGGCATATTTTTTTTTTTTTAAAAAGTGAATTGGTAAATTATACTTCATGATACATAAATAAGGAGGTAAGACCAGCTATATCAGGCCAAATCAAAGGTCCAAATTTTTGTAGTCACAGATTGTGTTGCAACAGTCTGGTGAATACACAGATACGTTGCACATTTTTAGTAACGTCTCTTACCAACAGTAATTCTCACAGAAGCAAGATACAGTCCCATGTTAGAGCGATTCCTGTCAGCAAGGATAGGAGGATTAAAGAAGTCATGGTGATAGGAGTCCCACTTTATAGGGAGCAGCAGATGTGAGAGAGTAGGTCAAGGCACACAGGGCTGGGGAAACTGAGTCACCCTACCGAGAGGCAGGAACATCATCCAATATGGGGGTCATTCTCAATGACAGGGACACCAGGTGCTGCAGTTGGAGGGCTTGTAAGTCCGAGAAGTGGCTAGCAAGTCCCATATCCATCCAATATGGAAGAAGAGTGATTAAATACATCGCATTCCCCCTGTGTTCAAGTGATTGCCCGTCTCACACCGCGTCAGTCGCAATGGCCAGCTTTGCTCCTGCCACTTCCAAAACCACCTCTGTGTTGGACATTGCTCAGTGCAGAAGGGAACTGGTTTCTTAGGACCTGTGTAATGCTTCTCACAGGATCCAGGCGCATGTTCTCCCATTTTCTGCTGGACAGCTCTCCACCTCAGTAGTTAAATGTGTGACGGCGTTGTCATCTTAAACAGGCAGATTATAGAACACCAGAAATAGCAGAGCATCATCAATTCAGTCGCTGAATGACACGAGGTACTAAGAGTGATGAATCTTTTCTACCCGGACAAGAAATGATTGATTCAAATAATTGCCCAAGAATATTCACATGACACTTGAACACAGTCGCTGTCATGATTACCAATGTCTCTATTCCTCAAGCAAGTCTATAATTGGCAGGAGTGTCTCAGATAATTTATACAGCAACAAGATTTTCACACATTCCCAGTCTTGGATAGTTGCTAATATTTCATGAGACAGTCACTTTATCATACAAGGGAGCTTTCACAAGCTTTTGGCACATCTATTGATGCCAACTGTCACTGAATTTCTCCATTTTCCTGTCTTTTTTATTCATTGTCACTAGTAACTAGCTATTTCCTCTTTGTATTGTGGAGGTTTGTATTTAGTCATGGTATTAGATTAGTACAAGTCTTTTTCTGTATTTAAGAAGAACATCTACTTAAAGTCCATATATGAATCTCTACAATCCTATTACGAGTGAAAATTCCTTATTTCTGAAGCCGCTTAATAGCTTGCCTCTACCATGTTGTTAAATAAAGGAGTAGCTAAATAAATAAGGAGTTTGCTTAGCTAACTGTCCTGCGTTCCAAACTAACCAGACCACTCCAAAACCAAGCAGAAGCTGTGGTCGCTCAATGAGGAACTAGAAAAGAGCTACCATCTCTGTCACCTCGCTGTCCTGCTAGCACAGATTGCCACATGCTGCTCACTTCCACGGTCAGTGGGATTCGATTGCTAGTGGCAGAAAGCAGGGGTCGGTGCCCTGGTTTTTGGACTGGTAACTCTTTTCATTCTCTTAATAACACCATGAAACTACTGGATAGCTTTTTCATTCTCTTAATAACACCATGAAACTACTGGATAGCTTTAACTGACATTCTTGAAAGATTTTTCAGTATCTCTTTCTACAGAATAGTCATGTTTGCTTACCTGTTTGACAGCACATGTGGTCATTTCACCTTATTTTACCCGCAACAAGAGAAACAAAGCCTTAATCTTCCCTGACAACACCAGCAATTACCCATCCCTTGGGCTCGAGGAGCGAAACCCTGGGATCAGAGCTGCGCTTTCAGAACACCAAGTGCCCTCACCGCCTCGTAGACACGAGTCACTTCAGTGGTGGCGTTGCTCAGCAGCAGATTTTTTTATTCCTTTTTCTACTCTTGCATGTGCTCGACATCAGTATGTGAAAAATTGATACCAGGAGGTAGGTACTGATTGTGATACAGCTATTACTGGCTGTCAGGTACTCCAGAGAGTGAGGTCACTGCTTGCATTTTCCAAATGAGAGACAGTTTAATGAAATCTTGCTCTTCGGAGACAACAAAGTGTCTACCTCCTCCAAACAAATTCATACACCTGAGGTAGAATGATATGAATATGTATAATTTCTTTAGTGAATTACATGAATTTGTAAGAGAGGTTTGAGGCACGTAGCACTTTCAAAATCCCTCGTTCAGCTCGCTCTGCTGCCTGCATTTAGAATATGCTGAGCCAACGTGCAGAGAGCTGCATGCTGCCTGTACTCCCAAATGGCTTCACTGATGTTTCTGGCTGAAACTGTGCTCTTTGGCAGGATGATCAGACAGTGGCACACTCCACGGACGTCGCTTATTATCTTTTACAAAACTCGAATCACTGGTGCTCATCCAGTGATGGCTGGTCGGCCCACAACGTCTGCTGAGTTGTGACTACACTATAGGCAGACTGCCACATCCCTTGGGCTTGTGTGTCCCCCTATTCCCGCCTAATAAAATTTACAGAGCTGCCATTTAAAAAAATCTGTGTGGCTCAATCCCAGCAAGATCCTGCCAACAACTTGTGTAGATGCTTCTGTCTGTCCTGGTGTAGAAAGGTTAACAGCGCCAGTGCCCACCAAATATTCATTTGTGCAGCACACACAGACGTAGCAAAAACCAAGGGAGACCAGAGCCATTAGGTAAATGCACAGAAGAGCTGAGAGGCAACACTGCACAGAAAAACACAACAAAGAAGCTGATGGATCTAGTTGACTTCAGCTGAGCAAGGCTTGGAGTGCTGCAGTCCAGCAGTCCAGATGTTGACAAGCAGCAACGTCAGTGGCTCTGCTGGAGAGCAACAGCTTCCAGGATCGAGCCCTCTGACATTTTCTCATTCAAAGAGGTTGTACATACAAAGCGAGCTATAACCCAAGTGCAGAAGGTGAGATGAGGATATATGAGGTGGAAACATTTCAATGCTTGCTTGAGGTTGGAGATACAGCTCTGTCTATTGAACTGTGAAATGTGGCTCAATGTTTCAAGCTCCTAATTGTGAGCCCCTCCTCTGCCCACCTCTCTAAAATCTGATTTACTGCCTGAACTGTCACATCAGAAGTGATTTGGGCAATGTAAGTGTGTGGTACCATGTTGAAACTCAAGTTTGCACCACTACACTGTTTGAGAGTGTCTTACAGTTCCCACGTTGTATCTACCAGCCCTGTGCATACATCTTGGGCAACGTAAACTGCCTAAAATGGCACTAGGCACCTATGTCTAGGCACCTGGAGTGACCGTCTCTGCTATTAGCATATTCACACCATTTTCGCTAGGTATCCCCTGTAAAATCTTGTGTTAAGGGAAACGCTTCCCTATCCCTTACAGGCAGCAGACTTAAACAGATGTGGGTCTACAAACTTGTTACTTAAGGTATAACGAATGAACTATTTTGCATGAAAAGTTTTTCAGATTATGCTCTTTTCCCACTGCAGGTTATTCTGAAGCAGACATGACAATAAATCACTGCAATCCTATGAATATTTCATAGAAACACATTTCAGCTTATGAGTATTCTTTTTTTTCTTCAGTGATTATGTCTATGTCTTTGGCCATTCATTGTCCATGATACGTGGCTGGCCACTTAATTCAAATTACTGTAATGTCTGGCTTTTTGACTGGTTCATTAAATATTTCATAACACAGAGGAAAAGCAGCACTGCAGATGACATTTATGTGAATATGCGAACAGGTATTCATGAAATCTTAGTCAAGATTTCTACTCCAAATGTTTTGCGAATATTGAGATCTCTACACGTTGTTGAAATACATAGTGACTTTTTATTCCAACAAATGTTAATGAAAATGGTGACGATGATTATTTTGCACCATTGCTCTAATTATAAGGATGTGGGTCCAGCATTTTGAAGTCCCTCTAAGACTGAAGTACAAATCACAAACCTAATGAGAAACAGAGTAGATGGGATATCTTGAGATGGATTTCATTAGTGTGGTAGTTCTTGAACAAACTCTGAAAAACTAATTGACATTTGCCTTGTCAGTTCTTGGGAGCTCAACACTAAAATTCATAGAGACCACAATGAAATTAAATTTAGAGTAGCAACCAGCATTTCTGAAAACTCTCAAGTTCTTGTGTGTATCTCTTATAACACACGTTAGTTCTTCGGATCATTAGCTACAAAATCTTCAAGACAGAAAAAGAGGCTGGAGCAAGGAGTACTAAGCTATTAAATTTTATTTCCCCCAAATGACTATCAGCTTTTCAGAGGCAAACATTTCCATGGTTAAAGTTTTTCATGCATGCATGTCTAGCAATCCTGTCACTCTGGGAGCATTTAGTTATGCGTACAAACACCAGCTAACACAGAAGAGGCTACCAAACCATTAATTGCCCTTCCCATCGAGTGAGAGCACTGCGTGGGTGTGGAAATGGAAAGCTCCTGTGAGACATCAAAAGCCTCAGCAAAGTGAATGACAAAAGCCCAGTTTACTTTGGGAAAGACTGGGTCAAGCGGAGGTGCCGTACGCACACGTGTCCACATGCTCTGTCGATTCGACCTCTTGTATTGGACTCAGCGTGTTCTCGGTGGTTTATTCAAGCTGCAGTAGTCTTGAGGTTCCTCTGGTAAAGTTGGACCTTACTAAACCCAGCCACGCGAACGTGGCCTGCTGCTGCTGTCGCACCTTCCCTGGTGGGAGGATCCTACTCCACTAAAGATGCAGGTGCCTGTTGGCCCTCAGGTTTTTCGGGTAGGTTTGAAGCCACGTGCTCATCATAAGGATGGTTGCCCACCGCTTTAGCACATTTGGAAGTGTGTGGAAGAAATCAAGAGGCCAGAGAGTGTGGGCAGCAAGCAAGAAGGCTCTCGGGCAGGGGAAAGCTGGGCGCCAGGGAGGGACCCTGAGGGACAGGGGAAGGGCAGTGTGGGAAGGCGGTGGGAGGACAGCAGAAGAGTGGAGTGTTGGAGGAGATTTGGGGAAGGCATGAGGAGTGGGGGACAAGGAATGCTGACGACTGGGAGAAGCAGAGTTGTTAAGGACATTGACTGGACAGGGAGTCAAGGGCCGGGTAGCCTGGGGAGGAAGCTGTGAGGGGAAAGCACCGGGCGGAGGTGGGAGCAGGGGTGACCTGGCAGCGGCTGGAGGGTCTGCGCTAACAACGCCGGCGGGAAACCCACCGTGACGAGACGCGGCACCCAGGCGCCCGTAAACTACACCCCCCAGAATGCCTTTCGCGGCGCTCGGCACTGAGCATGCG
>VZSC01006070.1:89135-142031 GCA_013398225.1 Steatornis caripensis | reverse complement strand
GGTTCGCCGGGCCGGCGGCTGCCGCCGCACCTTTTCTGAGGGAAAAGTGGGTGAAGGGGAAGCGGGGGGACCGGGGCGATGTCTCTCATGGTCGGCGGCGGCTCCGCAGTGGGGAGGCGCTGGGCGGGAAATAACCCACGGAGACACGGACACGGACACGGACACGGACACACACACGGGCCGGGCTGCACGGAGCGGAGCTGACACCTTGGGCTGTGGAAACCTTAGGGCCGGGCCGGTATCGGGGACAGGCGACGCTGTGAGGGTTCGCCCTTGCAGGCAGCTGCCTGCTCCGCAGCAAGGCGCTTCAATTAAAACTCTCATAACCTCCCTAGAGGTCAAAGACGCTGCAGGTGTAAAGCCTACCAGGGCAAGTAAAGATGTAATTATGTTCTCCTGACAATTTTCCTTGATGGCTGAGTGCCTTGGGAACCCCTGTAGACACCTGTCTTCAGCTCTGAGCGCTTCCCAGTCCTTGTGAGTTTGGCCCCAGTGGATACGGATGCTGAATTTATTGCGTCCTGCCCCTTTCAGTTATTGTGTGCTGACTAAGCACGGTGGAAAAGTTTCTTTTGCGTAAGTCAGCTCCGAGTGCGTTGCACGTGTGTGTTCTGAGGTCAGGCTTACAGGTCTGCTTGTGTCCCCTTGCTTCCTTCCAGCCCCTCCTGATTAACCCCTCTGTTTAAATGCGTTATTAAGATAACGGTTGCTGCTTTGAAAAACAAAAAAAGTGAAGAGGCGCACTCCTCTCTGGTGATGAGAATAATGACTGTATCTGAACAACTGGTAGAGGCAAGGCAACATATTGGTGTTTTCACACCAGTACCATAGTTGGATAACTATTGACAAATGCTGACTTTTAAACGGTGACTGCTGATTCAGGAGAATCTGTTGACTTTGGTAATAAAACAGTAATGGCTCCTTTTAATAGCGATCTCAAAACACTTGAACTGATAGATTGGCTTGTTAGCTCAAGCCTTGACTTAGCTGAGAACCAGGAGAGCTCTTACTCTCTGGGACGACCTTCTCCCCAAAACAAATCTGACCTATGCTAAACACATCAGCTGTAAGACAGGGTGTTTATTTTTCAATGTCATTTTCAAAAACATGGTAGATACCAAATGTGTGAACTAGATACAGGAAACCTGCTTTGCAGTCTGCTTTTCTGCAGGAGTGCATTTTGAACAGTTTATGATTGCAAGGTGGCAGTTTTACTTAGAGTCTCACTTTTGTGTTTTAATTAGCTGTCATCTGAGCTAGAGTTCAGCCTCCGACACTTGTTAAATGTGCCATGACATGCACTCTAGGTACCTGGTTAATGTTTTGGGACTAATTACGTAGAGCCCATTCTCTATTAAGTAATGTACAAAGTGGATTGACTGTATGGAAATCTTTTTCCAGTTAAATTTCCAATCTCCTGAGTCACATCTTGCTGTGAACTTACTGAGGTTTGCTTCAATCATCTGAAAATGGGGTATTCCCATTCCCCTTACTCTCACCCCGTTCTCTTAAAAATTGTTGCTTTAGAGTCTTCAGTAAGTGCTGTTGGTTTAAACAGTTCCCTATGATAGCAGCCCACATTTAGTTACTGTACCCCAGAGTTTTTAAGAGATTTATGTCTGGCCTATGCTCTAACACAGCAAGGTCTTTAGGAGGTGTTTTAAAACATAGAGGCTTAAAGACCCTCCACTAGTAAAACTATCATTTTACTCAAATAAACAGAGCCATAGAAGACTTCTCTCAGCAAAAGACCTGCTTTCTATTTAAAGTGGCTTTTCCAACTGGAGTGTATCTAGGCTGTGAAGGAGTGGATTTTTCTAGGAAGTAGTAGGAGGCAGGAAGAATCACGAAAAAGAAGGTGGTGCAAAGGAGAGCTTTAAACCACAGAGCTAGAACGAGTCAAAAGTTCCGAGCTGTGCAGACAAAATTTTGCTTTCTCACACTGTGGGACAATAATTATTCAGTTATCATCCAGGATGGTCACAGAATTCAGTTTTGTGGTGCGGAGCAAGGGGTAGAATGGGTCTAGGGGTCCGTAAGTTGTCCAGGAAGGGTAGTGGCGTTTCAGGGAAAATGGGTGACACTTGCCCTGGTTGCTGACCACCTTCCTGGGGAAGCCAGTGGCTGTTCCTAAGGGACTTTGCACGGTCGACACAGAGTGCTGACTGAGGGTTAGTGTTGGTCGGTTGTTCTGCTGTGCTGGATGAGTGCATGACATGGGACCCTCTTACTTCTCCTTTTATGTCTTCACCCCTTTGCTTCAGCTTGTGTGGTAGGACGTGTTCCCTCCTCCTCCATCAGCACGCTGCCTGCTCCAGCATCACTCTGCCTTCTTCCCCCTGCAACTGTCTGTCCCTGTCCTGGCAGTGAGCTGGTAGGTGTGAGGTGCTGGAAGAAAGTACGTTTCTTCCTTTGCCCTCCAAGCACACAGACTGGGCTTGATGGCGCAGGCATTGGGAAGGCAGCTGCTCACACTTGGTCACGCTAGGCAGCACTGGGCTCTGCCTGTGCTTGGAGCAAGCTGTGAGCGAGGTATTGAACTCAACGTGGTGGAATTTAAACTGTGAGTTTTCAAAGCCAATTACTGTACACAGTCTGTGTCTGACAAGCTTCAGTTTCATTAGCTGCCTCCCAGGACTATCGAGCTGTGTGGCTCACCTTTGCAGAGATCAGATTCTCCTCTCTGATGTTATTAGGTGTTTTTAAAAATAGCTTCATCAGTCTGCTTTAAAAGAGCTGGTCTGCTCTGATAACCATGCCTGCTGGTGCTTTTTCAGATAAGGAACTTGTCACTTTTCCTGCTGTCACATATGCAGCTTCTGCCCTATTTAGAATACAGCTTAAAAAAAAAAGACTAAGAAATAACTGCCAGTCTTGTGTAAAGATTTAGATTTTTGGTTTAGGAACAACTGAACGCTCCTTATTTAACTGCTTTGGACAGCATTGGTTCGTGGAGAGTATAGGATCGAACTAAATGCAGAGTTGAAGGCAACACTTCGTACACCTGTGTCGAGGAAATCTTTATCGTAAGATCTCTTATGTAATAAAATGACAATGGGCCAAAGATCTCTTCTTTTTTTCATTCAGTCTCAGTTAGAAGTTCATTAGCTTTTTTGAAAGGATCTGAAGTACTACTTTGTGTGTGTGTGTATAATCTGTGTTTTCATAGGGTGGTGGGAAGCAACCAGATGAAACAGTATAAAACCAATTTCAGTCTGTTACTGAGGGTCTAAAAAGTGGTTGTGTGTTTGTGCACACCAGGAGTATCATGGAGAAACTGCAATTGCATGACATACCTAGTAATTCATTTTATAATGATGTACGCAGGAGCAATGTCCTAATTTACTCATTTCTTTGATGTTTTCTGAGCAGATGACATTTTTAAAAAGGTCTGTTAATTCTCTGGGAATTTGATAATGACTAATTGCTGGGTGATCAGAAGAGGGTAGCAGTCAAAAAGTGCAGCTTCTGACTTCTCTGCTCTCAAGAAAGAGGCAGTCCTCTGCAGCCTCGTTTGTAAGCAACCATCCTTCTGTAAATCCTTGCTCAAGAATATTCACTGGTGTCCTCAGCATAAATTGGGAACTTGTTGATCGCTCTTTATTAATTGAACTGTGCTCCATGAACCAGTCACATACTATTACAGGAAAAAAGCACCAGAGAGGTCATGGCTTATTGTAGGACCCAGTGCACCTTGAATTTTCATAGGAAAGCACTTTACTCTTTCCCTCTTTCTCATTTGCTTTTCAATTCTGTTCCTTTCCTTTTTCTTCTCTCTGTTTGTCTTTCACCATGCCTTTGACTTAAGTCTATTCATGTACTTTAAGCACCTGCCTGAGTGTTTGCAGCATGGGACATAAGTACTTATTTGCTGTAACATCAAAGGATCACATTTCAAAATTACAACTTTTCCTTTGAACAAGAAGAAAAAAAGGTTCCTGGTTGCTATGGTGATGAGCGCTGTATAAATGCCTATAAATAAATAAACAGCTGATTCTTGGACTTTGATTTGCAGTATTTTTGCTTTTCTAATGAGATGTAATTAAATATCAAAATGGGAGGAGATGACATTTTACCGATTTTATTAAATACATATTATTCTTATGCCTTCTGTTTTACAGTATTTCTGCTGAGAAGAATTAAATAGTAAGTTGTTTATTTTTCTTTCTGTAGAAAGTTGATGTTTTGAAAAATCGTAGTCTAGTATTTATAGAAAAGCTCCACTAAAAAGGTGGTGTCCATTTTAAGTTTAATCAGGACATACATTTGAGCTAAATGCCTATTTTTCTTATCTCTAAGAGACTATTTTGTGCTGTCACAACATTTAAGTTCCAGTCAAAAGTGTCTGTAAATGTAATTATGTTCTTCTGTGGTATTTGAAACCCCACTGGTACACAACAGCAAAACTTGAAAATGTCACTGGCTTTTTCATTTATGTTAAAATGACAAAGGCAGAGTAAAATAATCAGATATTCCTTGTTGAAGTTTGAGGAGGAGGGGAGAATTGGCTTTTGTGTAAGCCTTTTGTTCTCAGGTCCATGAGTAGCTTCCTCTCTGTGCTAAGGGTGATAAAGACAATAAACTGCTTCTTCAGAAGTCACCAAGTAGCCATCAGCCATTGCTAAAAAATGAAAATTAGTAATCTCTGGAGCTGGGTCCACTCACTTGCAGCTTCTGAAGCACAACTGCAGCCCAGTTCCCCATCAGTGCACTGGAATATTCTCCCTCACAGGTGTTTCTCACTTAGGAAATGGGTGCACTTAGTTTAACAGCAAAGGAGGGTTTATAATGGAAGGAACTTTCCTTAGGGGAAGGAAGACAGTTATTTATAATATACAGAAATACTCCTTTCTTAAAGGCTTAGTCTAGTTTCGTGATGGAAACTGATTTTGCCAAAGAGAGGCTCTGCAGTCCTAAAATGTGGAGTGCAGCTTGTGTACTGGTAGGGAGTAGGTCTGCTTTCTACCACAGACCCAACTTTGTATTCAAAGAAGCTCTCAGATTTCCGAAAGCACTATCCTGTCCTGTTAAATGTTTGATAAAATAACGCCACTTTATTCACTGTCTTCATTCCCTCTGTGCATTCAGATTCATATCTAGTTGCTTTGCCAATTTACAATATATTTGACTAAATGCCTTTCACTTCAGAGTGTGTGTGATTAGGACGGCAAGGATTCGTGATATTTTTTCCCGTTACTTTTCACAGAGCAGCACACGTACATTCGCACGCAGCTATTGAAGGGCAGGGGCAGAACAGGAGCAAGGAACGGTGTCCCTGAAGGTCTTGCTTGAGTAGCGACAGCCAGCACAGTTTGATTTATGTTTCATAGGCCTGTCACTTTTGTCCCAGCTGATCTGCTGTGGTGGCCAGACTGGTGACTCTCACCTGAAGAACAGTGACAGCTTCATTGTTTTCCTGGCAGTGAACTAGCCCCAGAGCTGCCTGTGAACTTGGGGCGTTGTGCCGCGGGACTGTGCTGACCTCCCAGAGGGTGGCACGGAGTCCTGACTCCATCCCTACCTCAGCATTGTGTTTTGTGTGGGCTGGAGGCCAGAGTCAGGAGCAGGTTGTGCTCTCTGCTTGCTCAAAGGTGGCTTGAGCTTCACGTGTATCAAAGGCAGTTTTACCTGCATTGAGGCTAAGCCTGGACAGTCAGTGTTTGACCTACAGGTTTCAGCTGCCTTCACAGGACTGTGTGGCTGACAGCGGACAAAGCAATCCAAGGTTGCTCCCAAAAGGGCCATTGCAAAGGCCAATGAGGTTTGTAGACAGCCTGAACCTAAACAGGATCTGTGCTGCCTACAAGAGCAACAAGGAGATGGAAGGGTGGCAAACAGGGAGTCTCGAAAGTGCTCCAAGGTCGCAGCTACTCCCAGGGCCAACTGCTTGGGTTTGGTGTACCTGGAGACCATGTTGATGCTGGAGCAGGACCAGGCTCCAGAGTAACTGAGATAGTTCTCTCAACTGGAAAGCACCATTATTGCTAGTACATACCGCCTTTTAATGGAGTGGCATCTTTATTTAGAAACCTTTTCTTGGGCTGGGAGGTTGAAATACGCATATTGATATTCATTACAGGAGGAGCTGGTGAGGACAGGAGGTGGAGCTATTGTGTGTCTCCTTTTCTGGCAGGGATAGGACAAAGGGTGAAACAGTGCATATACCAAATTCTTTCTTCTTTTTTTTTCTTCTTCAGAAGTTCTGCTTTTCTCTGTTTTAGAGTTGGGGGTTTTTTTTCTTTCGCTTTTTTTTTCTTTTTTTAATGGATGGATATGATCCAGGACCATCTGGTGGAATTTGCCGTTGTCACATCTAGGTTTTCTGATGTATTGCCTGTCAGGTTGTATTGTATGTTCAGATGAGTTTCTCATATGATGTGCTGACAACTACTGACAGCCCTGAGATGGGAAATTGGAAGCTTGGGGGAAAGAAGAGAGGGGCAGAGTTAGCTTTAAAAATGTAACCTTGATTGCTCTTGATTGGTGGGATTTCATGTCTGGTACGTATTGTTGACTTTTTTAGTAAAGAAAGGTGAATAGCGAACTTTAAACCAAGTGCATCTAAGTGCACCTAAGGTACTGTAATTAAACTTGGAAGTTTTGTAGTCCACTCCTAGTTTTGTCGTTAATTTTTTTCTCTTTGACACTGGGTTCCTCACTTAATCTTTCTCTGTCCTAACTCTCCATCTGTAGACACTCCCACACTTGTTTAAATTGCAGCCTTTCCTTCCTTCTTTACTCCTCAATCCTTCTCCAGTCCCTTCTTAGAAAGGAGATCTCAAAATGCTTCTGTTTTTATTAGGGTAACACCAGGTATCCTAATAATCGTAGTATCCCAGTATCCTAATCCTAAATCCTAATACCCTAGTAATTCTGAGTAAAATGAACTAAATTTTTTTGCAAATTAGTATTAACCTTTGCAGATCACACATATGAAAGCAATAAGCAACTCTGAAATAACTACGACAATTCTTTTCTTCCTGGTTTAATACTCAAATAATTAATTAAAGCAGGGTTTTTTGATGTGGAGGTTCACAGTGCAATTGCGTTTCTTCACACAGTGACAAAGATAATGCTGTACTTTGTAAACTAGAATCCAGACAAGCTATAAACAGTTCAATTTTGTTCCTCATTTTTTCTGCCATCATTTGAAGCCCCGAGTAGCAATTAGGCTGGTGACAAGACAAATTTCACAACTTGTTATCATTCTTCATTTTTTAATTGGCTGGATCAGTAAAGAATTGATTTGTGTTTGAACTTCAGAGGTTCTTAGTTGATATAGTACTCATAGAAAGCATAGTACGGATACTTATGAATGGGTTGGAAGGAAGCCTGTTTGTAAACAGAGATGGGATTGCACTACAAAAGCATATCTAGGTGTGGTTCCGAGCACAGACTCTCCCCCCTCTCCCTCTCAGAGCCATGGTGGGTATACTGGGCCTCCTGCTCCTTACATCGTGCCTAAATGTTGATGAAGTTGGAAGTTGCCATTGGAAAGGAAAAAACTTTCTTCTGTGGGGATTTGAAGCTGAAGATAACAGTCCCCAAGATCAGGGGACTCTTGTTGCAGTTTGCTAAGGAAGAAGCTCAAAAGCATTTACTTGCCATTACTTATTTCTCTGTCTTCTCAGTGCTTCTTCCTGGCCCGGGGACTGCAAGTGCCCTTCTGTAGCTGTGAAGAGATGTTGTGTTAAGCTGAGCAGGCCGGTAGAGCCTGAATGTAAGAAAAAGTAACCACTGTTTCGTACTTCGATCTTCTGCAATTCCACGCTTTGTGAGTATCAGATAAGGAGACCTGGAAACGATCCAGCTCCTGTGCTGTTGTATGGGAGGTATTGGGCTTTGCGAGGATCAGTGTGAGGGTACAGCAGCTCTCCATGGTGGCAGCGGGTTGTGTTGCATGGAGCGCTGTTCTCGTACTGATCAGGCATCAGCTCAGCTATTGTCAGAAGTGGACTTTGGAGGAAACCATATAGATGGAATATAGCCAAATTCTCTGCCTGTAACATGTTTTGATGCACTGCAGGGAGGCGAGGCTGGTCTTCAGTCCTTAAACGCATTAAATTAACTCTGGGCGAGCTTGCTGGGAAAAGGGTAATGAAGCGGGCTGGAAATGGGTTGTGTGTGCTCAAGCTCAGTGGGCTTAATACTCCAGGCAGCATTCCCGCAGGCACGTGGCTGGGGAGCAGCCAGGTCATACAGCACTCTGTGCTGTTCGTTAAACATATCACAGTCCACAGATGCAGCTGAAATCACTTGTCCAGGCATAAAAGATGAAGTCAGTTAGGAAGGAGAGCAAACCCGTTGGGAGAAACTTGTGAGAGGAGCTGGATGCAGTCTACCATAATGCTGGCTGTGTAGGGCATGTACTAGCCAGCACCCTCTCAGGGGTTGCCTGAGTCTGTTGCAGCAAAAATTTCAGCTTCTGATAGTGGAAACTGATGAAGATCTTGACACATTTATTCTGTTGTTTCAGGTAGAGGCAGCTGCTGAATGGATCTGCAATGTGACTGACGTTGTGTGGTGCTTCATCTTTATTTCATGTGACGAGGAGGTGGGAGGGTGGAGATTACTTGAAGTGCCTGGCTAGAGACAAAATGTAATTTATCAGTGTTCATTTGTCTGGAGAGATACACAGCCCATATATAATTTAGAAACGTGTTAAAAAATAGGGAGCTGTTGTCTTTTAAAATCAGTGAGCGCTGAAGTCTGTTGGTTAAAATCTTTCTGTGGCACATAAATGCACTGCTATACATTTTGTATTTATACTGTCTGTACTATGTAAGCGATATGTCTAAAATGAACAAAGCAAGTGTGTACTGATAAAACTAAGCACTTCAAAAACTCAGAGTAATGTGTATTTTCCATATTTAGGCTGAAATACTTGGAACGGCACATGGATTTATCTTAGTTCTTCTGAGATCACGTTTAATATAGATTTTCTTTTCATAGGTGATCTGCAAATGGATTTGTTTGTTTGTTTCTTTTGCAGTAAGTATCCTTTTCCTTCACTTTTTTTCTTCTCCCCTTGAGTCTTTTTCCCTTTTTCTGATCCAAGCCTCGTGATGATATGCTGTAGTTAAATTATCAGAGGAGGAAAAGGGATACTGGTGTCTTCCACCTTGCTGTTAAGAAATCTGTATTTTTGTTTTCTGCAGTGTAGGAAGAGAAATGAGCAGAGTGTTGCCAATCCTTTATCATAGGCAGAATGATAAATTACACATCCTGGAAAGTTTAAAGATGTATAAGAATGCAAATTCATGGCCCACAAGGATGTGTGGTTGAAAGTGCTGATCCAGCCAGGAGGTAAATCTAAGCACAAGCGTTGCTTCCATTGGATGTGTCTACCGGGCACCATGCTGTGTGGGGTAAGCAAAGCTCTTGCTATGAAAGGAGGGTTGATTTGTTTTAGTGGCTTGAAGTAGGAAAAGGAAATGGACCTTTTCCAGTTACCTGGAAGAGCAGTCTGTGAGTAGTGGGGTGTTGCTCTTGTGTGTTACTGTCCTTGACTCTATGGCATGAACTGATGTAGGTGGAAGCCGTAATGGTTTGGAATTTGCTGCCTTACAGTGCATCTATCCACTTCTTCTCCTCACTTTTCACAGTCTACCGTACAGCATGGGTCTACAGCATGGCATGCTAGCCATGGCAGAAGAATACCTTGTCTGTAGTAGGTGGTACAGTAGTGTGCTGCCTCTGTCTAGAAGGGCTGAAGCATTAGAAGAGACTGAGGATGTTACAAGGGAGTGCATAACTTTTCCTCGCTTGCAAACAGGGAAATGGTAGAAATTTTCAATAATTTACAATTCAACCCCTTTCCCTCCTGCCCAGTGTAAAAAGCCTTTGGACCAAAGCTCTGTACACTGGCTTGTTCTCTGCCAACCTGAGAAAGAAACCTCTTGGAAAAGTGGCTAAAGGAGGATTGCTTTCTTTCCTGTCTGCTGGTGGCAGTGTGCAGTAGGTAGAGTGGTCTAGATCCTTTCTTCATCTGGTTCTTATTCTGGTTGTCCTTTGGTGGAAGCACTCTTTTTGGCTCTGTTTTCTTTCCTCCACTGTAGTTCATTTTCATGCTATGTTTCTTGCTCCTTCAAATTTGATGCCGTGATGGATGCTTTCTGGGGAAGCGGTGTATTCTCTGCTCTTGGTGCTGTCTGTGTGCTCCTGGTGGTACAAAGCTGTCCACCTGCTTTCTGCTGGATTTGAGCTTGCATTCAAACTGGGAGGGGAGACATCATTTGCATGTACAGATGGAAATGTTTTTACTGGGGTTTTTGGTGCTGAGTTAGATGTCATCCCACTTGCATCCTTGAAACTCTAAAAGAGAGATGAGGGCTGAGTTTTCCTGATGTGCTGATTTTATAGCATCGTTCATTTTCACTGAATTGCCTCCAACTGGTCCCACCGCATTGCAGCTGGCACTGCAATACCCACATCCATCTCCTGTGTTTTAAGTGATTTTGTTTACTTCATAAAATGCAGTGAGGTCTCAGACTCGTGATTGGAAATTCCTTGGTGCTTTCCTGATAAGGACAGATCAAAAAGATAATCTCCTAGTCTGGTCTTTTTTTCTCTGGAGCAGTCTTTGAAGGTTGCACGTTATTCTGCTGTACATCCTTTGTCCAAGTGTGTCATATTTTTGTTCTCTCTTCCTTTCCTGTTTGTTTCTTTTCTTCCTTTCCTTTAGTTCAGTCCTATGTCTTCTATGTTCTTTTGGTTTGCTTTGTTTATGTTTGAAAAGACACACACCTGAGTTTAAGTATAGTTGGCTATTGGGACTTAACTTGGAAGTTTTGTTAAGAAATGCTTTGTAATCGAAGGGCTCAATAGATTTCCACTCTTAAAGCTTTTTCCATCAACAGCTGAAAAGTTTCCACTAACTTTTGCCATCCTGCCTGCAGCTTTCATTGCCATTTGACTGTCTTCGTGCACCAAAGCTTGCTTTGTCACACCTTTGAGACGCTGTGCTGTACAATTCTTACATCTGAAGCAACCACCGTTTCCCTTTTCCGTTGTAAAATATTTTGTCTTTTCCTTTCAAAACACACATGCAAGTGTCCTCCTGTCTCCTGGCCTTTGACTCTGCCTTATAAAACTGAAACAGAGAGACAGATAATTACTGACAGCTGAATCCTCTGCACAGTTGCATCTGGGAGCCCCTTCTTCAGCTGCTAGATATTTGGAAGACCACGCGTGTGTAAAACGGGGCTAAGGGGCATTTTGATGTTAATCAAGGTTTGCTTGGTTCTTGGTGGAGATGGCATATGTGGAGATCGGGATTAAAGCTGAGAGTAGTAAGAGTTTATGTGATAACAACAGGGGGTTTTTGTATTTGTGAAAAAGTGGGTTTTGTACCATCCAGCTCACCTGCCAAAGTTCAACTGAAAAAATGTAATTCTCAATAAAAACGGTTTCATTTTTTGGTTTCAAAGATTTGTTTGTGTATGGTGTTACTGTCCTTTCCATCTTTTTACTGCTTTACCTGAACAATTTGGTTACACATGTATTTTTGCTCTTGAGAGACAGCGGGTGTGATACGATCTCTGTTTTAAACTGTTATCATAAAATTAGCAGGGAAAGGTGTTTCTAAAGTCTGATCTGCCTGCTTCTTTGTTGTTCGAGGAGCTGAATTCTGTAATTTGGGTCCTTGATTGGAAGTCCTCACTGTGTAAATTTGGCATAGGCTACTTCTGTTTCAGAGAACCATCTCTTTCTTCAGCTTGGAGCTCTGTAGATGCTAGGACCATGCTTTCATGAAGCCAAGGAATTATAATGAGTTCCCTAGTCATGCTCTGTATATCTCTTGTATAGGTGGGCTTACGCACAGATCTTTCTTACTCAGCTAGTTATGCTCTCTGATACAGTCATCAGTAGAACATACAGTTTTTTAAAGATTCCTTTATGAAGTCTTGTGGCTAGCACTGAAAAATAAGCTTTATTCTCCCTTCTCAGAGCTTTTGGTCTTCAAAACCAGCCTGTTTGGAGTGTTTCTGCTACATTCTTCTCAAAGCCATGCTGTGAGTTTTTCATTGCTTTTGGAGCTAAAATTTCACCCGTTATGTTTTAGGATGCACTTTTGCATACTGTTCTCTGAATAATACTTATTCTTGACAGCTCAGTTCTCTTTGGTGATGTACTGGTGTGTGTTTCGTTCTGAGAGTGGTACTGAACTGAGAAATCCCTTTGCACTGGCAAGATTAGTTTCCGGTGTTTGCTCCCCAGGCAAGTGAGCCTTTCACCCATAACTGTGTGGCAAAAAGCCCTCTGCAGAAAGGTGTGTGACACCAGTTTCATGACCTCTTTGTTTTGCGCTGACTCACTGTATCATAAGCTCACTCGTGTGAGCCAAAACAGACTCAGGCTGTTCCTGTGCTTCTAATTTATTTCAGTTTTGTTGTGAACCATCCATATTTTCCTGCTTATCTTTCACAGTGGATGGGAGGAGTGGAGGGAGGGAAGAGGAAAAGGGGTGGAAAGTAAAAAGGTGCACGAAGATTAATCTGCTGTGTAATTTCCTCTTTTAGAAAGAGGGAGAGGCACACCTGGGAAAACAGGTTATCAGACCTCTAAGCACATAGATGAAATACTGGCCTTCCTCACAGACACTCTGGTGTCATGCTGAGGCAGTCACTTACTCAGCACTAAAACTATATGACCAGATTCGTTTTGAGGAGACATGAGGTGGTTTCCTCTGTGTGTGCATTTTTACTGCCTTTAGCTAAGTTAGGGCCCTTGGTGCTTATAACTTTTTAATGGTTTGTTCTTACCCCTGCTCCTTGCTTCTGGCTGTTTATTCTTTACTATTCTTTACTACTCTAGGTTATTACTCCTGTTCATGGAGAGACCTGAGAGTTAATAGAAAATGATGATTGGAGTTGCCCTCCCCTTCCCTTCTCTTGCAAGGTTATCTGGGACAGTTTCATACACATTTGCATATGTCTTTGCAGCTTCTTGGCTTCTGACTGTGTTACAATTGTGTCAAAGGTATAAAACTAAAGCTGGGAAGCCAGCAGCTTATTGAAATAGATTTCTTTAAATTTATAAAGCCACTGATTAATCATATTTTAATGCAGGTGTAAACGTAAGAGCAATATATTGTCTGTATATTAATTGTAATCTTTTATATGAATTTTGTAGTAGTAATACATATGTATTATATACCTATATATATATCTAACACAGAGGTCACAAAGTTATTATTCAGAAAGTTTTCTAGTCCTTGCTTAATTTATGTGCGTGTCTTTGTCCCATTGGAACACAGGGCTCTTATGTGCATGTTTGCCTTTTAAGTGTTGACTATATTCAAGCAAATTAGAGAAGAGAGTTTTTATTTTAGTATATTTTTTGTTTTATTTTAGTATATTCCATCACCTTGATGGTAAAGAAATGATGGTTATCTTCTGTAACCTTAAGTCACTTAGCAGGATGGCTGTTTTCTAGTCAATCCTCAGCCTCTGACTTGGGTGCTTTCTCCTTTCGGATACTTGCTGCATTAATGCAGGTGCAGATTTGAGTCTTCATAGTTGCTAGAGGAGCTTTTTGTGGCTGTATCTTTAATCTGTTTGCCTGGAAAGAAGAGTTGGCTACCTCAGCAGACTGTTCCTGTCAGCCTCCAGGACAGATTGTAAGCACGCTCTTCTGCCATGGAGAGGGTGGAGTTGGATGAGCTAAAGCAGGAAGGTTCTGCCTGGGATGATTGATGTCCTCCATCTCTGACCCCTCAGACTTGGGATGGATCTCACTGTCTATGGCCGATATATAAGTTTATTTTAGTCTTGTCTTTTCTCCAAGGTGACAAGAACCTTCCTCTTTGAGGATGATGGGTATGACAGCACATATGTTTTTACTATGGTTCATCTTGGGAATTCTTTGCAAGTGAGAGGGTTTAGACCTGCTTCACCCTCCCTGTGCTTGGGTAATGCTGCAGGGCTTTCATAACAGCTAGATGGCTTCTGTAGGGAATGACTGTATCAGCAGCAATGCTAGCAGAGGTCTAGAGATGGAGAAGCACATCTTGATGTAGGATGCTGCCTGCAGTGCCCTTGATGTCTTGAAATACTATATAAAGTAGCTGAAAGACCACTCTGTTTTTGGCTTCGCAAATATCTGCACATGGATCCAGAGCAGTACGTAATGAACGGGGGCGGATGTTTTTAAGCGAAGCTGTTTCAAACAGCAGTTGGTTTTTCAAGCTGATGTTGCTCTTCTCTCAGCGAGTCAGGTTACACTTCAGTTATTTGAAGAGATTCTCGTTGCCAAATACTTGACTCGGCATTTAACTCAACAGAGGCAGCAGATCTTGCCAGTGGGAAGGAAGGGAACAGAAATTAGCTGCTTCTGAGGCGTGGTTGGGTAAGGAATCTCCCATCACCAAAGGGCCACCAGTGAATAGCAACTATGTCAGTAGGTTTGCAGATGTTCCTCTCTCAACAGATACTTTCTGCATTTTCTCTGAAACTTTCACCTTTTTGTGTGTATTAAATATCCTATCAGCTATTTATGGGGGTGTTATAACCTCCACAGAGATGGGGTGAGAAGGAGGGCTGTAGGGAAATGATGCCTTGATTTATTGGTGGGATTTGTGGGGCAAAAATTAACCACCTTATTTTGTATTACTATTCAAATAAATATAACAGCAAGCCTTATACAAAAAAAAACCCACCTCAAATCATACTTGAACATTGTCCTCTTGCTGCTGTGCCCTTGATAAATATGCCTAGATTCAGTAATCCTTCCATAAATTTTCAAGCTGCCAAGGGCATGAAGAAGTTCTTCCTAGCTATTGAACTGTAAATTGTTGCATATGACACCTGGAGGAGTTGGAATGGTTTTGTACAAGTAACTCAATGTATTCATCGTACTTTCCCTATTGCGTGCAGTGGTTCATGTTGAAGCAGAGAAAGATGATTCATATTGCTTTCTTCTCTTCCCCTTGTCAGTAGCAGCAGTAGCCCTCAGAGCAACATTTGAAACAGTAAATGCCTGGCCCACAGCCATGTGTTACTACCGCTCTGCTGGGCCCTCTGATGATACTGTAATCAGATGAGAGACAAGGTAACAATTGTTCTTTTCCACAGGGAAAATCAGACTAGGGTATTTAAGTACTAATCGCAAAACAATTTTAAGGAACTGTTTAAATTGGCCAGCAGATGTTTTTCAGTGCTATGGCCTATGCTGTCAGGAAACACCGGTTCTTTTGCTCCAGTATAAGTTATTTTAGGTGATTCATGAGACCTTAACGGTCGGTTCTCAATTTTCATGGGAGTATTAGCACCCCTGGGATATGCTGCTAACCCAGAACGCGGATGTTTTGTGTTCCCTTAGCATCAGTCTAACTGGTTACACTAGAGGAGGAGGAGGTAACCAGTAATACTGTGCTCTGATCAGTTGTTAATATTACACTACTGTCATATGAGTAGGATCGAATTACATCGTGGCTGCATCCCTTTAAAATGCGAGGCTGTGGTATATAGTTGTGGCTGAAGGGGGCGTTAGAGGCAAAACAATCTATTTACAATTTTGACACTCAAAATGGCAGCAAACCTTTTTATTTCTCCTGACTTGATGTAAGATTCTCTGTTAACTTGGCTCTGAACTATGCTCCCGTCGTGGTGCTGTGCTAGGCACCTCCAGGCATTTGTCAGGGACTGGTTAATTGCTGCTGCTGTTTTGATCAAGTTTATAGGTGCTGCTGCTGCCTGCTCATGGAGTTCTTTCCATGAAGTACTAGGACTTTGGTTTGTGGGTTGTGTTTCTCCAGGGTTGTTAGGAAAGCACAAAGTCTCTGAACATAACAGAAAATGGAAGCTTAGGGCAAAGGCAGCTGCAGGGAACAGTCCTGCTGTAATCCTGCTTGTGAACTGAGATGTTTTCATCGCTTACGAAGTGATTGCAGCCCACTTGCAAATGAGTGCATAATCCAGTGAAGACAGTGAAATGCTTGGACATCTTAAGTCCTGTCCTTCAGATACTTTCACACATTTGTTCAGCCCTACAGATTCATCAAAGTACCTGACAGTTCCCTTGTTTAGCCTAAAATGCAAGTTTTGTATTTCTGTTATTTCTCTTGTTTTGCATACTTTGGCATCCCTATGATGTTCACATTCAAGGATATTTTTCTTTTCAACAACTGTTTTTTGCTGGTATTAGCATCTTGAATTCCTGAGATGTCTGTGAGACTTGCTGATTATGACTACCCTGTTTGTCTCAACGGACAGGAAAAAGGGACTGTCTTCCTTTTCTTCCACCCTTCTCAGGACAAGTCCATTGGGGTTGGACTAGATGATCTCTAGAGGTCCCTTCCAACCCCTACCATTCTATGATTCTATGATTCTATGCTGACAGGGCCTCTAACCTCAGGCTAAGTTGTGGCTGCTGGGGATCTCCGAGACATGGAGGAGGCCCCACGGCCCTCTGCGTGGCAAGTGTGGATGGGGATAGAAGATGGGAGGAAGGTGTGTTGGGAGCAGAGCATGTCAAGCTTATGGCTGCTTCCCCAGCAGCTCTTTCAGAGCAACAGTGACAGAGCTGATAACTTAATCCTCCCTGTCCTCTATCGTGTTTAAATTGTCACCTGTGATCTTGGAGGCCCTAGCTCTTTTTTTCAGCCCTGGAGCTGGTGGAGGTGAATACAACCCTGGTGTACATGAGAGGGTTTGATTGTTGGTGGGTTTTTCACAGGAAGCTGCTGCCATATTTGTGGGTGCTGGTGTGGTGTGTCCTACGCAGGTCCCTTTGCCAGTTTCAATCTTTTAATCTGTAAAATGGGAGAAGTGTTTGTTCAGGTGATGTTGTGGTGATAAAGGCCTAATACTAAACTGTCAACAGAGAGAGGGCAGGTGATTTTACTGCCACCTAGACAGAAGTAGTTAACAAGTAAGTGGGCTGTGGGAAGCACCATGGTGAGGCCATGAGCAATACCCAGGGGTCTCACAGGCAATGTTTTACCCTTGGTTTCTCATGTCAGTCTGGGTGAACATCATTTACTTACCAAGCTGCTCTTACGAGCATGAATTATCTCTACTTCCTTTACAGACACATTGGCACTAATTAAACTTGCAGGTACACAGTTGTCATAGCTGTAGGAGAAGGAATTGGTTTATCTGTGTCACCCTGCTGACCTGTCATTACTGATAACAAAATGTGAACCTGAAAGAGCACAACTGATGCCTAGCTTGGGTCAGAACAGCTACCAAAGCCATCTCCTGCCTTGGAAACTAGCAGGCGACTGTCCCATGCCATTCATCTGAACACACATTGCTTATAGCTGCGGGAGCAGGCCAGTAGGTCCTTGCAGTGCTGCTAGGGTGGTACCTAAAGGGGATGGAGGGATTGTTAGATTGAATAGTTTAGCATGTGACAAATTCAGATAGCTAGTGTGCTTTACCGTAACAAGTATATATTTTATATGTATGAAATACGCACATATCTGTGGAGGAGAATAAGTATCTATGAATTTGTCGGGTTGATGTAGAGACATGTAACCTAAGTGTGTGTGTGTGAAATGTGTTTGATCATACTTACTTATATAAACCTACTATTTATGTAAAACTTGAGCCCTAGATTTCTTAAGCCTGGGAGTAAGTCATGCTTGCAGCAGTTGAGCAAAGTGGGGTTTGGCCATTGAGATACTCTTAAAAAAACCCAAAACTTTTTCCCTGTCAAAGTATAGTCTTGCTTAAGAATTTTCAATATTTGGCTGAAGTCCTGGTCCTTCTGTCATCATTTTTAATGTTAGCTTCTGCAGAATCAGAATGCCATCCTCTGTGTGTGGAGATCTTGATGTCCAGAAACCAAATGCTTCTTTTGTCTCCTCGTGTATTTATCAACACAAGGATTCTTTCTTTGTCAGTTCAGGCATGAATTTTTTTTTGTGCTCTCAAATTGAGATGCACTTTTGCTTGAAAAGCACTGCAGGAAGAACAATTTCTTATAGAATGTACTTCTGGGACTATAAATAATAAATGCTGTGACTCGGAGTGATGCAGGCACCCCTCAACATATACATGCAAGGCAAAGATTCAGTAAATAATAATTTACCTGCTCTTTGTCAGTCCTAAACCAAGAGGAGTCTATTCAGGCTTCTTTGCTAGCTTGTTGAGTTTTGTTTGTGCTGTACTGCTTTTAGGAGTTCCAAAAATGTTAACTGTTTTTCTTTTATGGTGTTGGTTTTGGAGGCTGCAAGTTTATGAGGGATATTAAATATTTATCAAACTCTTAGTTCTGAGCCAAGACAACCTATTCAAACCTCACGGACTTGCAGTAGGCTGCTGGTGCTGACAATTTGAGAAGAGCTTGGGGCCGCCGCATTTAGTGCCTCATGGTGCAGTAGTAATAGACAGTTATTGTTTCAGAGTTGTTGGATTTACTTGATTATGTTTTTTCCCCCCCTTTAATGATGCAGTTTTGTTCAGTTACTTTGTGGTGTGGCAGATAGACAAGAGGGCCCTCTTCAGGGCTGGGATTAAGCTATCCAACTCCATGTGATGTGATAGATTGTACCATTTGAATCTATGCATAGACCTCATTCCAAGGGTAGAGAAGAAGCTTATTCAGAAATAGAAGACCAGTCTGTAAACGTTATACTTTTTTTCTCCACTAAAATCAAAGCTTGACTAAGATAAGGAGCCCAGCATGGTACACCTGGGTTATCAGGGGTCCCACCAATAAGGTCCCTAACTGGAAGTGAAGATCTGTGGAGTCAGTGGAAAGGCTTCCGTTACCATCAGTGGAAGCAGGGTCATGCAGTGGGGCTTTCTGGAATGTGGCAAACACAAAGTTAAGATGTATTTTCTCAACCAAAGTAAACTACAAATCTAAGTCCACTCCTCAACTTTCAAAATTCCAAGGAAAAACATCTGGCTTATTCCACACAAACAGCACATTTGTATTCAAAGGGGCCAGAGGGCAATGAGATGAGCTAAAGAGTGACTCTGTATATCCTTAGTCCCAACAGGACGGGCTGGAGACACTGGGTGGGCCTGCCAAAGAGGAGATTTCTTCTATTTCCTCTGTATGTTTGTTTATTTATTTATTTCCCCCAAGCACCTGTGACTGACTGATGTCTCTTTGGGATCTTCTGAGGACAGGAGGTGCATAGGCTCATGCTGAAGTTCAAAGCCTGCCTTGTGTTGGTGGGAATAAGTGGCACAGGCCTGGAAAGGAGAGTACTGAAGTAGATGGCAGCTTGTCCTGTCAATCCTAGTGGTTTTTAATGTTTCTGGGTGGCCCAGAACCATTTTGCTTGTTCTAAAAGCACAAGTGTAAAAGCAGCACTCCAGAGCAGGAGATAAGAAAATGCCTGTTTTACTTCTGTGATGCCGTATTTTAGTAGATACAACAGTTGTGTTTATTCGTCATGTTGGCAGGCTCATTTTTGAAGGTCTAGATTTGTCAAGAACTTTTTGTCGATTTTGCAGAATGTTATTTGGGTTTATTCTTTGTTTCTTTCAGCTTATTTTTCTTCTGTATTTGGCTTTTAACTGGCACTCAGAAACCCAAGGTTATAAATACTGTGATATTACTGCATTTCTAAGCATGCGTGATGCTGAATGACACCCACGTTTCTCAGCTCAGACAGTGGCTGTATTCAGGCTAGAGGTCTTGGGTCCTGCAGGGGACAAGTTATGATCTTTCTGGGGCTGCTTTGTCCCTCTCAGTTCTGCCAGATCTCTGCCTTAGGACTACGCTGTTTTCGTCTTCTATCAGAGAAAGCGCTGCCTCTGCTACAGCAGGCAGGAGAAGCTGGATGAGGGACATGCTTGTTTGGAGGCAGTGGGTCAGTGTCCTGGGAAGGAGGAGGAGATACCCAAGTGCCATCCTAGATTTCAAGTTGTCCCCATGCAGTGGCCTTCTCCAGAGGGAAGTCCTGGCTTCCGTAAAGTCAGGGTACTTGATGGTGAATGAAGGACCCATCACCTGTAATAACTTGAAATACTGGTGGATCGTTACCCCAAAAGTTGCAGCGTATTGCAGTACTTTTAATATTGTGCACTGTTGCTACTGTGATTCAAAGTGTATCACCCCTCACTGTCCTGCAAATACTTCAGCCTGTCACCACAGTTTAATTTGGCAGGGCTGCTTTGCCTTCTTGCATGGAAACAAAAGGTTTCTCAGGGCTGAGGTCCCACAGTAAGCAGGGGGTGTTTGTGGACAGAGTGATCACAGGCTTGGTCAACAGTAACCAGCCCAGGCAGCATGACTCCATGGTGCAGTGAACCACCACAGATGGCGTAAATCCATTTATCCCTTCCCACAGATCACTTCCAGCATGATTTGGGGAGGGTAAGAAGCTGGAGACACCAGCTTGTCTGTGATGTGTATTTAGAGGAGAGTTAAGGTAAAATGCTAAGCCTTGTAGCTGCCCCACTCTCCTAGTTGAGAGTTTTGAGTATCTGATATGTTATCTAATTGCATTTTTTTAATGCAGAGCCATTTGAGCTTCTTCATTTTGGCAATGAGGCTAATTCCTGTGATGAGCAAAAACCTAGGGATGCTTTCCTCTTTTTCCTTATGTAAAATGGTTGCTCTTCATCTGAGAGTATCTGTAGACGTGTGTGTACACATGTGTGCTAAAGAACTTTTCCTCTTTTTCGTCATTGTTATTTCACCTGTTAGGTCTCACTTAAAGGGAAGAAGCCTGCTAGATAATCAAGATGCATCCTGTAAATATACAGCCAACATGTTTGCAGCGAGCCTTATATGTTTCCTTGTGATCTATCTGTGCAAGTATGTCCCTGCAGGGCTGGGATCTCACTCCTAGTAACTGTAATAGTCTCACCTGTGTTCAGCGGTGTGACTCCCTGCCGTAAGCCTTTTGGTGAATGCTGTGGGCAGAACTGAGCTGCTTTTCTGATCCCGCATGTAGATCCAGTTGCAGAATTAGGACCTGAAGTGTTCCCAGTTAGTACTACCTAGTTTGGCGTCTTCAAGAAGCTGTTCAGTCCCCACAGGTTCAAGCTCTGCTGAAAAGATTAGTGTCAGACACTGTCGTCTGCCTGACCTTCAGCTTGGACACAGTAAGATACTCTCTTATAAGCCCTGGCTTGTTTTTGTGCCTTTGTATTTAGGAATTACTGTTTCCACCATAAAAGATGACTTCATTTCGAAAATACGGTTCCCTGCATCTCTGAAGGAGGGCACTCACAGCCTTGTTCAATACTAAGCCATTTGCTGACCATCACAGCTGGGAAATCGCTTCTGTGGTGCTGAGGGAATTGCTAGAAAGCATGCCAAATGGCTTTCACATCCTCTAGCAAGAGACATTTTTTTTCCTTTCTCTCCTATTATTTTGTTCTTTTGTGTGAAGTGTTTGGAGTAGTAGTGGCATTAATAACACTTAAAAGCAGGATTTCTGAAATGCATCCCCCCCCAACCAGTTTGCTGTCTGTCTCCCAAGACACGCTCACCTTTGTGAAACAGCACGATGGTGTTTGTTTCAGCGTGGCCGCCCTTTGGGGATTTGCAGGAATACTGCAGCAAATCATCCTGCATGCAAGGCTGACCTCTGGGAGGCTAACAAATTGAGGTGAGCCAGCTGGAGCGGTAGGACACTGCCGACAGACGGAGCATGCTCAGACCTGGGGGAGAAAGGTAGTTCAGTCTGCAGATAGTGCACGGGTTACTGTGCCGAGAGCCCTTGGATACAATTTTTTCTTTATGGTGGTGGGGAAAGAAGAGGACTGGAGAGTGTTTGTTCCCCTGCAAAGCATAGCTTTAAGGTGTCTTCTTTTATCTTTCTCCTGTGAAAGAGAGGCACCGGATAGCGTTTCCTTTTATTTAGCAACACCAGGTATGCTTGCATGTGCTGAAACACTAATCTACTGGTAATAGCACTTACGAGATTAAAAAGGTTGCAGATGCTTTGAGTTACTGTGTTTCTTTGCTGGGTGGTATTGTAACTGTGCTCTGTTTGCTGTGCTGATCACATACGGCTCTGAATTCAGTTTTATTGGCACTCCTGGCTGCAGTGTACTTCTGTGGGGTGAGGCGGGGCGGGGGGGTGATCGTATAACGTGTTTTTTGATGCTGTCTCGTTGCTCCTCCCAGGAACTTCACACTGAATCTCTCCTCTAAGGCTGTGCGTGTGTGGGAAGGAGGTCAGTAGTTCATTTGTAATCCCAGGTCTTTGTAGTCCCTCTTTGTTTGACCGGGGGTTTGCTTTACCATTTTTAAACAAAAGTCTCACGGGGAAAACATCTTAGATCTGGACTAAATTCTGTAGGTTTTCAGAAGTGTGTTTCTTACTGGACAGGTGCTGCTTTGGGATTACTTTTTTTTTTTACCCTCTTCTAAAATCGTGCTAATGTAGAGCTTATGGTAACCAAGGAGGGATTTTTTCTGTCCTTATTGGCTGCGCTGTGCTCCGAACAGTTTCAGCTTCTGCTTAGAATTTGCAGCACACAGGAGCGGTCTCAGGCACCGTGCTGATGGGAAGTGGGAGAGCTTAGGCTGTAAATGCTGCTAAGCATAAGTCCAAGTATCCAAATAACACAGGTGCTTTTCCCATTGGAGAAGAAAGAAAGATAGGATAGGTAAAATACAGAGAATAACAAATGCAAGGTAAAGCCCAAAGGCATAGTTGGAGTGGCTGAAGCTCATCTTGTTCAGGACTTTTGGATTTTGCATCATATTCTTTTAAATTCACTTTTCCAGCGTTAGTAAATTTTCCCTTCAGCCACCCACACTCCGTCTCTGCTTCAGGTAGACCGCTGAAGTAAGGTAAACTTGCTGCTCTCTGACATGTTTCTGACAAGGTATCTTGCTTACAGACTAAAATCAAGAGACTGGGCAAAAGGAGAAGTTTTTTACTCATATGACAGTGCTGTAAATGCCAGTATAACCTGATAAGTTTCGCTGGGATACCTGGGTGAGCAAAGATCGGCTGGAATGAACTCTGGCTGTTAAGCATCCCCCTCTGTCTAACTATGGTTATTTTGAATACCTTGGGTTTTCAGCTTTAGGCTTGGGACTGTCAGAAGGTGAAGACTTGAGGAGATCAGGGTTAGTTTTTGTTTGCAGAAAGTATTTCATATCCTGTGTCATTCTGGATGGAGAAGAGATCTTGGAAATGTGGACCTTAAAAGCCCAATAAGTATTCTGTTTAGTTTCATACTTTTAGGTCAGTTTTGTAGTTTGCTTATACGCACTGACTGATTAATGATGGCTTTTTTTAAACCTGTTCTTTCGTAGATCAAGACAGCAGTATCAACAAATATTAAATCAATGGCTGCTAGTCAACCTGAAAGTCAGGTTGGATCTCCTCCTCTCCAGCCTCTGAAATTAAATGGAAGAAAACTTAGATTTTTTTTTTTTTTTCTGTACATAAGCACAACTGGAAGGTGTCCAGTAGTCACCAATATTCTCCTGGTTCATATTGAAGTATGTTTGCAGCAGGGACTGTTGCACAGAGCCTCAGTCTCCTTGGTTGCAGTCTTGTGTGGAAAGACTTAAGGTTTTGTTTTCTATTCCTGACTTATGCTAAACCATAAAAACTGAATATAAACCTAATTTTGATTACAACTCTCTACAGATACCTAGAGTTTTTGTGAAACAGTTGTTTTTAAAAAATATTGTTATGTTTTGATTTTATTTTTTCTGAATAAAGTTCTGTATTTAAAATTCCACTCAAGTCTGCAGAGGTAAGGTATTCTTATTTTTCATATCCCCTTTTTGTGTCAGGCTTCATTAATATGTTTGTATCTTAACTGCTGGGCTTTGCTCCCTTTGAGAAGCTGCTCTTTTCCTGTTTAAAAAGTCAGCACTTCTATTCTTGGCTGCTTTTTACAAAGAAAATGTTCCAGTATATCAGTCATTTAGTGTACCATCCTTTCTTTAATGTGATATGTACTGCGAAAGATATATGTATCTCATTAAACAAATACAGTGAATAAGATGATAACAGCCTTTTGGGCTGCGGGGATTGACTTGCTTGTAGTTCTGTGGGAATGTGTGACAGAGATGAGAATAAAAGCCAGTTCTTGGCTGCCGAACCCTAACTCCCCCTCCTTCCAGTCGGAAAAGTTGCCTTCTAGCAACTTCTGCTTTGAGCATGAATGAAGCAGATATTTAAAACTGCATGTATTACATACAGTGCATCTGTAGCTAAGCCTCTTGCATCAGGGATGGGAGAAAGAACAGAAGACGTTTTGCAGGGGGACTGTGAAATGCCATGTTTGTACGCTTTACTTTTTCTGTGCTGGTCCCGGAAAGCCAGCCGAGCAAGAGATGGATCTGAGGGTAGGGAGTGCTAGTGGGGAAAATGTCCTCGAGGAGGGAATATCTGCTCCTACACCTCCCACTGTGTTGCCGTAACAAGAGGAAGAGGCAGGGTCCTCTGTCCATTTCCTGCCCATGTGGCTCTGCCCTGACTCCTTCACTGTCCTGTGGCAGGAGCAGCCCCGATCTAGTCCAGTTGTGCCACGTTTCTGGGAACTGCAGAATCAGTTCTGCTTGGACACGGCTGCCACGACTGGCAGGCTCTGGGGAGCTGGTCAGCTGGGCCAAACCCAAGTTGTCCTCCATGTAGAGAGGCACAGAGTGGTGGTGCTTTCTGGAAACGTGTGTCCCTTCATTGTTTTTTTCTGTTTTGTGAGGTTTTTTTAGCCAGATGTAGCTCTGGAAGAGTGACCATTGGCTTGGGCAGTCAGTAACAAAAGCTTGGCAAGGCCTAACCAGATGAAACCAGCACTTCTCATTTTGTTAATACCTAGGACTAGGTGGTCTCCTTTTAGATGTGGTGACCCTTGTTTTCCCTAACCAAGCTCTTGTTTTGTTCTTCTGGGGTTCTTAGTAGTGCATGTTTGTGTCTCTTTTGTTGGTTTTTGTTGTGTGGACTTTGTAGCTTTTCTCCCAATTTCTTATCTAGATTGTAATTTTTAAAATGGAGAACAGATTTAAAACATTGTCCGTCATATTAATAGCTTTAACATAGTGATTCATCCTACCCTAGCTTCATAATTAAAAAAAGAACAACAGAGCTCTTCTCTTAAATGAGTCCAAACAGTCCTTTATGCCAACTGCCTATTCTACTAATATTCATCTCTTCCATCCCACCCACTCTGATCTCTACATGTTAACGAGGGATGAAGAACAGCTTCCCATCTATGCTTCCTGTTGCTTTCCCACTTCCTGAGGATGTTTGTAACGCCAGGTGACCAGCAGCTAACAGGCAGGAGGTGTTACTGTGTCTGAACTTCCAATAGAGTATTATGGGCCTGCGAGATGCTCGAGGTCTCTGCCAGAGGTGCTTGCTGAACGCACCAAATGCACACTCCTGAAGTCTTTACCTGCTCACCAGTAGTCAGTGCTAGTTGAAGCAGTGGTAGCTAGGCTGCGAGGACGAAGCTGTGGCCCTTTTGCTAAGTTAGTGAGGGTGGAGGAAAAGAATGGGGTGACCTCTTCATGCCTGTGATCTCTTTTGGAAAAAGAGGAAAGATAAGCTGGCCAAAAATAGAGTCCCTCCCACAGGCTTTTAGCCTCTGGAGTGGCATCCATTGTGGCCGAGCTGCAAACCTCAGGACATGCTGTGATTTCCCTTGCAAAGTCTTGAGCTGCCCCTGTGCCGGTGCGTTTGTTGAGCTCCCCATCTTTGACCATGCAGTGCTGTAAGTCAGCCGTCCCACTGCCCTGTCAGCATCGCTCACAGGAAAACCTGCTGCTTCTGTCTTCCTCTCTCACTCCCGCTCCTCCCCTGCAGCCCGCTCCTGTCGGGAGTCCTCAAGGGCATGTCCAATCCCCTCCCCTCCCCTCCCATCCCATGGGGCATCGTTGCCCTCTGCTTTTACGCACACATCTCTTCTGACTAGGCTCTGGTCTATCAGTTGTCGTGTCTTCTGTTGCTGAAGGATGATGCTTTAGCATTTCAAAGCAGAGAGTAAAAAAATATCAGTCCATGCAATTTCCTTGGAAACTAGGGTGTATTGCTCATATGGAGCAAAGCCGTGGTTATCCCAGTGTCACTAGGAAGTAAGAGGGTGGATTAGTGTTGTAAGGATGGGGAGGAGATAGTCTGCAGGCACTTGGGAGTGTGAACAGCCTAGATGCTGACCTATATGCAGAAAGAAACATCACAGAGGACTCTGCTCTGAAGGAAAGTAGCAGTGTGTATGGCCTGCCATTTCTGCAAGTGTTTTTGAGTTCTGGAGATGTTCTCCAATGACACAGTGGGAAGGGAGTGGCAGCTCTACACCCATGTTGTGAGGGAGATTTAGTAATGAAAGTTTATTTTATTGTGAAGCAGCTCTCTCCAAGTAGAATACTAAATGCTTTCACCTATTTCAGTTACCTGCTGCTTCCTGGGAAAGTTTCCTGTCCCAGGACTACTGCTGCTCATGTTGGGGGACTGAGGGACCAGGGGACATGCAGAGTGATTGCTTGCCTTTACCCCCTTGGTGCAGCCTCTCCTGGGTCTGTAAAAGCAAACAGCGGGACGGTTTGTTACTATTTATGTTCTGTCGCTCCCTGAAGGACCAAAGATTTTAGTTCTCTAAGGTCTGTGTTCACTGAAAGCATCAGATTAAAAAAAAAAAGGTGGATGATAAAATGTGGGGACATTGACAAGGAATGAAGACTGTTCCCCGAGTACCTGTAAAATTCTCCTTTCAGTTCTGCGTGTGACACCCCTTCCTGTCCACATTCCCTCGTTCACTTCCATCAAAAGCAGCTTTCAGCCAAGCAGCTCGAACCAGAATTTGGGAACTGGCAACGAGGAACAGGCATGAATGATGAATTGCTTTACCATTGCTAACTTTAAACATTCATTCCTGACACCTGGTTGGCTAAGCACATTCACTTCCCTGCACTTAGCTGAAGTGAGCGTAAGAACTGCAGTGAGGGAAGAGATGAAGGAGGGCTTTGCAGGTGATTTTTATTAAAAAGCTGAGTTGTTCATTTGTAGCCATTTAGCGGGTATTGCTGTAGCAGAGTCTGAAATTAAAATTGCTAACCTCTGAACATTGACTGTGTACATCAGGCTGCGTCTCTGAAGCGCCTCTTATGCCCTTCCCTTGGGGCTAGAGGGGAGAGAACAAATCAGTTGGGCTGAAACATTAGAACAGGCTGTTTCCAAGGAGGTCTGTTTGGCTCAAGGGGTTTGTAATGGTCAGCAGCACTCTCCACCACTGAGGAGCCTGTGAAGTGCAGGTGGTATCAGTGGTGTTTTTATGGACTGCTGGCTTCTGATGCCTTTGAAACACCCACGCGTGCACACTCTTCCCGCTGTAATGGAATAATAAAGAGGCCATGTGGCCTCTTTACTCTGCCAAGTTCTTGCAACTTGCATTGTCTCCTATGAACTTGTAGGTGCTTTGTTCTTCTGACCTGCAGTAGTTAACTTTCAGAAAGGCCACAGACTGGTCTTCATTTGAAGTGTGTGCTTGTGGCAGAGGACTTGATTGTTAAAGGTCTCCTTCGTATACTGACTAGCAGGCTTTGCATGTGGCTGCTTGGGCTTGGTCCTTTCCTTGGTGATGCTGCTGAAGTCATTTAAAGTGGAGTTCACAAGATGAGGGGTTATGTGGAGAGTTGGGTGATATCATTAGATGTCTTTCAAAGATAGTGAAGAAGTGAAAGGAAGCTTTGGAAATCTGGTACCAACAAAATAACTTCAAGGTCTGTCCCATCAAAAATTTCTTCTTGTGAAAACTGGCTTGGTTGTCTTAACAGAGCCTAATTGAGTGACGTAGCGCTGTCCCACATAGATTTCCATTCAAGTTGTCTGTAGAACAGCTGTGATTGAGAGCTGCAAAGCCATCAGGAGCAGCAGTCATCCCCTGTTACAGAGAAGGAAAGACTAAGGGGTGATGTGACAGCCATCGATCATCTGCAGGATATCTGTGGCACCTGGGACAAGACCAGGTTTAAATTGCTGTGGTGGAAACAAAGGCTGAGTGTTAGGAAAGAGCTTATCATAGTCCTTTGTGCCTTTATTGCTAGAGACTGGCTGAAGAGATGAATAAGTATTAAGAATGAGATAGATAAGCGTTTTGAGGGAGTGGTTTAGGAAGAGCTGATCCTGCCCTGGTAATTAGATGACAGCTCTGGGTCCCTTCCCATTTCCTTCTCCATGGTTGAAATCAAAATAACACCTTTTTAATTTGCTGCTTGCTTTTAGGGAGTTGCTAAATGAGGCAGTTTTTCAGACTGCTTGCCAAAGGAGGTGGACTTCATTTCTGTTCCATTTGAGTAGCTAGAGCTGCTCTGAAATGGAAATGAATTTGTTGCTCAGATCCCCAGAGACTACCTCTTGAATCTGTGTGGCTTACAGCTAGCACTAATTTCTTTGGCATTATTCAGTCTCCCACGTAGCTTCTGTTCTTCCTAAGACGGGGATCCGGCAGGCTGTTGCAATCTTGCAAGCTGTAGGGATCCTTTCTAACTTCATTGAATCCCATGAATGATTCTCCATTTGATTCCAAGCTGCATGAACCAGACTGCAGGATCAAACTTTTAGGGTGTAATATGTCTTTTCAAAAGAACTCTCTTGACAGTAGAGAAGGTGTCTGCATCGATCCTAAATATACCTTGCTGTCTACCTGCACTCCAGCACATAAGAACAAGCATCTCTGGGTTAAAATGCTAAAGGACTGTTGCTTGTGATGTCAGAGCATGTGCTTGAGACGTTGCTTTTCCCCCCCCTCTCTCTCCAAACTTGCATCAAAGGGAGTTTAAATTGCTACCTTTAAAAACTACAGTTAGAACCAGTCTAATCGGGTATATACCAGTCAGAAATTTCCCTTCCTGTAGTTCCACATGACTCACGGCTGCAATTATTTACAGCCTGACTAGCAGTGAACCTTCATGTGTAATGAAAATTGGAGCCCATAAATACTGTAGGTAAATCAATATCTCAATTGAAGTTCACAGTTGAAAATATAATCAATACTCTGATATAAGCCAGTAGTGTTTCTGCATAGAAAGAAAACAGTGGCAGGATCTCTCCCATAACAGAAAATGAAACAGGGAGGCCTTGAAGCAGCACAGAAGAGACTCTCAGGTTGGGATGGGAAAACAGCAACACTGGAAACACTTCAAATGTATTACCTTCTCATTTGTATAAGGGTTGGTTGTGCTGGTGCAAGTCACTCTCACTAAATGAAGATGTGATTGTTTTAATGAAACATCAGTTCCTCCCATAAAGAGCAGAGCTCTTCTCTCTCCCATGCCAGTATTTCTTTTGGAAGACAATGGCAGCTCCTAGCCTTTGATCCAAAATTGCAGCCAAAGAAACGACTGAACGACTTGGGAGTCTCCCATGGGGCGGTCCGTAAACCTGCAAGTCCTTCCCACACCCCTCCAATAAAATTAAATTGAATGTTATGTTCACCAGTTCACATTTTATATTGGAATGGAGCATAGCAAAATCTATACTTGGCAATACTCCTTGTACTATTATTAACTGCACAGAGGCAGAGTTGGGTTCTCACAGCCATGCAAAAGGCCTGTGGCAGATCAAGAGAAGGAGCTAATCTCCCAAGCCCTGTGTGATGCAGTGCTGTCTTTCCACTTGCTGTTGGACTAGTCTGCAAAAAAGCAGAGTGAGCCAAAGTCCCAGGGAACATACCATTTTTTCTGACCAAACTTCATAGAGCTCATCCTCAAACTCTTTTACTTTTTTTCTCCAAAAAGGTAGAAATGAAAATGTGAGAGGAAGTCTTTCTAGAGAGCAGCAACCAGTTCTGTTTGCTTTATTTTTTTTCCTTACAGTTTTGGGTAATGATTTGGCACTCTTTTTCTTCTTTTCCCTCATTCCTTGGAAGGGGAAAAAATTGCTGAAAAAACCTAAACTCTCTTGAATAGTCCATAAAATGTGATTTATGGTGGAGCTGTGAACATGGTGTTTAAATGGTTCCTTTCTTGGTTTATTTTCCACAGGTCTTTGCCCTCACCATGTCAAGGAGTGTTAGTGATGTGTTCCCTCTCCATTGCATTCCCTACCTGTCATCTTGTTAGGATCTAACTACAGAATGAACATAGCAGCTGTGTTTAATGCCCTGCTCGTGTCTGTCCTTGCTGCTGTACTGTGGAAATATATCAAACTGCGAGAGCATGTCTTCATGGTTGAAGAGGAGTTGGTCCTCACACGTCAGTCTCAGGAACTCTCTCAGGTTCAGCTTGACTACCATGCAGCTCTCCAGGCACTGGTGGAGGACGGTACCAGGATGGTGTGCACCGGCAGGATGCACACCGACCGCATCTGCCGCTTTGAGTCCCTCTGCTACTCTACCGAGGCTGAGGAGTTTGTCTACTTTCACAGCAACTCCTCAGTCATGCTGCCCAACCTGGGCTCCCGGAGGTTCCAGCCGGCTCTGCTTGACCTCTCCTCAGTGGAAGATCACAACACCCAGTACTTCAACTTTGTGGAGCTGCCAGCTGCTGCGCTGAAATTTATGCCAAAGCCAGTCTTCGTGCCTGATGTGGCACTTATCGCTAACAGGTTCAACCCAGACAACTTGATGCACGTCTTTCATGATGACCTCCTGCCCATTTATTACACCATGCAGCAGTTCTCCGATTTAGATCTGGAGGCACGGCTCTTCTTCATGGAAGGGTGGAGTGAAGGTGTTCACTTTGACCTCTACAAGTTACTGAGTAACAAGCAGCCGCTCCTCAGGGAGCAGCTTAAAACCCTGGGCAGGCTCCTCTGCTTTACCAAATCATATGTGGGACTGTCCAAAATCACCACCTGGTACCAGTACGGATTTGTCCAGCCACAAGGGCCAAAGGCTAACATCTTGGTTTCTGGTAATGAGATCAGGCAGTTCACCAAATTCATGATGCAGAAGCTGAACATCAGCTTGGAGGGAAGCTCCAGTGAAGAGTACATCGTAGTGTTCAGTCGAACAATCAACAGACTTATCCTAAATGAGGCAGAACTAATCCTGGCTCTCGCTCAGGAGTTTCAGATGAAAACCATTACCGTCTCTCTAGAGGAGCATTCATTTTCTGACATTGTCCGGTTGATCAGCAATGCGTCCATGCTGGTCAGCATGCATGGGGCCCAATTAGTCATGTCTCTCTTCCTGCCAAGAGGTGCCACGGTGGTGGAGCTCTTTCCATATGCTATCAACCCTGAACACTATACCCCTTACAAAACCCTGGCAACCCTTCCTGGCATGGACCTGCAGTACATTGCCTGGCAGAACACCGCCAGGGAAGACACCGTTACCTACCCGGACAGACCTTGGGATCAGGGTGGTATTGCTCATCTGGACAAAGCTGAGCAAGAGCGCATCATTAAGAGCACAGAGGTGCCACGGCACCTCTGCTGCCGCAACCCCGAGTGGCTGTTCCGTGCCTACCAGGACACGAAGGTGAGCATCGCTTCTCTCATCCATGTCATCAGGCAGACTGTGAAGTCTAAGCCTGGCCCCAAGAAGCAGAAGTGGTCTAGTAGCCTCTACCCTGGCAAAGTGAGGGATGCCAAGTGTCAAGCCTCTGTCCAGGGCACGAGCGAAGCTAAACTTGCTGTGTCTTGGCAGATCCCCTGGAACCTGAAGTATCTGAAAGTCAGAGAAGTGAAATACGAAGTGTGGATACAAGAGCAAGGGGAAAACACTTACATGCCTTATATATTGTCCCATCAGAATCACACCTTCTCAGAAAACATTAAGCCCTTCACGATATATCTGGTGTGGATACGCTGCATCTTCAACAAAAATCTCCTGGGACCTTTTGCAGATGTGCTCTTGTGTAGTACATAACCTGCTGCGCTACCTGTACAGCTCTGCCCTGCTCTCCACTCCATCTGTGGTTCAAAACTTCCTGTCTTGTAGTTTGTAGAGGGCTGAAGAGGACTAGACTGTACCAGTGCCTAAGTGTCCATTTTATTGCACTCTGCCTGTGTTCTTTAAATGGTATTTATTTCCAGTGAGTGTTTAAAAAAAAAAAAAAGAAACCTCTGTGTTCTTCAGAGTAACTTCCAGGGGTTAAATTACATGCTGAATACATGTAATTAAAAACAGGATGGAAGTGAATTGTGTGTACCTTGGTCGTGATTTAAATTCGTTTCTATTGTGAGGTGAGTATTTAAGCACAGTGTTAAACCACAGTTAATTCCATGGCTAGGTGGACAATTCTCATCAGCTTTTTCATTGTAAGTTTTTTTTTTCCAATAACTGACTGTAGCTTTGAGTTCAAGATTTGATACAAGAGCCTTCATTAAACTGCTGTAAACCTCCTCGATATTTTTTTGCTTTTTATTGTCTGCTAAAATTGTTATTGTGATAGATTTATCTCTTGCTGTGATAAAACGTATATATGGGTTGCTTTTTACTTTTCACATTTTGGCTGAAGAGAATGCAACTATCATGTCTGCTCCGTGTTTAAAATCAGATTTTACTGCACCCCAATAGCAAAAGGCTAGAGTAGCAGATGGGAGATGGTAAAATAATTTACTCTGTTTTAAGATGTTTTCACTTTGTCAGTAACATACAGGTCTGTGTGAAAGGAAGGGGTGGGAGAGGTGATGGGGGAGAGATTGCGCTTATAGCAGTCCCCTCAAGGAAATCCTTTCTTCGGTGATCAGAATAATCTGTTGCTAATAGCTGCTAACAGGTGCATGCTTTGTTCAGTAATAGGCAGATGGTCGAAAAGGGAATCTTTCTGGGTACAGGTTTTCCTGAATGTTGGTGGGAGGAAGCAAGGTCAGGCAGGGGACAGGTAGGTGGGTGCCATGACATTGGGCTGGACAGAGCGTGTGGCAGAGGTCGGGCTGCTGCCGCTGGCACCTCTGTTGCTCCAGTGAGGGGAGTAGTTTGTTCTAGACTTACGCTCTTTTTTCCTGAGATCAGAATCTGGCTTCATTGCTGGGGTAACACTCTGACTGCTTAGGACCTGATCCTGCACAGTTCTCCTTTCGGTGGAGACCTTAAATGACGCTGTCTTTGAAAAACAGCCATGGGTCAAAAGTGCAGCTCTTGGGGAAGAGAGGAAAAAAGGGGCAGGAGCATGAGATGTTTCCCTGATAGATGTTAGCATCCTCCATCGTTTATAACCAGCACTAAAGCAACAAGAAAAGTGCTTTCTTCTCCTCTCACTCCCTGGTCGCCACCGTCCTCCCAAGATCTGGATGGATGTTTGAACAGTAGGATAAATGGCTTGCTTTCTGAGTGATGAGCTGATAGATGAGCATCTCAAGGCAGGATTATAATACGAGCTCTAGAGAGAGAGAGTGAGAAAAACATTGCTGTAAAAATCGGACAAGAAACAGGAGCGTTGAAAAATGAGTGAAACACTGCAGTACAACATTGGACCTTCAGGCAAGTGCTACTTCTGTATATTAATTTTCATTATGTCTTGCTTTGTTTTCAAACATGTTTGTGATTTAAAGGGGGTAAAAACCACAACAACAATCCCAGAGTCTGTGTTTGCTTTGCCATTGTAGCCTTGCCAACTAGTAATTTTTGCCTTGATATTTTAAAGGGGTGTGTCATTACTGCCGCTGTTGCTTTCTTAGGACAAACTGGGCTTCTGCTGAAGTGAGTATCTGAGCTGTGCCCCAACGTCTCCCAGTGGCTGCACATGACGTGCCACATACGTCAGAGCTGAAGTGAGAAAAACTTCATGAACAGGCAACAGTCGTG
Organism: Steatornis caripensis; assembly: GCA_013398225.1. NCBI lineage: Eukaryota > Metazoa > Chordata > Aves > Caprimulgiformes > Steatornithidae > Steatornis > Steatornis caripensis. The sequence continues at coordinate 108,453 of VZSC01006070.1, read as the reverse complement.
AGATCAGGGTGTTTAGGGAAGCCACCAGGATCTGTAGCTCTGCAGGAGCTCACTGACAGATTAGCTCCTACTCACAGAAGGGGTTTGCAGCGATCTCGCGTTCCCGCATCCATTCAAGGTGAAGGTAGCCCTGTGGCCAGTGGCCATCCTCCTGCTGGCTGTTGCAAGGGTGGTAATGTGTTGGCACCCTACAAAGTCGGTATTGAGTGAGCTGAAATTTAGTCAGCAGTCGTTTTGCATCCGTTCTCAGAAGTAATTTTCTTTGGGCGTGTGAGCTGCCCGTGTTCTCCTAACCACTGTTTGTCCTGGTCTGTGTGTTGCTTTCCTGCCTGCCTTTCTCAGTGCCTTCTGTAGCATTCCTTTGCCCGTAATTTGTAGACCATCCCATTTCACTTAAAACCAGTTTCTTAGGATTGCAGATCTTCTAACATTTGCAGATTGGTTACAGCACGTTAAATATTTTCTTCTCATATCCTAATGATTCTAATCCACAGAATTGGCTACAGAGCAATGAAGCGTCATGCGTTTCCATGCTCTTAACTCTAGCGTGAAAAGGTCTCTTGCATTCAGACTCCCTTTTTCAAGAAGATAATCAAATGTGCTTTCAAAAAATGCACATTCAGGTTCTGTCTTCGTCATTGGTGCTGTAAGTACTTTATGAGGTGGAAGCAAAATTAAAGGATTTTTCCTTTTTGAATTCTGAGATAGCTGAACACTGAAACTGTGATGGTGATGTGACCATTTGCCTCCAACACCTGCCCGGTATAAGAATGTCTATACCAGAGCCTCACTGCTGTACCCGAATTCCTCCTCTGCCATAGCATGCAGCACTGAGAGTATGTGGCCCAGCCTGTGGCTGCCTAAATTGGGCACAGAAATGTTACGCTGATTTGTACTACCTCAAGAACTGCGCTTGAGCTCTAGCATCTTCCCGTAGTGAATTTTCTTTCCTTTTACTAACTTTGCCATCAGAGCTCTGCAGGCCCATTCCGTTTTCCACCCCTGATGTTCCCCTGTCCCATGGACTGTTTGTTTCCCTTGCTTCACGCGAGTACCCTCCCACACAGCCTCCAGCCTTTGCATTTCAAGAAAACCCAGCGAGATTTTTCTCTGTCAATGCTACTTCTTAATTGATCAGAAGGAATTCTTGCCTGGCATTGCTTAAATTTTAATCCTGTAACGAATGCAGGCTCTCCGTGCGCAGGGGCTGGGGCTGCATCTCTGACATCCGCAGGAAGGCAGGGCTGAAGCGCGGTCACTGTATTTCCAAAACAGCTTGTTCCTCAGGCAAGCTTATGGCACTCCTTTTGACAAGTTGTGTTGTGCAAGAGACTCGCACCTTCCACCATTGCATCGTTTGTTTTCGCTCCCAGACCAAATACATTAAGCTCTGTGGCGCTGTCTGGCCCCACTGTCCAGGAAAAAGAGAAATAGATGGGATTAAATCCAAAACCCTCTGGGGGCAGTGACGGATGCTAATAACAAGCTGGTCTCGAACTCCCTGCTGCCGGGCTTGGCCATGCTTATGGAGACGGATCATCTAGGAGGATTTCCTCTGGCTGCAGTTTCGTATCTCATTTTAATTAGCCAACGTGCGAGGAGCAGCCAGCTGCTGCAGGAGGGCTCCTTACCGATGCGTACGAGGACAAAAAGGACCGAAGAACATCTACCAGCTTGCAGATATGAGGTGTTGGAGCAGGAGCTGCAGGTTGTATGGTAATATGGTCACCTCTGGGACGAGACTTCTCAACTGTGATAGTGACTTTAATAGAGCCAGAGCAATTCATGCTACTGTTATTTTCCGTTGCTTGTAGCCCTAACTCACCCTCAAAAACCATATCCAAGAACAGAAACATTTCTGAAGAGGCTCAACTCCAATACGGCTTGGGTGTGTTTTCTCAAGAAGGTGGTGCTGCCACTGGGGCTGTGGGGAGTTGAGACTTACAGATGGCACTTGTCTTAAATGGACCATCCCTTGCTCAGCATGGTTGGAAGAGCGGTTGCCCTGGAGGTATAGCCTGGGAGAGCAGGGAGCAGGTTAGTGTAGCAGAGATTGAGGGCTGAAAAGTGACTAAGCCAGATGGTTTCTAGAGAAACCAGGACTAATGAGTGGTGGAGGGATTTGTTCCAAGCAGCCTGGCAGGTGGCATCTGGCACGATCACCTGTGAGAGATCACATCTGAAAATTTCTAGAGCGCTTGTTTGTCAGCTTCTCGGGAACCTAACACACTGGGGAATAATAATGAAATCCTATTTTTTCTTTTATTTTATATGTATCTTTTAATAGTCCTTCTGAGACAGCCTGTGTCCTGCCGAGAGAATATCAACATCCTCTGCATGGCTTTTAAACCCTTGTTCCGGGCAGGAATTGTCTTCTACATGACAGAGAGTGGCTTAGAGGTGGGTGTCCTGAGCTTGCTCCCTGAGCTGGGTGCAGCGAGAGGATGTCTGCTGTGAAGACATCAGCTGTTGGCCGAGTGAGAAGCAGTGAGGATGCTGGTCCCCTGTGAGCGATGTTCTCATATGGGTGCAATCCAGCTCCTCCTGGGTGCGATCTGTCTCCTCCTGGTCTCCCTCTGTGCAGCCATTGGGGTGCCTTGCTGGGACGCTGGGGCAGGGGAGGGAGGTGGTGGCCACCAGCCGATCCTCCTCACCAGCCAGAGATGCTCCAGCACTTACGCAGCATGCTCAGCCCTTGACAAGGACACAGAATCCTAAACCTCATCCGGAAAAACCCATGCCTACTATAAATTACTACTGACCAGCTTTTACTTAGCAAAATTATTGCACTTTTTTTTACTGGCCCTATGGATTTCTCTAGCTTTTGGCTTCTTTCTTCTCACAGGCTGCCCGTGGGTGGTAAGGGCAGGCAGTGACATGCTTGCTACAGTCCAGACTGGTTGCCCGGTGTGGATTTTACACCTCTGGAAAGTGACTGGAGATATTTCATGAAAATACCTGGTTTTACAGAGTTCAAATGGAGATTTTTCTGTCTCCTTTCTCTCCCCTGCCCCGATTCTTTTGGACAGACCCTTTTCTTGAGGAAAGAATAATTCTTCAGGGCAATAATTTGGGAATTTTAAGAGCTGCTGTGGAGGGAAATGAAAAAAAAAAAGGAAAAAACCCCTTTAAAAGGCAGCTTAGGAAGTATGTTTGCAGGAGAAACTGGACCATTTCTTGGAATATTTCTGTGAGCAATAACGCAAAAGTAATTCTTTGGCTTCATCACCTCAGTCTCTGGGTTACACAAGGTAAATGTATGACAGGAATATTTTTCAAAGCTGTCTACCGATTTTTTTTTTCTTTTTTTTTCCCATTTCAGCTCACCTTTTTGCCCCCTTCTCTCAAGGTGCACCTGCTGCTCTGGGATGTGTGGGTGGCTTATCCTGAGACACCAGTGCCTCACAGGACCAAAATTAAATTAAGACACTTAGGAAATTATTTATTTTAAGACCCTGAAGGCAGTTGGTGTAGATGACTCGGAGGCAGAGCCGCATTCAGCGCAGGTGGGCTGGCAAGGGCTCTGACATGAGCCCTTAACCTCTTCAGGGCACAAGCTGGTCCATCTGCACAGCAAGGACGTTGTTGCTCTCCGGGATCCCTGGGTGAAAGGAACTCTGTAAGCACAACATCATTTAATTTATATTAAACAAAAGGATGACTTCAGCATTTTTATTGCTGTATCTCATCTGCTGAGCTATATAAATAGCAGACATTTCTACAATATTTTTGCTTCTGTTGTCTGTGCGGTTTAAGGCAGGGTAGGTTTAGTGGATAAAAGAGCACTTAATTTTTCCCTGCTGGACTTGGGGTAGGCACACTCTTGGAATGACTTTCAATGTGATGACTGACAGTCCATCTGTGCTGTGGGTGGTATGAGAAGCATCACCATCTGCATGTGTGTGAGGCACATCACCGGCCTTATGTAAGAGAAGTCACCTCCCCCAGCATGTGCCCACCCAGGGGGCTTGAGCCAAACCCTCCGCTAGCACGGGGCTGGCTGCAACACAGCAAGCCGGTGCAAATTTACACTGACTGAGAGCCTGGCCCTCCTTGTCACCCTCACAAATTGTCCCTTCAGAACATGCTGATCACTAAATTAACTGTTGGCACGTTCAAACAGATAAACTGAATAGTCTCCTGTTTGCTCAAAATAACTTGGCAGCTATCATCACCTTTAACTGCTGCTTGGTCCCCATTTGAAAATGTGTTGCCTTTAAAATTTAATTGAGTTTCTCTTTGTTCGGTATTTATTCGCACGGCTTGCTCTAATGGCCTGATTTACCTTCTGGGTTAGCAGTGTTGCTGTATGCATAATGTAGCATCCCCAGACATACCTAGCCTGTTTAGCATCTCTCTTCTCTGTCCTAGAGACTCCCTGTTCTTTTGTTCTTCCTTACCTTGAGTTTATTCTGGTTATAGCAGTCACATCCTCCAGCTCAGCCAGCGTAGGGGTAAGGTGGACGGGGTGGGACAGCCTGAGGACATACTGTCACCGGTCATTTTCTCACTGTGCGTGGATTTCCCACAGTTTTTTCTTGTGGACATTTCTACCAGTGTGACATTTCCATGATGAGTCAGTTCTTCCTGTTTCTTCAATCCGTTGGCAAAAACTGTCCGGGTCCCCGTTTCCATCCATGAACAGGTACGGAGACAGCAGCTGCTGCATGGACACCGACAGACCTCTTGTTTCAGGGTGATATCACCCATATTGAAAAAAACAGCTGCATACTGGCCTTTCCCCACCCTTCAGTCCCAGGGGACCAGGTCTGCTTGTATTCAGGGACGGACTGTGCCAGCTGTGTCCCTATGGACTCCTTGGAGGATGACGGTGCCTTCCCAGCAGATACAAGTCGCAGGCTTGGGTGACTGCAAAGCTGTGCCCACTGCCCGGTGGCTCCCCCAGCCTCGCCGCAGGGGACCTGCCCGGAGGCAGAGAGGAGCGGGGGACGGTGGCTGCCCACCTCACAGCACCCTGCGTCTCCATTCCACCCAGGTGCAACAGAGTCTGGGCTGGCTGGAGGCATCTCTCCATCTATTTCGCTTTTCCTGAAATAGCTGCTACCATATGGGCATGGTGTGGAGCTGTGCGGGTTGGCTTGGGCAGCCCCTTCACCTCCTCCAGCCCCAACTTTTGGTTAGTGATGCTCATTTCTCCTCATTTGAGAAAGCTTTAAATACTTATTTATTATTGACCCAGCTACATATCTAAGGTTAAGAAGCAGAGGCTCAGGCTGCTATTCAAGCTAACTATTAGCAGGGCAGGGGGACTGGTGGCCATCTGGCTAATGCTTTCATGAAATGTGCCTGGTTTTTTGTGGGATTCTCACTGCAAGCAGCATGGAGGAGAGCGAGGTGACACGCAGGGCACTGCTGTCTGGGGTGAGTTACTGAAGAATCTCCTGTTTTTTAGGTGAGAGGCCAATGGAAGACTGTGAGTCCAAGCCAGTGGTTTTAGCTGGGGATCCCAAGAGTTGCTGTTTGTACAGGCCCACTTCCCAGTCCTGCTCTTCTGTTTCAAGGATTTATATCACCTTCTCCATTAATTTGTTCTTTTTACTCCCTCTTCTCTATACTCCGTCTTCTGTTTTGCCATCAGAAAATGGAAATTTGGAGCTGGACTTTGAGTAGGGGCGAGAGCTCCTTGAGAAAACACCAGAGTGTCTCTGGCTGTGGGCAGGGACAGCCCGGCGGCATCGCTTGGCCAGTCTGATGGAAGATGAGTGCAGCCCTCCATATTTCATAAACACCTTTTTCTTTCATCTATTGTCTTCCGACAGAGAAAGGTGCTTTCCTCCATGCATGAATACCTTTCCGTTTCAGAGCCAGACAGTCGTGAAAAACCTCTTTCCTTCCTCTCCCAGGATTACGATGGTGCTTCAGAGGAGCAATTTGAAATGTATTTTGCTTGAGGGGAAGAATGGGATTCAGTTTGGGAACGTTGTCCGGGAGTGAGGGTTTGCAGGTGCTTTGGGTTCTTGTTCTTTTTCCCCCGCCTGGTTGCTAAATTTTGGCCAGGAGGTGACTCTGCAGGACACCCTTTGGTTTATGGTGCTGCCTGGAAGATGCTGTCTCCTTGGAGGAGGGGGACAAGGAGACATTGCTGCTGCGGCTCCAAGGGGCCAGACACTGCAGTCACACATCACAGCTGCTTCTGTGAGAAACGCTTTGTTTCTTTGACAATTTTTCCTCCCTCCCTCGCACTGCGAAAAAGCTCTATTAGGGAGACAATCACTTTTTAATTGAAAAATCTGAATTCCAGTGCTAGGTTCCCATTCAAAACTAGTCTTGAAACAATTTTCAACAATTCCTTCGGGGCTAGCGGGTGGTTTCTGAGTAAATAATGTTTTATGTAGACCATTTTCCTTTTCCCAGGCTAGGGGAACGGCTGAGAAACTGGTGGGGCTGACCTGAGAGTCCCTGCCTGCATTGCAGAATTTTTGGTGGAAACCTCAGGGCAGCCTTTTCCCCCCAGAAATGTGCTGCAAAGCTTGGGTGCACCCATGTAGACAGAAAGAAAACTACCAAAGAGCAGTTGGCTTCGTTCTCTGTATCGTGTGTTCCTCTTCTAAGTGCCATCACCTTTCAGGACAGGGACCTAATTTACGTGTGTTCCCGTCCAAAAAGACAGGATTTCTTATGGCCCAGGCTAGGGAGATATCTAGCCAGTGCATTATGGTTACTATAACAGTGGCGTAGGCGCAGGTAGCAGGTGTATAATACCAGGCTATTGATGGACACAGCTGCCTATGTGGTTTTTCCCACGGCAAGCACCACTGGTCTTTCCCTGCTCCCATTGAGCCTGTCCTTATCTCATAAAAAGCAAGAGCAGAGCCTATCAGTGACCAGTTTGAAGTCTCCTCACCAGTAGCTCAGACGAGGGCTGCCTAGGTAAGCGCAGTGCACAAACACCCAATTCTCAGCAAGGATTTTGGCTCTGCTTTCTCAGCTGTCTTTCAAGGCAGTAACATTTCAGGGGAAAAACCCCACAGAACTACCCACGCAGAACAGTAGTGGCCCTTGGTTTCTGCTGCTCCAGGCCAGATAAGCCATTTACCTGGAAACTTTTTCTGCTTGGTGGAAATAAAAAGAACCCCTTAAAGCAATCCCCTATCTTTATCTTTAGGAAAATATTACCACCATCAGGTAATCAACAGGTTCAGGAGCAAGCAAACCTGCCTAAGCCCAACCAGGTGCAGTCAGTGCATCCAACTGCAGCTCCAGGGAGCTTTTCCCTTTTTTTCATTCCCTGCTCTGGTTTGATAGCTTTTTTCATACCCTTTGCCTTCATGTAAACAACCACGCAGAATACAGAGGAATAAACAAAAATTGGGCCCTTGAATGCAATTGCTTACCGGGAAAAAGACCAAAGCCTAGCGCCCATGCAATACGTGTATGGTGTTGCAGGCACAGCCAGGTTTGCCGGGGCTGTGAAACAGGGGGGCTCCCGCCGCCTGGGGTGCCTGGGAGCATACTTATCTTTACACAGATTTACAGCAGAGGGGCAAATCTGAAACCGGCTATAAAAGGGGCCTGTTTATGGCTTGACTCTGGAGCTCCCTGACTCATGGGGGGAGCCAGTCCCTAACCACAGAGCCAAACCAGACTCAAAACGCGTTAGTTTTTTCAGCCTGACCTTTTATGATTTCGCAAGGAAACACTCAGAAAATGCAAGCTATCTATAAATGCAAACTAACTGCAAATAGACAGCTTGAAGCCGGGGCAACAAGAAGCATAAACCCAGTGCCATTTATTTTAATGGGTTTTTTCTCTTTCCATTTAAAGACTTTAAGTAACCACACCAGTACCTCTAGCAGAAGCACCCAGCTGACGTGCATCTGTGCCTACCCCAGCCCAGCTCTCCAGCTACGAAGAGCTCCAGGTATTTTGGACCTCGATGTACGGCATTTCCCTTAACATCCTGCCTACTGAAAGCCACGGTCTTGCAACGTGCCAAGCGACGAGGCTCCAGGCTGCTTCACTGGGCCTGATTTAGTCACTCAAGACCAGGCATCGCTGAGAACGAGCTGCCCATCATTCACTTGGAGGTGCAGCTCAGGGTAATTAATTTCCCAATTTAGCTAAGAAGGCAGCTCAAACCCTGCCAGTCTGGGAGGCCACATGTAACAGTAGGGCTTCAAAGGAAAACACTGCTGCCGGTAGGCTCGCTCTGTTTTCTTGTTATATGCGAGCTGCCTCCATGGTGGTGCCAGGGTGATGCTCCAGGGCCGTGGTCAGCACATGGTGATGGTTTTCATCTGGCATCCCCCATCGAACCCCCCCGGGCTGCCTTGTCCCTGAGCCATGAGCTGCTTTCTCCTCGGTTAACTCGGTGCGACAGTTCCAGCTGGTCCCAAGCCATCGTAATTAATGCCACGTCTTTCCCATCTCTCTGGGTTTCAGACTCGTGCCCAGTCTCCTGCCAGCTCTCACCGGCCACCCGCCCTGTGCTGGTGGGCCAGCAGCACAGCAGCAAGCAGGGGGAAGGACCGTGGGAGCTGCCAGGAGATCGAGGCCCAAGGGAGAGTCACCCTGGGGAAGAGGCTCCAGGAGAGATCCCCTTGGAGATCTCCAGTAGGCTGGTCCCCAGACTTCATGTTTCAGATGCCCAAGCAGCACACAGCACTCCTGGCGCTGGAAAATTTGATTCTTCAGGACTCAGCTCCCGCCAAGTGGTTTCTCCATGGTCTGCTCCTCTGCTGCCTCCTCCTTTGTACCAAGCCAAGCAAGCTGGCCATTGGCCTGAGCCAAAGGAGAATCAAGGAACCATGAATTCGGAGTGATGCACTGTCAGATGATGTGCACGCTCTCCTTTCTGCTGTGCAAAACGGCATGTGCGCCCCAGCCGAGCATGGCACATACCCTCCTTCCACCACCCCTCTCAGCCCGCTTTGAGCTCACCTGGGATTGTGAGTCGTGGGCTAACCCCTTTGTGCAGCCCCGACTGTGCCCTGGGAGCCCACGAAGGTGCAAGGCCAGGCCACACTGGGACTGATGCATCACCACCTGCCTCGAAAGCAGGACCAAAGTTTGCTCTTGGTACCAGAAGACTCTCAGTGTTTGGTGGCAGATTCCTCATCCTGTTCCGCTGGTTGCTGGTCAAGTCAAAGCGCTGTGGAGCAGCGTGAGCAATAAGCAGCATACCCCATGTAGTGCTGGCCTCGCTCCCCACCATTTGTCAGAGTTGTTTCCTTCTCAAGGTGTGAGTTTCCAGCTCTCCGTTCAGAGAGGGGACCTCTGCCGCACCAGAGGGTTATCTCAGCGGAGCCGCACGTGTCCCCGTCTGTTCTCCATCTTTTCTTTCTTTCCTCCTGTCTTGAGACACCGTGTGATGAATAGCAAAGGGCACCCGCCAAAGGGTTTCATTTGTGGGGACTGTAAAAAAACATTCTGGGCAGACACCATGTTTTGCCCTCATGTTGCTAAAGTGTAGATAAAGGTTGTCCAAACCCATGCCGCACCTGGAGCAGAGAACCGCTCTATGACTTCTCTGCAGGATATTAAAGACCTGGTTTTTTAACTACCAGGTTTCACGTGAAACATTTTGATCTATCCGATAGCAAAAGGGAAGGAGCAAGCCCTCCAAACCCCAGCTTTTCCCACACAAATAGGGAAAACAGCCCTATTATTCTCGCATTTGGGGGCTGGCGTTGCGAAGTCGAGTTCAATGTTTGGATTTAAGGATCACTTTGGCATCATTTTGCTGGGATTTTATTGGGACTGAAAGGCAGAGCTTGTGAGTGTTTTATTAGCTGTTCCTTTACCTTTGAAGAGAACATCTATTGTTTATTAGTTTGAGAGAAGTACAAAGGATATATTGAGTTCTTGTTTAATAACTTCCCCCAGCGCTCCAACACAGCGGTGGCTTAATCCCAGCGCAGGGTCCTCTCCAGAGCGGGAGAGGATCCCAAAACTGTGGGAACGTGTTCGGACAAAACCTGTGCAAAATTCTGTCTCCCTGGGCAAAAGCGATGGGCAGGAGAAACCTGTGGTGGCAGAGGGGCTGCGGACCCAGGTGGAGGGGGGTTGCCTTGCAGGGTGACCAGCAGCAGGGCGAAATACAGTCACGTGGAGTGTCAAATAATTTTGACTAACAGCTGACCATGTGAAACACCATATCTAGGTCTCCTTATGGATAATTCACCAGTAGAAATTAATTGTTTGCTGGGAACAGCTCACCTTGTTCTTGTTATTGCATGTGTCTTGTGCATGTCGCCACAGTAAAAGCAACACAAAAACTTAGTCGTCCGTGTGTGCTCGGTACAGGCATCTCTATAAAATCCAAGGAAAATGAGCTGTGAAGAGCTGGAGCACTTTTAAAAGAGGAATGCTTTACAGAGAGAAAAAAAATTGGCATTAAAAAGACATCCAGCAGATACTTCTTCTCTCAGGCTAGTTATGTTTTAAAATTTATTTGTTATGGGAGTGGTGAAGCTGGAGCCAAGCTATTAATCCAAACCAGAGGGAGAGTGTTCAGCTAAGAAGTATTTTCCTACCTGCCAAACCTCCCCCAACATGTAGAGAAGCTGTTTCCTGACTCATGCGGTTGATTGTAGCTGTACTTCTCAAGGGACCTATGATTTTTTTATTTCTCAGCAAGGTTCAGTCTTTAAATTCTCTTCCCTTGCAGAAGGAGAAAGAAGAGAGAATGATGGTGCTTGTGAGAAGGGCCATGAGTGAAGTGTCTCATGGAGGGGTATAGGACAAAAATATCCTCAGTGATGGCTCCCTGGGCTCCGGGAAGGTTGCGCTGGGGTTTCCCTGGCCAGATCCTTTGCTGTGGGATTGCTCTGTGCTTTCAGCTACAGCTGGAGATCAGAGCTCGGAAACAAAACCTCCCTCTGTTCGACTCTTCAGCAAACCTTGTGAAGCTTTTCTGGCCTCAGGCCCCGGGGTGCCGGCTTTGCCCCGTCCTCTGCTCAGGACCCAGTAGCCCCTTCGCTATGCTGGGTGAGAGGGAGAGGCTGAGCGGAGGCAGGTTGGTGCTGGTTGTCTCCCTCCAACGCATCATCTCCAGCTCCAGCGTCTTCTGCCAGCCCATGGTCACCCTGATCGGAGCCAGGGCACCAGGAGAGCTCAGTGACAGCCACAAGGCCAGGCAAGGACTGCTGTCCTTGCTCCGAGACAAGCGCGAGGCTGCCTTGCCAGATAACCAGTGGCATGGTGGTGGGACCCCTGCTCCTCCAAAGGGATGCCGAGCTCCGGCACCTCGTACTGCATGGTACCTCGCGGCAGCACCCTTTGCGTGGTGCTGCTGGGTGACCACAGCATCCCCCGCACCCGACTAGTTGCACCGGAGGTGAGCGGCAGCCTGTTAGACCAGTCCTGACACCAACGTTGCCGGAAAATACCCAGAGGCAGCTCTCTGATGGCCCCAACGTCCTCCAGACACCACATAGTCCCACCATAGGTGCGACGCTTTGGTCCCGGCGCCCTTGTAACTGAGGCTGGACTGAGAATTTGGGTCAGGGATGAGGATTTTGGGGGGAGAGCGAGGCTAAGGAAGACTAATAGAGCTTGAATGGAAATGTTTATTTTGCCCTGAGATTTTAATTTCTTTGATCTGCCTGGCGAAGCTGTGGCAGGCTCATTAGAAACCAACTCGATAACCGTTTTAATCCACGGTCTCCTTCAGTCCTCTGAAAAGGGGGTTTACCCTCCAAGTGCTGCCTTCTCCCTCTCTCCTCTCCCGCCCCACTACGGGTGCTGCACCTCCCGCTTCCCCCTTTACCCAAACAGGGGCCACCAAAGCCCCTTACGGAAAGAGGCCTGAGCCACGTCCTCAAAATGGGCTTAGAAACAGGGTCTCAACTTGCAAACAGCTGGGGTCCATCCCCGTGGCAGCCATCAGCCGCGTCGCAGTGGGGCGGCAGAAACAGGACCAGCGGTGATGGCGGGAGGCCTGAACTGCCAACTCCTGCTGGCCTGCAGCTCTTGCCTTCTTCCTTAAGTCACTGCTGGCTCTAGTTAAGGCTTTTTTGATTTTTTTTAGGGTGAATTTGGTGCAAAACTGCCAGGAGCTAACAGCAATCATTTTTGACAGCTATCACAGAGAGTGTCCTGGGCCAAGATGAAGGGTTTTTTCCTTGTATCAGCTCCATAACCACTAGCTATATAACAGATGTGGGGGGGAGGGGGGGTTAGCATTTAGGCTAAGTTAATTATTTTGAAAATATTTATTCATGACACATCTGTTGGTAAAGGTGCCTCACTAGGGTGTTGGTGGAATAAATGATTGAATCTTTATGGAAAAAGAAGGGGAATATTTATTTCTTTCTGTCCAGTATCGGAGTGCTGATTAAAATGCACCGCTGAGCTGCAGAGGGCTTGCACAGTGAGGGCATCCACGAACCAGGAGAGGCTGGGCTCTCCCCGTTAGCTGTGTACCACACCGCCCCTCATTAGCGCATTTTTACAAACTTGCTTTGATGCCCTTAGTTCCAGAAGTTGCTCATCAGGCGCCTCGTGAGTCCTGCCCAAACCTTCAGAGAGCTCCACCACAAGCACCTCCATGGAGGTGTCCTGCAGAACTCTCCGGGGGGTGTACGGGGCTTTCTTTAAGTGGTTCCCTGTTAAATGGCTTCCTGTGTTGGGTCTGTGTGGCAGGGCTTTGGTAGCAGGGGAAGGGGCTACATGGGCGGGTGGCCCCTGGAAGAAGCGATGCGCCTCTGCGATACCATATTTAAGGAGGGGACAAAGGAGCGGTCGTGGAGACCTGCAGCCGAGGGAGGAGGAGGAGGGGAGAGAAACACCTGTGCAGGTACCGGGAGTCAGTGAGGAAGGAGGTGGGGGAGATGGCCGGAGCAGATATTCCCCCACGGCCCGTGGGGAGAGGGCAGGCTGTGCCCCTGCAGCCCAAGGAGGATTGCGGTGGAGCAGCCTGTGAAGGACTACAGCAAGGCAGAGAGGGACCTGCAGCCCATGAAGGACCATGGTGGAGCAGAGAGGGACCTGCACTTGGTGGAGGACCCCACACCAGGGGAGGAGGTGCCGCTCCCAAAGGCCGTGACTGTATGGGCAGCCCGTGCTGAGTCAGTGCGTTCCTGAGGGACTGCACCACGCAGGAAGGACTCATGACGGAGGGGTTCATGAGGGACTGTCTGCCACGGGAGGGACCCCGTGCTGGAGCAGAGGCAGCGTGTGAGGAGCCCTCCCTGCCTGAGGAGCGAGGAGCAGCAGGGACAATCTCTGGCGAACTGACTGCACCCCCCATTCCCTGTCCCCCTGCGCCGCTGAGGGGGAGAAGGGAGAGACATTGGGAGTGAGGGGACTCGAGCCCAGGAAGGAGGTGAGGTGGGGGGAAGGGTATTTATTTGTGCTTTAAGATCTGGCTTTTTGTGTCTCCTTATCCTACTCTGCTTTGATTGATAACTGAGTAAAGTGAGTATTTTTCCCCCAAGCTGAGTCTGGTTTTGCCCATGACCACAATTGCTGAGTGAACCCTCCCTGCCCTTGTCTCCACCCACCACGTTTTTTCATTACATTTTCTCCCCATCCCATTGCAGGGGGACAGTAAGCGAATGGCTGCGTGGTTCTTTGTTACCCGCTGCGCTCAAGCCACGACACTTCCATACAAGCCAACTGCCTTTGTGCCCACGACCCCATGTAGTTAATCAACATCTGGCCCAGCTGCAACCACTGCTGCACTGCAGAAGTGGGGAAAAAAGATTTCATGCAAAATTAATGACGGCTGCCCCAGCCCACATGAACTAAGGGTGCAGGTTTGCTTCAGCAGTGTGTCAGAAGATGCTACCACAATGTACCGCTGTTCTCCTGTATCGTTTCAAAAGTTTAAACTCTCATGTTGCCAGATTAAAAAAACTAATGGATTGGATCATTGTAACCATTAGACCTTTCTCAGTCTTTTTTCTTCCCGTCTCATGCATTGTTTTCTTCCTTGTTGGAGTTTTGGGTTTTGATGAGCTGACAGGACTTGACTCATCCCAGGATACGACTGAGATAACCACCCTCTTTGTGATTTCACGACACACGATCCGGAAGGATGCATTTCTGTTGCCTAAGACGGCAGAGGTGAGTGAGCCGCAGGCCTGCTGCGGGGAGCCATCCTGCCTGGAAAACCCCCGTGGCGAGGACGGAGGAGAAGGAGCAGCAGTTTGTCTCAAAGCTTCCAGCAGGTAACGCTGGACTGTATCGGCTCTGCCCCCGTGGGTACATCTGTCTTGTTCAAAACTTGCCGACTAATAAACGACCACTAATAAACCACGCCTTGCTAAGCTCTTTTTTGAAATGTAAGTCCATGGAGGCTGTGGATAAGAGAGCTGTATCTCCCCATGGGCAGGCTGTGATCAGCCTTGTCATTTGTGCTCGGGGGGTGCTGCCTTTTTAATAAACCAATCTGATTTAATGGTATTGTTTTCACACAGGGAAGAAGAAAACAAATTATTGATTCTTTACTCACAAAGAGGTAGCTTTGCAGCCTCCCTATAATACAGGCAAGGATTTTTCATTATATAATGGTTTTAAAAAAAGGATAAGGACTATTCACCGTACTTTTGAGCATCCTCAGCAGACCTTTTTATTATTATAGGAATACAGTGTTTGCCTTATAGAATTGCATAAGGGCCGTACAAGACCAGACAAAGGCTGACCTTGTGCCATATCTCTTCCTGCCTCTCTCCTCCGCCATCCACTGTAACCTACTGCAGCACCTAGCAGCCCTTGAAACAAACACGTTATTCACCGAGTGAGCCCGTAGCTGGTGTGAATCAGCTCGCTGACAGTGCCGGAAGAGACAGCAATACCGACACCAGCATCTCTGCCATCCGTTGCTTTGGTTTACATGGAGCAAAACTGAATCTCAGAGGTGCCTCTCCTTGTCCCGACCCGGTGTCCTTCATCATGGGAGCCCCCCTGCCTGTGCTGGGTGCGCACGTGTGAGTGCTGCGGGAGGGAGATCAGCCAGGAGGTGAAAACCAGATCTGTGCTTATCTGATTAACCCAGGCATGGCCTAAGCCCCTTTCCACCACGAGCCAGGAAATCTATGAGATGGGGAGAAATTGAATTTCAGCCTCTTCAGTAGGAAGCTGGAGCCTTAATCACTAACCCATCTCAGAAATGTAAATTTTGCAGAGTAACTAAACTCCTGCAGACCTGGTTTGCAGCACATGAGACAGCCCTCTCCCTGAGACGATTAAAATCTGATTTATGAGGCACGGTGGACAGATGGCTTCTGTTTTTTGCAGTCAGTGGTCCCTACACAATAAAAGAGGCAAATTTCAGGGCCGTAGCTCTGCAAAGACAAAGAAGTTAATTTGTTGACCATGTGCCTGCAGGTACCTGTACTGACATCTCTGCTCCCACCACGCCAGGGCTCGAATCCGCCATCCCAGCAGGTACCTGCTTTCCCCGCTTCCTCTGCCTCTCAGCACCCACATGTTCCCTATTTCCAAGCCCTTCCACTGGCCCATGTCCCCTTGCCAGTGTGCTTCTGTGCTCTGAGGGCCAGCAAAAGGGTGGGAGAAAGCAATTAAAATGGGTAGTGCCTGGCTTCTTNCCTATTTCCAAGCCCTTCCACTGGCCCATGTCCCCTTGCCAGTGTGCTTCTGTGCTCTGAGGGCCAGCAAAGGGGTGGGAGAAAGCAATTAAAATAGGTAGTGCCTGGCTTCTTTGCGGAGTGTGCAAGAGGCAGCTCCGGCACACAGGGGCAGGGAAGAGATAATGCTGCAGGTATCAAAAAGGCAGTCTCTAGCAAGAGCAATCAGAAAATCAAAACGCCTTGGGAACATGAGATTTATTTTTTTGAAGGGCATGTGCAACATCATCACCAGGTGGGAGAGCCAGGGAAGGAAGGAGCAGCCTTTCCTTCTGCACAGCCCAGGGCCAGGCTGGAGCGGAGCCCCAGAGGGCAAAACCAAGCTGCCGGCATGGAAGCGAGCGTGTTTTGGAGGCTTTGCACATTTTCTTCTGCCCAGCCAAAGCAGACACAGCTTCCACACGTGTTGCTTGTCCCCCAGTTCTAGAAGAGGAGGAGAAATAAAGTCAGGGAAGAGACTGTGGTGGGTATGACGCTCCTGCAATGGCGCTGAATGCTGGCCTCTTCCACTGGCACATCATTCCCCAAATACCAACGAGCTCTTCCCAGCTGCCTCCAAACATCCCCAGCACATGCAAAATGCTCTCTTGCTGTGTGCTACAGGGTAAAAAGAAGCCTCAGATGGGGCAGGAGTCTGGGGTTTGCCTGGCAATGTCACCGCTGCCAGCATCACAGCAGAGGCCTTCAACTCAGGCTTCTCATCTTGTGCTAAAAATACCAACTTTCACCAGGGAAGGTTGAGTCTCCAAGGTCATCTCAAGCTCACAAATCATCAGCTCAGACATGTTACCCTAGTACTTTCTTCTAGGCATCTGCTCACACAGGCTGCCTGCTTTTGGTGCTCTGTTCTTCCCCTTTCTTTCTTTCCTTTCTTTCTCCAAGTCCATTAAAAGGAAGATTAAGCAGCAGAACTTTCTGATGTCCTAATCTCGCCTTTGTGGAGGGAGCAAGCAGGACAAATATCGCCTCATCGCTGCTATCAAAAGGCTTATTTGAGTGCAGTCAAAGTACACAGCTCCCAGGTGGTGCTGGCATCTCCACGGAGCTCACGGGGGACTTTGGTGACATGGGGGCTGGTGGTACCATGCACTCCAAACTGCCCCTGTGAAACAGGGATGGTCCCAGCATTGCCCGGGGTGTGGAGCTCAGCGGGCAAAGTGGACCTCATCTCCCTGTAAAACCCTAGGCAAGACCGTGCAGGCTGATTTCACCCCTCCACAGTTGTTGCCTGCCTCAGCCTAAATTTCTGGCTGAGTCAAGGCTGACGAGGGAGGCTGCATTTCTCCCCTGGCAGTTGCTCTCACAGACCCTGAGCCCGAGCCTCTGAAGCCTTAAATGCTGTTTGCTCAGGAACACTCATGTTTGATTAGATTTGGACACGGATAACAACAGAACTGTGGAATGGCAGCCAAAGGGTTTCCTAAATCTGCCTCTTAAGCCTCGGGACTGCAGCAAAGCAGCTGGGCAGGTAAGTTGGTCTTGTGCCACCAAGGTATTCCACCCCGACCTGCCCCAAAGTCCCCTCTCAGCTCAGCGCTGGAGCTCGGTTGTGCTGTACAAGCAACGGTTTTCTGCTTGGTTCTGGCACGGGAGAGGCCAGATGCGATGCCGGGCCGGCTCCCACCGCCTCACGCTTGAGCCAGGAGCACTGAGACCACTTGCCAGTACTTTTCCATAGGCAAAGCCTCCTTGGTTGACCAGCATCAGCCCTTCCACGTCATCCTCGCTTTAGCTACGAGCTCTGCTCTGAAACCAGCTGTTCAGTGGGAAGCGCAGGCAGAAGGTTGGTGTTGAAATCAGTCCTGAGTGCTCTCCAGCCCAGGGCTTGCAGCACCCAGCAGCTGGACGCGGACAGCAAGCACTGGCTTCTCTTCTGCTGTTTGATCTGCACCTAAAGAACTAGCTGGATTTCATTTGGTGGGTGTGTTTTTGCTCAGCCCCACCACAGAAACTGTTTTTTGTAATGCCAGGGCTGGCTAGGAGGGGCTGAAGGCCCACCAGAAGTCTTTGGCGTGGGGTGACCCCACCATATAGTTCCTCCATGTAGGGGATAAAAATGAATTTGTAAACTTATGCCTGCGGGGAAGGTCCTTTCTCGGGCCTTCGTGGTGGGGTGGAGATGGGGAGGGTTGCTTGCACTTTGCAGCAAGCTGCAGCACCCTGCAAAGCCTCCCAGCTGTCTGTGGCAGTGAATAGCTCGCCCCTGTCAACACGGGCAGTAACATATGTCTACACACGTCACTTTTTTGAGACCAGTAAGGGTTGCTAAAGGTCCTGACTTTCCTGGAGACCTTCACATCTTATCTGAGGCAAGGAAGAAGCAGAACGTCTTAACCCTCCAGCAGGACCCGTCCATTTGGTGGGCCCAGCGCTCCCCTTACCCTACAGCTAAGGGTGGCAAGGACACAGGGATAGGGCAGAGCTGGGGGAAGGGATGGAGAAGGGAAGAGCACTCGGGGTGTGCGAAACCATCACGAACCGGGCAGGGACCTGGCAGCAGCAGGCAGAGCTCACCAGCCAGGTGTGACAACCAGCTTCTGAGCAGCTCCTCAGCAAATTGCTCTGGTCTTCAGTGGAAGCAGAGAGGGAATAGAGACCCCTGACCTCTGCCCTTTTCAACTTCGAATGGCCAGGTTGAACTCTCTCTGTACACGTTACCACATGTCTTTGCGTGCGATCGCAAGTTTCACGCTCAAAAGATAAAGCGAGAAGTATCTGACCTAACCTGACCATTCTGTGCACGCGTTTTGTGGCACCTTTCCCCCTCACAGCAAATCAAGGAAGACTAAGCTGAATTGCTTTAAATTGAGAATTGCTTTAAATTGAATAACATTTCCTCCCGGATTATTTACTGTGGGCAAGCAGCAGAACTGGCAGAACTGAACAAAAATCATTAAAGAAGATTTGTCCCAATTGTGGCCAATCTCAGCCTCCTGGTACCCCACTGGCACTTTGATGCGCTTCCTAGAAGCCTAAATCTGCTGCTCAGCTTAATAGAACCCATTTGTTCAAGATTTAACTCAAAGGAGCCAAGAACTTGTTTCAGGAAAGGTCAAGGCAATAAACCCCGGCTTGTTTATGTACATAAACAGCTCTGGGACGTAATATGTTTTTCTTACTCTGAGCCTTTTCTGATGCAGCCAGAACAGGCAATTAAAATTGAGCACCTGCGAAAACACGGCAACACTTGCAGCAAAGTCTGTGCCACTGTATCCGCTAGCCTCATCCTGCAATAAAAACTCCATTCCTGTTTGGATGTGGCCAGAATAAAAAAAAAAATCTGTCAAAAGTCACCCAAAAAGCAGGACTGGAAGATGTGGTGTCACGCCTGCTCGAGCAGAGAGCTCGGCCAGCAGCACCCCAGGGAAATACCCTCTGTGCGGGCACGTCCCATCCCGTTTCCACGCAGAGCTGGGACTCGCATTTTCCTTGGGGTCTTCCCTGTAACCTGGTTCAAAACCACATTTATTCATCTGGCTGGACCAGGGATGATGGGACTGAACCATGCCTGGAGAGTTTCTCTCCACTTTCCCAGGGCTGACTATCCAGAGGGAAAAGTCTTTGCCGCTTCTGGGCGCTTTCTGAAGGCGTCGACACCTCCAGACAGGAAAGGTCAGGCAGCCCATCTGCTGAGTTAACACCCCTGTGGACTGAAACATTATTTTCTGGTGTCGGTCAAGTAACCTCAAGGACTTAAAGAAAAGACCTGGCATCTCCGCCCTTCCTGCTCCTCGCCTCTCCTGCTGTGTGCTTGTGGCAGGGGG
>VZSC01006070.1:77906-88985 GCA_013398225.1 Steatornis caripensis | reverse complement strand
CCAGGGACGCCACGAGCCTCTCTCCTGCCTGGCCATGCACAAGCATCACAAATCACAGCCTCTCAGCCCAAAAAGAGACGAGAAGGTGAGTCTGATTGCCTAAACAGGAACTCGGCCAGGGACTGGGGAGGGGAAAAAACTGACATGGCATCTGAATCCAAGCAGCAGACAAACTCTGGAAGCACATGCGCTGCCTGGCCACTCCATGCATGGGGGCACGAGCAGCTCCCTGTCCGCTGGCTGGCAGCGGGGTTGCCCCACGGGGGTCCCCAGTGTGCTAGATGCGAGAAACCTCTTTGCACCTGCACCATCTCTTGGATTGGTGATGCTGGGTATGGCCCAGGGCAAGAAAATTTGGTTTGGCTTAGAAGAGGAGAACAAGTGAGGCTGATCCTTCAGTCGGGAGTGAAACAAAAAATCAGGGAAAGCTCCAGGGACCATGTGGAGGCAGTCTGGGGAGAGAAAACTCCTCCTGTTTGGAAAAAGATGCTCATGTCTTTGGCTTGCCTTGTTTACAAACCAGTGGGTTTCAAAGACCCAAAGCACAGCATTGCTTTATCTGCTGGTTGGCAGCACACAGCTCTAAGAGCCGTATCATTTTAAAATCCATCCTGGGACAACCATGGGGTCTGTTTGAAAAGTCCTGAAGTTCTTGGGAACAGAGATAACCCTACTGAAACAGCCGGTATCCAAAACAGCTCTAGGGGGCAAGTTGTCAGACACTCAACCTTCGCACCATTTGAGGTCTTCAATCCAGACAGAGCCGTGAAGATGCCCCTTGCAGAGAGCTGAGACGTGAGCCAGCATGACCCCACAACGGCTGAGCAGCCAGACAAAACCAAATGCCTGCGTGACCCCGGAGAGAAAGGCTTGTCTGCATCCAGATGCGGTCCACCTTGTCAAAGCCTCACAGCAAGAGCTTTACCTCCATCACTTCATTAATGGTGCCTGATCTCAGGGCTCATCCTTACACCTCAACTGCAAAGGGTGGTGGAAGCGGGGAGACAACCCCGGCTTCTGGGAGCAACAACAGGGACACTTGCAGTCACCTCCTTTATTTGATAAAATGCTAACAATTTGCATTTGTACCTGCCAGCACTCCGTGCATCTGTACAAGTTCTTCTCATGTCTCAACGGTCTCAAAAAATCCCACCGGCATTTCCTCCCTTTCATCGCCAGCGTGGGGAAGAGAGAGAAATGAAAACACATAGCTCCATTTCTTCTTCCATTTTACTTTAAAATGTTTCGTAGGTGAGGATAGACCGCAGCAAACGTTTGATTTAAACTTCTATCGCAGAGAGCTGCCCCTGCCAGCTTAGAGGGACTAAACTCCCCACTCCGGTGGCACTCTGTGCTGCAGCAAGAAGAGGCACAGCATGTACAAGTAGGTATGATGGGAAGGTCAAGTTTAAGAGACCTTGTCCTCCAGAGCTGCTTCCGGGAGTATTTGGATATATTCGGAGGCCTGCTGTTCTAGTGGCATCATCAGCGCTCCTGAGAACTCCTAAACTTCAGGACTTTTGGACTGGTCCCCACAGTCGTCCCTGGGATGTGTTTTGAAATCCTAAGAGCCATGCCCGCACCTCTGCGCAGCTGGTGTGATGCATTTTAAACACTGTGCGGGGAAGAAGGGTTGCTTTATCCTGCGGCTGCTGAGTGCCTGGGTCCGCGCTTGGGCAGGCAGAGCAATGGCTGCGGCAGCATCTCATCCTCCAAGCAGCCATCCTGCTCCGTCCTGCTTCCCGATGCTCCCGGCCTCGAGCAGCGCACTGGGGCAGCTCCCGTGAACCTATGTTTTAGTTGGAAAGAGAAGGTAACATGGGGGGGAAAAGGTGGTGATGATGGGTTATAAAGTGCAGCTGGATGGATTAGGCTGCAAGGAATTACTGATGCTCCAGCAGCTTGAAATTTGCCGGTGCAGAGATGAAACTTTTAAGATGCTCTTGGCAAGCGCTGGCAAAAGACAGCCTGTCGAGCCAATGCCACCTGCTGGAGACAGCACTCGGAGACTGAGATTCAAGGCACTGTTTAAACCTGTGTTTCTTAGTCGTCCTTGCACCCAAAGCCCCTCTTCTGCAGCTTGAAAACCCGAGCCCATACCTGGCAGGGCAGAGACCTCAGACACCCGCAGGGGCAGCCTCTCCGCTATCACAGGGGAGGTTTCCTTTCCCCCACTTGCCTTATCTGACAGCTAATTATCATTCCAGAGGTAATTGCTGGAGGAGCCGTATGGGATCCATAAACCGCTAATGCGGGGTTGTTTTTTTTTTCTGAAGAATCAGAAGACCAGAGAAGTCCAACAGATTATTGTTGGTGTCATTGGTGTGATTATCACTGCTGTAACAGCGGCCAAGATCGCCAGATTAGGTTGCAGAAAACATTGCTGCTGCACAGACACGAAGACAAGGTTATCGTCCCTGAAGCTGTTACAAGTCTAAGAGGTTTTTTAATTGGGACGAAATAATATGTTCACAGGCTCTAATGAGAGAGCTACAGAATAAACCCGGACCTAAGGGGAGGGAAGGAGAGAGGTGAAGCCTCAGTGCAGAGACTCCCTATGAAGGGACAACTTGGGGAGCAGCCGCTGCCGGGGGGGCGGAACGTGGGGGAGCTCAGCACTTCCGCGTGCGCGTACATGTCGATCATCTAATAAGCCATTTCTTAAGCTGTAGTGATACTGCTGCTTATGTCGTAAATTCTATGATCTTCCCTTTACTGGTCATTATTCTGCTCCGTTTCCTGACAATTTTATACTCTTCTGATAAACTATTTGTCTAACCGCTTGGAGGAAACAATGTCAAAAGCTGTACCTTAGGCGTTCGCCCAGCTAATGAAGAAAATCCATCACGAGAGTTTATCTATTGCTTTGCTGGATGTAAATAAAACGTCAGGCTAATTTACTTCCATTAATCTTACATGCCGTCGCTACAATGATAGTCCTATGTCGGAGTGGATTTATCTTCCGTTTCCACATAAATATTTAAGCAAGTACTGAAGGCATAAATAAATTGCTTTCTAAAAGCCAGATTATTGTTATATCCAGTGATTCAACAATAAATTTGGACTTACTTGCTAGCTCTCACCTTTCAGGCAGCAGCCAGCCCACGCTCCCCCCGCGTGGCGCAGGCATGCTTGGGTGCATTTTGCCAAGCATCTTGGGGAGGCTCCGCGTGCCAGCCCTGAGTGCCACCCCACTGGTGCCGTCCCTGGCCAGCGGATGTCTTCAGCAGGTGCTTGGGCTGCTCTGCGAGATCCATACAGGGCTGCTGCAAAGTCTGTTTGCTGTCCTGTGGCTGCAACGGCCAGGTCAAGAAGCGGCCCTTAAATGCGGCCAAAAGGCTTTTGGTTTATGGAGGGTGAGGCCAGCAAAGCACTGGAACAGGCTGCTGGGGGGGGGGGTCGGGGGTCCCCAGCTTTGCAGGGGTTAGGAACAGGCTGAACAGGTCTGGGTGGCTGTGTGCACGCATGCATGGGGAGGATGTGCATGCACGTGCGCACGCGTGTGCACGCCTGCCTGCGTATGCGGCTGCATGCATGCACAGGGGTGGGTGAGTGCAAGTGTGGGTGCGTGCCTGCATGTGGGTGGGGTGGCGTGCACGTCTTTGCATGCATGCACGTGTGTGCATTTTTCAGTTGGTTTGAGCCAACTTGGCCCCTGCCTTCTTTTTCCCAGCCCTGTTTTCTTCCAGCTGAAGGGCAGCACGCAAGCCACAGGTCTGTTAAACACAGCTCATGCTGCTTCGGTCACTGAGAAAATAAACAGTGAAGCCTCCTTGTGAAGCCCAGTGAGGGTGCGTGCCCATGCTCTCAACCTATTCCCTGAGTGCTGGCAGCAAGCAGCACATTCCCACGGTGCCAAGGGTGGGCACGAGGGTGCCGCAGGGATGCCCTCCCGCAAGAAGCCCCAGCGGGAGCGCTGCCTGGTGCCTCGGAGAAATCCTTATGGGCTCCTCTGGCAGCTCTTGAAGTGACAAAGGGAAGAACAAGGCATAGGGCAGCTGCATCAGGCTTTTGCCCTGGGTCTTTCTGGGCGACACGTGGAGCAAGCGGTGCCTCGTGCCCGTGCTGCTGGGCCCCCGAGGGCACTCACACACAAACCGCTTCACTTTCCCAATGGTCTTGGCTCCTTGCTGCTGCTCTCCTCTGTCCTGTCACCAGTCATGCCAGCAAAAGCACCCTCGGTAGAGTGGGGGTTGCATTTAATTGCCCCGCTGGGACCCGCCTGCACTTCAGCTCTTGCAAGCCCAGGGAAGGTGCCTTAATTTGTTTCTCCACTGTTTATCATCTCCCTTGCTGAGCTGCTGCTGCCTTGTTAAAGCCAGAGCAGCCCTGCCCAGCTCCGCAGCCAGCTTGTACCACGTCCGTCCTTTGTTACTCCACCCCAACACGATCCGTGATGATGCCCAGTGAAATTTGGTTAAAACAGGATCACTCCTGCGATGAGATCCTGTTTGTCAAGCGCAGCCCCAAGTGAATTCTTATAACTACATTATAAATCCATCAAAATAAGTTTATCATAGGAAATAGGACACATTCATAGCTGGAGCAAACCGAACCTGACACGGTATGGTAAAGGCTGATAGGGCCAGAGCAGTCCATGGGATTTCTCCGAACAGCTGTGATCACAGTACAGAGCCTATGTGCGCTGCTGGCTACATCAACGAGCCCGCGGAAACGATGGCTCATTAGAGGAGAATAATGATCAGCCTCAGCAAGATCATGGCTTCTGCTTCTCTCATTTATCCATACAAGGCTCCTCGTTAATCCAAGACCCATTTTTATTCACATGCGTAAGTGTTTGCAGATGTTCCCATGTGTGTTTAGACAGCACACACACGTGTTACAACTAAGGAAAAGCAAAAAACCCTAGAAAAATCCCCACTACCTTGTGCAAGGCTAAGCTCAAGCAGACGCAACCGGAGGCAGCGGTGTAACCGGAGGCAAGGCAAAAGCTGCTGTTCCAGCGCAGCCAAGTCAATAGCTTTGGCCATTGCGCAGTGCCTCACCTTCTTCTTGCTTTTCGCTGAGAACTTGGCTTACATGGGATTAAAAGCTCTCTTCTAATGAAATTTCTGATTTTAATGAGAAAAACAAGACTATGACTGATGCCACACATCCTAACTAAGGCTCTTGTTACCACGTAGCTTTTCACCACATATTTTCTGGATTTAATTATGTTACATTTAGTCGTCTTTATTCATACAAGGCTGTGCTTGAGCATGGTTTTTCACAGGACCCAGGATGAGTTATTTTGTTCTCCTCCATGCTTACAGGCTAAGCTCACCTCTCGATAATGAATCACCATGATGTGGGCTTTAGTGGGGCTTCCCCGACAGTCATCCATCCCGCGGCACGGCAGACTGAGTGATAACTCATGGGATGGAGGGGGTGATGCGGGAAAGGCTCTCCTGGCTAACTGGAGGGCAGGACCCAGGGAGATGCTGCCAGTGCTCTGGATGCTGGTGTGCCCCTGATTTTGAGCGCTGACACTTTCCGAGAGCACTCGTGCTTGTTGATTCATGTCACCGATGCCTCACTTCATCTTCTCTTAAGCAAGAGGAAAAGGGGAAAACAGGTAATTGCTTGTGCTTATCAGCATGGGTGTTAAAGCATCCCCTTGCAGGCTCTGTAACTGGCATGGTGCTGCGATGGCTGGAGCAGGGAAGGCACGAATGCCCACCTTTTCTGCCTCTCCCACAGCATGGGTGGCCGTGTTCTCCAAAGCTAGGGTAACGGGACAGCAGCACAGCATGGGTGCCCACAATGATCTCACCGACACTTTCCAAAGGCACAAGTGACTTGGAGGTGCCTCAAACACGGAGGGTCCACCTGTAATGCTGGAGGAAGAGAGGGCTGCTCGCTGAGGCTCCCTTAGAAAGCGTTCTCCTGGTGGCAAACCATCAGCCTGTAGGTTGGGAGCCGGCTGCTCCTGGCAAGCGAGTGCTGCCTGTATGCCTCAGCTGGGAAACACGTCGTGGAGAGAGAGAGAGGCTCTGACAGAGTGCGTTCCTGAATCGTTTTTCCTCCTTTTCGTTTTGCTTTTGAATTTTCTCTCGGCCCTGACACTTGAGGGCTTGCCTGTCTGGGACGTTGCTGTGCCCCATCACAGTGGGCCGCTGGGCAAGAGCCTAAGGAGGTGACAGGAGCGGGATGGGTTCTGCCGGAGGTGTCAGCACGCTCAGAAAGCATTTGCACTCGATTGCCTTCTGCTGAAATAGCACGGCATTTTTGTTAAAAGATTTTTCTGCAAGCCCTTGGAAAGAGTTTTGTGCAGCCGTGCCTAAGAGAGCAGGCAGGAGCACTTTTCCCAAGCAGCAGAGCTCGCGGTAGGTTTGCCTTTTAATCCCCTGATGGTGAAGGGAAAGAATGAGTGAGAGATTGTTCAAATCCCACATTCAAAACGCACCTCGGCAGCAGCCCAGCCCTGCCGAGGTACGGCGCATGGCACACGGGGATGGCATCGTGGGCACCATGATGGCAGCCACTGCCAGGCACTGCCTGTGGGTCCGGGGTCCTGTCTGGCCCCGGCTTGGGCAGGGGTTTACACCCGCTCCTAGGCACACGTCATCTCCTCCGTGGGGGTAAGAGGGAGCTCGGCTCAGGCGACTCGTCCCTGCTTAATCCACTTAGAAAGCTCCCCTCTGCCTTCCCCCATGCTGCTCCAGCCTCTTTGCCTGTAATGTTTTGGAAACAGCAAAGGCATCATCAAAAAGCCTGGTGCAAGCCATGTGGCTTCCCCCAGCCTTGAGCAGTGCCTCTCACCACTCTTTTCACCATTCCCAGGGTCCGTGTAAGCTCTTCAGTAGTCCAAGACTCCAGTTTTCAAAGTTGCTGGAGGGGTAGGGTGTGAAGACATTCAAAAGGCCTCATGGATGTGCCACCTTTGAAAATCCACACTGAGACCATTGCTTGATAAACATTGCTTAACACCTTCCTCAAGTGGCTGCGGGTTGTTTCAGGAGACCTCCTCTTTCCTACCCGCTGTGATCCCGTCTCCTTTTCCAGGGCATCCTACAAGGACGGGGGGGACACACCTTGGAGGGGTAAGCACCCGCGTGCAGTCTCACATCACCCGTGCCGAAGGCGTGAGGTACATCCATCGCCGCTGGGATTTGCAAGGCAGGCACGCCATGCCACCCAGAGACCTGTTCAGCACGGCGAGTCCCTGAACACCGTCAGGTTGTGCTCCTGGATGTACCGCAGCAGGACATGTGCCCGCCTGTCGATGGTCCGAAGCAGGGGTCTCAGGCCCTCGGCGCCACCCTGGCTCTCCCAGAGCTCCCGGTCCATGCGCAGTGACTCCAGCAGCAGGCTCTGCAACCTGCCCGACCGCAGCGTGGCCACCGCTGCCGCCGGGAAGCTGCAGCGGAGGAGCAGGGGAGAGAGGGAGGGAAGGGGTTACACAGGGAAGGTCGAAGAGGGCACCTGAGCAAAGGCCACCCTGGTTCTTCAAGAGGAAATGCATGTCCACCCAGAGGAACACGGGATGAGGAGCACTCTGCCCATGGCGCATGTGCAGGACAGCTCCATCAGAAACAGATCCAAATGAGCTCCAAATCAAGGGGCCGACAGCGTGCCAAACGTCCAATGGGCAACAACGCAAGAAATCCTGAAATATCTGATTATTCAGGGGGTTTTGTGTAGCTACCAATTAAAGAGTGGAAAATAGGCTTTGGAGACTGCTGTCAGCCACCCAGAGCAGGATGAAGAGCCAGTTTCAGGGCAGGGTCATGTGTGACGGGTTTGTGAGCCCACCTGACTGCCCCATCCTGGGTGGGAGGTGGCCCTGCTTCACAGGGGTGTCCAGCCAGGGAGGCCAGGGAAGGCACAAAGGTGTGCACGTAGGGCTGGTGTCCATCCTGCATGCGCAAACTTAGCCCTTGCCCAGGACGTACCCCCAAGGAGGGTGTGCATTGCCCTTCCTACCTGTCTATGCCTTGCAGAAGCCTGAAGTTGAGCTTCTCCTCGGGGTGCTGTGGCCTGCCAGCGTTGTCGATGAACACCAGGCGGGACGGCGCACTCCTCCGAACCTGCCAGCGGGATGGGAGCTTTTCTTACTGCAAGGAGTCACCAGTTTGGGAGTTTAGGCTGTTTTTTTTAATGCATTGACTAATCCTGAGAACATCTCGGGGCCAGCAGCTGCCAAAGCCCAGATCCCTCCGTGCCGAGGAACATCTCCCACCACGAATCTCATAACTCCATGGGACCTACCTCCCCCTCGCTGCAATATCAGCCCTGCAAGGGCCTCCCAGACACCTTCATCTCAGCCACAGAGCAGTCCCTGGGAAGCAGGGGTACGTACCAGGATGTGGACCAGGACCAGCTCTGCCGGGTTTCGGCACTTCTCGTGCAGCCTCTCCTCCACGCAGGGCTCGGAGGGATCGGGCTGAAACCCACAGCAGTAGCGGTCCAGGCGGTCGTGAACCTGCGGGAGACATTTGGGGACGTTAGCAGGCGTGTGGGGCAGGGATGTCCAGTTGTGAACTTTTCTTGCTCAGAGGAAAATAAAAAGTTTCTAAGAATCCTCAGTAGACATGTAATGGAAAAGCCGTGTGCACCAGTGAGTGTGAGAGAGGCAGGGAAGCACTCAGAAGCTGAGCTGGCTTGCAAAACCCCCTTGGCTTGGAGAAGAGACCAACAAAGGTGATGGTGACAGGCTTTCCTGACGGAGCTTGGACACCTTCTGTGCCTGGTACTGCCACACTCTGTATTTGCACAGAGCAAACAGGTTGTGCGTCCAGCTGAAACCAAAGGAAGATGTGTACGATGTGTGCGATGAATATAAAAAAAACAACCCAAAAACACCCAAGGAAACTTAGGATTTGAAACCCCAAAAAGAGATTTTTTTTCTTGGGCTGAGTCCTGGTGCACTGGATGATGGTTCCATCCGGCTCCCAGCTCACGTACACCCTTTCATCCATCCCTACTGGCAACCTGAGCAGCTCTCAATGGAAAAAAGATGAATGGAAAAGGATTGGCAAGGGAAAAAGTGATCTGTGCGCTATACAGAGCATGCCTGACATTTAAGTTAGCCCATGGTGACTTGTTTTAACTACATTTGTATTCAATTATTTGCAGGCACTGCTAAGGCCCTGTGTTGTCGAGGCTGTCAAGACCCTCCCTTCCCACCCCAAATCCCTGCAGAAACCGCAGTGCTGCTTGGCAGCTTCCAGTGTTTCACCCACACCCTCAGAGGGACGAGGGACTTTTAAAAAAGAAATAAATCTCTCCCAGACCTGGCTTCAATAACCCTGCCTTGGTATTCAAGACGCTTCCTCAGCTTTGTCAGAAGAAGCCAGCACATCCTCTGTGGTGGCCTGTGGGGCAGACGGGACCTCGCTGGCTGTCAACAGCCCTTCCCGTGGCTGCGTGCTGCCATGGCCATGCAGGGGGGCTGCCTCACCGTCTCCAGCTCTGGAGGCCTGATTACAACACTACAGCAAAAAAAAACCCCATACAGATATACATATAGACATAGATATAGATATGGATACAGAAATGGATATGGATATAGATATAGATATAAATTATAGATATAGATATAAATTATAGATATAGATATAAATTAGATATAGATACAGATAGATGATATAGATAAAACTCTCCTTTAAATATATATAAATATAAAAAAAATCTATTTTCCAGTTGGAGCACGAAGGCGTCCAAGTTGCTTGCTCGCTCAGGGTTGCTGGTGCTGACCTGGGAGCCAGGACTCGGGGTGCAGAGAGGCTCCTGGAGGTGCTGGGCGGGCTAGAACACGTCTCAGGTGAGCCCGGGGAGATCTGCAAGTGATGACTCGATGGAAGCCAAGTGAGCCACAGCGGCTGCCTGTTCCCCTCACCCTGATAATTAGCAAAACTTATCAATTACAGGCTGTGCTTCAAGAGAGAGTTCTGTGTGAAACCACATACTAATCAAGCGCTGGAGAAGATGCTGCAGGAAACACAAAGTTTGATTTCCATGGCCGTTATATTCACAACCCTTTGAGAAGCAAGATTAATCTCACACCGGAGCCCCTTAACAAATCCCTCTGTTTCCTGAACTTTAATGAAGCACTTGGGTCAGCATTTCTCCATGGGGAGGGCCACCAGTTTAAAGTGCTGGAAAGTCTTTTGACACGAAACACATTGAAATGAAAGAAAACATCACGTTTCCTCCATGCATCTCCTTGGCCTACCTACTGGAAAGCTCAGCACACCGGTTTCTCTCACCTGCTACGTTGTTTTCCGGGCTGCGCAGACGGTGAAGACAAACTGAGATGACTTATGTCATGCTCCGCCACCCCAGAGCATCCCCTTGGGTCTGACAGGGTTTTCCAGCTACAACTTACCCTGGAGCGTCTTCCCCCAGGGAAAACTTTCCTTGCTCTCTCCTTGGCTGGGAATGGGGTGCCACAGGGCAGGGACACAGCTGCAGGGCTTTGGAGCTGACGTAGTTTTGGCTCTTTTTAAAGCACATGACAAAGCCATCAGCCGCTGCCTCCTTTTCACTGGCATTTTGCCCCCGAGAGGAGTGTTTCCTTATGGCAAACACCAAGAGAAATCAATGTGTACGCTGCCCAATTTTAAGGCTAATTGAGGAAAACAACCAAGATTTCAATGCCGAAGTACAGCAGGGCTCAAAGCTCGCAGCTTCTTCATCCCCAGCAAGGGCCGTGAGAGGCTAAAGCCATTTCTGAAGGATGCTATAACTTGCTAATAACTATAACCTGCTTCTATCACCTCCTGCTGACTTGGGGACTCTTCACCTTTACGTGACTTTTCCACATGGGAGGATCCCACTGGAGTTATTGAGGGAAATCTGTGGATTGCCCTTGGATTTATCATTGCGCTGCTTCGTCCCTCCGAGGGAAACTCTCCTTAAAACTAGATACTTTCTCCTGGAGACTCAACCTTTCCATTGCACTCGACGGCATTTTGGCTTGGGGAAGCGAAGGGGGTTGGTTAATCTTCTCATTTCTCTGGCTGTTTCAGCTAAAATATTTCCAAACCCAGTCAGGACTGTGCTACCTCTGCCAGCCACAGTCTGAGGTTATAAAGATTAATGGCCAGGCTTTGCCAAAAAAAAAAAAAAAAAAAA
>VZSC01006070.1:60131-77785 GCA_013398225.1 Steatornis caripensis | reverse complement strand
AAAGATTAATGGCCAGGCTTTGAAAAAAAAAAAAAAAAAACAAAGAAAGAACGAGAACATATATTTTAATAGTCTTTTATTCTTCTTTCTTCGCTTCTTTTTTTATTTTAATACTTCCCCTTTCGGGCAGTTTCCCCTTGTCTGATAACCAAAGCTCCAGCCCCAAGGTGCCTCAACAGGCTTTTTTCCATAGAAATCACTTTTGCCTCTTCACAGCTGCCCTCTAAGAAATGATAACTCTCTGAGACGCTGTCATAATCCCTCATAGCAGCAGGGTATGATTTTCCAGACAGAAGATTAAGCACTATTAATCCCAAGGAGGAAGAGGAGGAGGAGGAAAGCAGTGTCATACGAAGGGGCAGGGCTCCTGACTTCCAACGCCAGCAGGGCATCCCTGGAGCTGGATCTAGATGGGGCTGATGCAGAACATGCTGCTTATCCCTAGGGATGCCCTGTCCCAAGCCACTGCCAGTATCTGCACGAAGCGGAGCCAATGGAGCCATGCCAGGAGAAAGCTGGGCCATGCGAGAGCGGACTCACAGCGTCCAAAACCCGCCTGTGTTTCCCCTGCAAGTCCCAAGCACGGACTGTGCTTGGGTCAAGCTACTTCTGCACAAAGTTCTGCTGCTCCCCATTAGCTAATGAGTAAAAATACATCCCAAGAAACTGCAGCCTACGAGACTCCATGGAGGAGAAGACCACGGTCAGACGAGGCAGGCACAGGTGCAGGGGGACCCGGGTGGCACAGCTTGTAGGACAGGAGATTTCCATCACACCAGCCCTACCTGGAGGAGAAAGTCGAAGAGGGCCAGGCGGCTCCACTCGCCACGTGGAATGCTGGAGCAGGGAGCATCCCCATCCACCGTCATCGGTCTGTGGGGACGCAGCATCTCCTGGTACTGCAGCCACCCCAGGGCACAGGAGTTCTGGTCATTGTTGGTGTCCTCCAGGTGCCGGAGGTCAGGCGCCCACCAGATGATGGGTCGCAGGGAACCATCAGTGTAGCTGTAGGGCAGGAGGCGGCTGGTGAAGCGCCGGGCCACTGCCGGCAGGCTGCGGTTCAGCCCCAGCACCCTGTCCAGGTGGAAAGCCAACACCTCGTAGAGGTCCCCAGGGCGCTTGATGAGCCCACAGTGCCCATCCTGGCAGTCCTCCTCTGGGCCGGCTGGCGAGACGTCCCCCTTGGCATCCCCCACGCCCCGCAGCCCCACTAGCAGGACTTGCCCATGGGCTGGGACACGGGTTTTGGAGACGACCCGCCCTCCAGCCAGCAGCTGCATCTTTTGGAGGTCGTCGTCAGAGAACCATGGGGGAGCATTCCCCGCCGCCCCCTGCCGCTGCCTCCTGCCTTGACCAGGGGGCTGGCCCCACCATGGGCGTGCAGGGGGCATGGAGGACCTTCCACTACGGGCTCGTCCCCCAGATAGCAGGGTGGCTGCCTCCCACCTGAGGCCTGAAGAGGATGATGCTGGCAGCAGGTGTCGGGAGTGGTCTGGCAACGGGGGCAGGCGGGCCAGTGCCAGCAGGGCCAGGGCCAGCAGCACCCCAAGGGCCGCTGAGGTGGGGGTCTTCAGCCCCATCCTTCGCCATGTTCGATGGGCCTGCGGGGAGAGAAAGGGAGAGCGTTAGTGGGGATCTTGGAGGAGAAATGGGTGCTACAGCAAGGGCATCCCCGGACCTGTGCACCCTCCACTCCAGGCAGTGCTGATGAGAGGCTCTTGACAAGCTTGACGGGGTTTGCTTCGGGAATGTTGCCATGTCTGCAGCGGTGATGTACAGATCATCTTACAGGTGATGAATTCTTCATGGTGAAATATTTTGCTTTAAAAACACAAGGAATGGAAAAAAAAAAAAGAAAAGCAAAAAACAGAAAGATCATCCATAAGTAACAGTAATCCCCTGGTCTTCTTCAGGTGACATTTTCCACCCAGCTCAAGCTACTTTGCTCCAACAGTTTTCAACTTGTTCCTGGGCAGAACGATCTGTGATGCTGGTGGATTTCCCACAGAGACACATCCCTGTCACACCTTTCATGGGCGCTTCAGGAAAGGGATGAGTGGTCTAAAGCTTCTGCAAAAGCTGCCATCGTGCAGAGGCAAAACAGAGTTGTGCGCAATTCGCTGTCTCCTACTGTCATCGCATCACACTGCTGCTGCCAAAGACCCTCCTTCCCAACACCAGCAGTTGCATGCTGAAGCAACGGTGTCATGCGAAATTAGAGCATGCAAAACCATAAACAGAAAATACTCTTCTTTTATCATGATGGGAAAAAAAGGTTGGATGGCCCCACTGCCGTTCCATCCATCACAGCACGTGGTTTGCTGTGGTGTCTCCCCAAAAGCAGTCAGCCCTGCTGCGTCCACCCACTGCACCACACTTGCACAGCGCCTTTATTGTTCTCGGCAGAGATAGACCAAACCAAACCAAATTCCTGGCTGGATGCAAATGCTTTCCAGTTCCTAAGAGGTTTTTATCTTCAGGCCTTACTCTGGACACCCTCAGTAGCTCCTACCCTGGTTGCACACTCAGCCCATAACCCGGATCCCCATACCCTCGTTTGGAGGACATCTCAACACGTGCCGAGACACAGCCTC
The DNA here is from genome assembly GCA_013398225.1 of Steatornis caripensis. Lineage (NCBI taxonomy): Eukaryota > Metazoa > Chordata > Aves > Caprimulgiformes > Steatornithidae > Steatornis > Steatornis caripensis. The sequence goes on along the minus strand of VZSC01006070.1, from coordinate 75,191 downwards.
TGGAGCTCTGCCCACTGCTGCATCCAGCAAAACCAGGTTCGCACTTGCACTTAGCTCCAAGTGCCAAGTGGACACTGTGGCAGCCTATATTTAAAAAGGATGCAGACTGCTGTATCTGAAACCTAAAATACCAGCACCAAGGAACTGTCTTTAGGTGGGTACTACCAAGTTTTGGTGTGCATATCTATATACACACGGCTTTTTTTTTGCCCCCTTTTAGTCATACTTTCTATTCTGAAGGGACTCATAAAAAATTATGTCTTTTGGAAAAGCAGTTACAAGCAAATACTGCGCAAGTCTCCCCCGCATTGCTGAGCCAACGTATCTCCGCTTTGGCCTAACGCAATCCCATGCGTACGGCACCGGGGCTGCCTCGAGCGCAGCACCTTCCCGTTTGCGGTGAGGTGGAGGGAAGCAAGGCGCAGCTCTGGGAGATCCTCCCAGCCCACCCCATCCCCAGGACACACTGCACCCGTGCCACGTTCACACGGGCTCAGGCGGTCTGAGGGGGGATTCGGAGGGGCTGGAGAGGCAAAAGGCACCTTGGCGCCGTTTCTCTGCTTTACAACAGGCATTTCCAAGTGGCTCGAACCCACATTGGAAGTCAAGGCCATGTTTGAGTGGATACATTTTTTTGCAATTATTTATTTTGGAAGCACAAGTATATCCATGGCAGACACAGTGGGACAATATATTGCCAAAGAAGGGATAAGAGATTGTTTATAAGAGGAAAAGCTTGGAAAAAAAAGAGCTAAAAAGCTGGCGAGGTGAGAGCCAGCAGCCAGAATGACTTCCAGAAGGCAGCTGGGAGAGCAGAAACATTTCCAGCCACGGGACTTTTAGGACCGCAGGCTCCCGCCGGCTGCAGGGACCCACCACCAGCATGACCCCAGCACACAGAGGAGCTGCCCCAGGTGACTCCAGCACGTGAGCCCCTTCATGAGCTGATCCAGCACTATCCTAAAATCCATCAGGCTTCGTGGCCTCACTGCCGGGAGGCTGCTTCAGACAGCCCCATGTGAGGAGCCACACCTGCCCCAAAGACACGACATCAGCTGAGGCGGATGCAAAGAACGGCAAAGCCACCGTCTCGCTGAGAGCAACCACGGGGATTTTCCTTCGAGGTCTCTCAAGGACTGAGCAGATTTAATGCAGCTTGTAAGAGGTAGCAAAGGTGCATTTGGAGTTACTCAGCTTTGTAATTCTCACTGAATTGTTTCTCTCCCAGAAATACAATGTAGTACAACAAAATATATCCGCCAGGCCAGATTCTTTGCTCAAACATGGCTTACGCCGGCCTCTGCCAGGAGCCGGGGCTGTCTGGTGCAGGGCTTCAGGACCTGCCGGGGGCCCCTCTCTTTTAGCTCTCCCTTAAAGCCCCAGAGTGAAAAGGAACCAGTCCAGGGTGAGACTGTTCAGAGAGTGATGTCCTGTCCTGGATCACAGGCAGGGTTATTCAAGGCTTGATATTCACGGGCCTGGGCTAAATTATTGCCTTAGGCCCCTTTCTAGGCAGGGGATGAGCACGAATACCGCTGAGCAGCCCCGAGGAGCAGCAGGACTTGCCTCAAGCAGCTGGTTGCGATGCCTCCCCAGCTTTCTCCCGCTTGGATGGGGTAATGATTTGCTGTGGAACCATGGCCAACGCCAGCTAACACAGGCGGCACCCGAGCTCAGCTACCCAAAACCTTCACGCCCTGGATTTCAAGCAAGTCCTGCAGAGTGCAGACACATGCTTAATCCCAAGAACCTGCAACACAGGTCTGGTGTCCTGAGCAAGAGTTTATGGGAGGTGCAATGTCTAAATCATAATTTAACCATAGAAAAACAACGCTGTGGCATAAAAAGGCCAGATCCTGGCATCCATACTCCTTTCAAGGCATCACTGTAAGTGCTTCACAATCTGTCCCTCCAACCTCAAAGTACACTGAATTAACCGCAACGACATCTATGGAGTTAATCCTAATGGAAAGGATTAACTGTAAATCTCAGTACTCCCATCTGCATCCAGCTGGGTTCCCTTCCCAATCTGTGCTTCCCCGGGCACCTTTTCCCAGCGCCTCCCCAGTCGCACCCTCTGGAGAGACACGGACCACACCGCTCTCACCAAAACTCCCCGTAACCCTCTCCTTCTACATGGAAGATTTGCAGGGTGATCATTTTTGTTATCCACCCAATAACAACCCTTTGGTCTCTTTCACCATCCCTGGGCGGGCAAAGAGCCTGGCTGCCAAAAATCCACCAAGTATCCCGGCGGGGGGTGCGTGTGCATGTGGCAGCCGTTTGGACAACCTTGGAAATACTGCAGGAAAAATCCTTTTTAATCCACAGCTGGAGAGCAGTGGATGCCAAACGGATGGCAGTGATTGCCATTTTTTTAATGTCAAGTCAGTTTACAGACCAAGTGGTTAAAGCATCATTACTGGCCAAACCCACTTGTTCTCTGCCAGCAAGCTCTAGTTTGGGCACTGCAAGCTCGAGCTTTCGTTTCTTTCCCATCCTGCGCTGTGAAGCTGGGCAAGGGCCACCGCAGGCTCCCTTCCCCAGCTGCACTCAGGGTTTCCCTGCCACATCAACAATAAAAAAAAAAAAGTAAAAAAAAGTGCAAGTACAATTTCTGTGTTATTTCTGGCAGTCAGTATTGCAAAATTAATGAGAATTTAGATGATAGAACATTGCAGAAAAAATACTGTATTTACAAGCCCAGGGTAAACACTTTTCCAAAGAGACTCTCTCTGAGCCCACGCTGTAAAAAAATGCTGCAGTTTTAAGCTATGGCTTCAATTCAGTCTGAAACGCAAACCATACGTACAGCTCCGCGTTGCCAGTCTGACACACTGACAGTACAGCACGTCTTCGCTAGAAATTACGTCCATTTCCCAGCGGGCAAGCTGCAGGCGAAACCCATAAAAAGGCTCAAGAGAGGTACTGCTTGTTTCAGCATGCCGCTAAGTAAACAATATACATCCTCGCTCATCAGAGGGACATGCAGCACGGCCCAGGCTCCCGAAGGCACGGTGGAGAAGCCTGTGAAGGCTGGTCACTCGGGGATAAAACTNACGTCCATTTCCCAGCGGGCAAGCTGCAGGCGAAACCCATAAAAAGGCTCAAGAGAGGTACTGCTTGTTTCAGCATGCCGCTAAGTAAACAATATACATCCTCGCTCATCAGAGGGACATGCAGCACGGCCCAGGCTCCCGAAAGCACGGTGGAGAAGCCTGTGAAGGCTGGTCACTCAGGGATAAAACTTTCTAAGTGTGGTTGGCGGCGGGAGTTTATCCTTGACATCGTATTCCCAGGACGCTTGAACCTTGGCAAAATTTGAAGCAGAGAAGCCTGCTTTCAATTTCTTTTCAAAGTGCATCAAATTGGCTTTGCCGAGCTTAAAAGAAAAGAAAAACAAACCCCAAACTTCATTATCCAAGAATGTAAGAAACAGCCCTAAAACTACAAAGATGCCATGGAAATACGTGGCCTTTAAAAGCGAGTTCCATCCCTGCGTTCCCCTGGCATCTAAAAAAATGCCCCTGTCCCTGCACAGGCATCACCAAACACCTGAAGCAGCAAAACCCATCACCCCAAAGAGGTGCCCAAGGGAGCTGGGATAGCTCGGCCGTGGCCCTGTCAGAGATTTTGCCACACGCCATCAGTGTGCAGGTTAAAAGCAGGTACGTGCGCTTATCTGGACGCACACCATGCAGGGTAATTTTTGCGACACACAGAGCCGTACTTACCCTCCCAGCACCGCGCTCACTGCCCGCCCAATGAACCGCAAAATCGCCTGGGCAGCAGGAGACGCAGCCCGCCGTGACCAATTTTAACAAAGACTGCTTGAAAAGCAATTGGGAAACCCCCTCCAGCTGCCCACCGCCTCCGGAACAACTCCAGAGCCTTGTGCCCAACGTGCGGTGCTCACAGCAGCCCCCAGCGCGTTGGGGGGAGAAGCTGAGAACAGGTATGTCAACCAGATCCGGGATGGGAACAGCCCCTTCCTTTTGGTTTTATCCAGGAGGTTTTTAGCTTGTAAGGGCACGGCACGTGGGCTGAGCTCACTGCTGGGGACCCATAACCTTGCTGAGGATGGGGAAGGAGATAAAACCCCTCCAGCTCCAGAGCGACTCTGGGCGAGCCTGAGCAGGAGGAAATCCTTGGCAGCATCCGTCGCCCATCATTCAAGTGCTTAAGTGCAATCCTATATCATCCTGCTCGGCGAAGATAGATGGCTCGCAGAGTGGGAATTTATTAAAGGCAGCTATAAAATGAGGACTGCCAGTCTTGAAGGTAGCCCCAGCTCAGAGCAGCCGCCGAGGGGGGCAGGTCTGCTGTGCTCCCCCCACATACGGGTATGGCACCAGCTCCCACCACCACCCGCCTGCACCCGCATCGCCGCGCGGAGCGAAGAAAGGACAGCCCTTCGTGTGGCCTCACGATCCACCAAAGTGGCTGTAATTCCTAGCAGACCCGCACCAACTTTGTGTCTGGGGTTGTTTCCACCACGAACACAGGTTTTTTTCCTCCAAAATGCCCTTCAAGGCGGGGAGGACCATGACCCCACTGCATTTCGGCATCCTGTGGACACCCTGAAGGCCACCCTGCTCGGCGCCAGGGCAGGAATGTGGCAGGCAGGCATTGTCTGCTTGATCAAGGTGCCCCTGCAGACCCACTTCCACGCGCTGCTCCTCACGAGTGGCTTGGGAAGCTCAAGCCACGCACTGCGGAGGTGGAAAGGGGGACCGTCCTCCCACAAACCATATGCACAGCAAATGCCGGGTCAGCTGAAGCCCAGGAGATGGAAACCTGATACATCGCCACGCGGCGCTGGGTCCTTCCCTGTAGAGTCAGCAAAGCCCTCGTGGCTGGCGCGCAAGCCTTCCCACCAGCGTGTCCAAAACCAAGCCAGAAAATGACCATGTTAAATTGCCCGAGATGAGACTTTAAAACACGCTATACTTTGCTAAATTCTGGACAGTCTGCAAAGCTTCTGCCTCAAGGGCATAATGAGATTGCAAGGCCAGCGTCCTTTACACTAGCATAGGACAACGCTCCAGAAGCAGCACAAAGGGATGAAATGGTGTTGACACCATTCACTCCCAGCACTGACTTTAAAGCGATGATGCTTCCTTTAACTTCTCAAATAACATTGCCTTCACATTTCTTCCCAGCTATTGTGACAGCCTCGGGGCAGCAAGACATAAACACACATCCCATCATCCCAAAGATCGTTTTGATCAAAATCTTCAGTCAGTCCTGGAAACTGCTCTGCATAACAAGAAAATCCCAGCACTTGTCCAGAACAGTGCCGTTCCCGTTGCACTGGCTGGTCTCAGTCGAGTCACGGACCAAACAAGTACAGCCGAAACACGGGCTCATAAAACTCCTAGCATCCCAAACATCCTGTTCAGCATCTCTACAGAGGACCTGGGGCAGGCGACAGAGGACACCATGGAGGAGATGGATGGCCATCACCTGGATGGAGGACACTGCTCTGCGGGGTGCAGCTGATGCAGTCAAGGGCAGGGCTGCCGCTTGGGGGAACCCAGAGAGGACCCACGCCGCGTCCTGTACCTGAGACGGACTAAAGCCCTGCAGGGTACCAACGGGGACTTCCTCTTCCTACGATGACACTGTCCTTACCCCTGAATTGTGTGGTTTTCACTGAGAAAAAGGAAAGCTTCATAATTCTCCTCGTTCCCACTTTGTAAATCTTTCGGCTTACAGCAAGTTAATATTCAGCTCTGTGAGGGATGGACGCGGCACTCTTCATCCCAACACCGCGCACAGCACAGCTCACGACCCCTTCAGTTTGATCTCAGAAGTCAACACAAAGCACCACAAAAATAAACAGGCTCCAAGATGCCATACTTCTTTTGCTCGAACTAAGCAAACTAAAAGCTTTCAGATGCCTCACCTGTCTTGTACTTAAGTTCAGAGTCAGGGATTTTACTGCAGGCTCTCGCACTTAGCTGGATCTTCTGTTTCTTGGAGACGCATCTCCTAAGAGATTGCTGGTTGTCTTTCAGGACACGTCACCGAGACGCATGGTTCTGCTGCCACGTACACGTGCAAACATCTCCATCACTTTTCACCACTTAAAGCCTTATATTAAGTGATATCAACATGCACTCAAACCACCCAGGTCACTGTGGACCCAAAACTGCGCCTCATGTTCACAGGAGAGAGGCGAGGACCTGAGCAGCCCTGAATGCGTGACTGTCCTGCTAGCATCACAGGGCAAGGGAGGTCTTCCTCATCTTCCCTCCTCTCTGTCCGCCCATTCCTCCAACCCTCACACCTATGTGAAAGCAGCATAACCTAGAAATCTTGGCAGGGACCTCAAGGAAGGAGAGCAGCGGTTTTGGGCAGCCATTGCTCCCTCGCTCCCCCTCGCTGCTGTGCAGGATCCCATCAGGTTTCCCTTTTCCCCCTCCCCTTGTCCCAGTTTCCCAGCCAGCCTGTTGCACTCAGCTCCAGAAGTTTTCAGAGCAGCTTTCCCATCTGCCTGCTGAAACAGCAAGAAAGGGGCCCCTTCCCCAGCGAAACAGATGTTGCTCGCCTTTGTGCAACATCTGTGCCTCGTGCCCCCATTCATTTTGAACAGCCCTGCCTTTGTTTGTGCAGGGTTGTGCACGGGATGCTTTGGAGGAGGGCAGCAGCCTGCGGCCCGTGGGCTGGACTCCTTCCCTTCGAGTCCCGCACACAAACTGCCTCAAAACGCCGGGGTTTCTTCTGGTGAAAAACAATACGCTTTGTTCCCCGCAGCATTTGGGAATCCACAGTCCTGCTCCTCAGCGCTTCACCTCCAGCCGCAGCAAGTGGCTCACGCTAATGATTCCTGTGGGATTCCCAGACCCAGGGAAGCAACAGCAGGAACCTGGGAGCCACCTCGGATGCCCTTCCTCACAACCCCTGTCACCCCAAAGAGCTCCTCTCGCTGTACCTCTGGGTCGCTCACCAGCTTTGGCTTGGCATCCCGAGCGGGGTTGCACTGCTTCAGCTCCTCTACGCGTAGCAGCAGCAAAGAGCAGAAGTGCTAGAAAGCCACATCTTTTTTTTTTTTGTTCTGGGCTGCGTTTAACATGGGGAGGAACACACTAAAATAAAACCAGATTTTATTTCCTTCTTGCTCTTGATAAGTTTACCAATCCTGCTGATGAGCGCCTGAAAAACTGCTAGAACTCTCTTACACATTTTGGCACTCAGTCCTGTTTTATTTATTTTACTGGGGGTCAGGTTTTTTCTATATTTTGGGCAGGGGGGATTTTGATCCACTTATTTCAAGTTTTTTGTTTCTAACTGGTGGACCAGCACCAGGGAACAGGAGTGCTCACTCGGTGCCCGGGTGGGCTCGCAAAACCCGCTTCAGGGTGCTGGTAAGGGGCAGCTCTGGATTCCCTTGTTGGCATTCCAGCAGACATTGCCCAAGCCGTACTGGCTGGGGTTCCCCGAGCTGGCTGTCAGGGTTTTTCCCTTTCTGGAGAGCAGGAAAGCGCATTCGTGGGATTCCGAAGGGGAGGGAGGAGGAGGACAGCAGGGCCTTTCAGCCCTGGGGACTTTCTTCAAGACAGAATTGTTCCTACGCGTCCGGCCTCAGTTGCAGAAAGGTAACCCCATTTTCATCCGTTTAAGCCATTCCTTTTTAAAGAGAAAAAAGNGAAAGCGCATTCGTGGGATTCCGAAGGGGAGGGAGGAGGAGGACAGCAGGGCCTTTCAGCCCTGGGGACTTTCTTCAAGACAGAATTGTTCCTACGCGTCCGGCCTCAGTTGCAGAAAGGTAACCCCATTTTCATCCGTTTAAGCTATTCCTTTTTAAAGAGAAAAAAGGGGGGAGAAAGCTGCTCACCACTCGGCTCTGCGTGCCGCCCGTGATCCGCAGACCCCATCCCGGGCAAAGCCTGCCAGCAGCTGCCCTCCAGCCTGCTTTTCCTTCTCTCGGTGAACCCCACGGGGCGAGAGAGCGGAGCAAACGCCGTACGAGTGCTGGTGCTGCCCAGCTCTGGAAAATGGGGACTTTTCCTTCAGGGCAAGGCAAATACTTGCAGGCAGACTGGAGTTGTTGAGAGTTTGAAACAGGAGGGGTAATTAAGGCATTTGTCATCTATGCCAGAGCAGTAATAAAGCGTAATCAGTCCCTCTTATTTAGACTGCCTCATGCTAGGCCAATGACAGAGCAATTGGAAATTACTCGCTGGCAGATTTTGAAACCAGAAGAAAGAAGATGTTTCTGTAATGCAGTCATCCCCCAGCCCTCGCTGCTCCGGCAGGTCAGGCATGTACAGCGGCTGGATCCGCCAAGCTGCAAGCGCACGCTCCGTGCTAACGGCGAAGCTCACGGCTGGGATCTCTCTGGCTTTCTGCAAGTGATCACCCTTCTGATGATTTGGAAAGAAGCAGAAAATTGGCTGGAGTATTTTGCTTAGGGTTTTGCTGCAAATGAAGCAACAAGACGATCAGCTTAGGGCACAACCTGAATTTATTCCTCATGACCGTCACTGCCCTGCCTGCAGGCGCCCAGAGCAAACCCAGATTATGGGTGAAATCAGAGCAATCAGTACGGGAGCTCACAAAGGGGAAAGGACTGCGGAACCAGACCTTCCCTTGCCAAGGCAAAATGGAAATCCTGGCAAAAACTGAATACCCTGCTCTCACAGGGGAGACCACACCAGGTACCTGGCACAGGCTATATACTCTTTGAAAGGCTTCATAGTGAAGGCTTGTACAGGAAAGCGTTACTGCAGACGAAAGGCTGGTGTGGGGAGAGCTGCCTTGCTTTTTTCTTTGACAGGGAGGAGTTATCTCCAACCCCCAAACGGGTGACATGAGCCCCAGTCTTGCCTATTTTTCCTGCTGCTGAAGTTAATCAAGAAATTTAAAACAGCCTACGCAGACTGCAGGATGGAAGGTAAAAAGCACAACCTCAGTGCCCCCCATAAACACACACACGCTCTCTCTCTCTCACGTGCTCTGGTAAAGGCTGGCACGGCCTCACGGCTCTCAGATGCTCTGAGTCATCGCCACACTCTCGAGGGCATAAAAACATTTCAGCAACACAAGTGACACCAAAACACCAGTTTCTGGCAGCGGCACCGGGCGCCTCCTCAACTCATCCATCACACGTTTGCNTCAGATGCTCTGAGTCATCGCCACACTCTCGAGGGCATAAAAACATTTCAGCAACACAAGTGACACCAAAACACCAGTTTCTGGCAGCGGCACCGGGCGCCTCCTCAACTCATCCATCACACATTTGCAATCCCTGCCCGACACGAGCTTTGCAAGGGCTGAGCCTGCGGAGGAGAAACGGAGCCCACCTGCCGCAGTGCGAACCCCTGGCCACAATGCCCCAGCTGTCCCCCAGTGGGACGGCGACAACGGGGAGCGGTGGGGGCCCCGTCCCAGCTCAGCTGGCTCGTGCTTGCTCACACGGGTCTGGAAACCCGTTGCCAAGGCATGTCACAAACTTGAACACTAGAACTAGACCACATGAAAAAACACCCTAAGGTTTGGAACGTGCTGCGAACGCGGGGAAATCTGCTAATGCTGGGGAAACACAACATTTCCTGGGGAAGGGGGAAGTTTTCCCTTGCCAAACTGGCCGGTTTTGCAGCTTTTTGATGAAAGCGCTGTGCTTTTTGGGACCAAATGGCAAGCACAGAGGGGCTCTTCGTGCTCTCCAAGCCTATCATCTGCACTGCGCTGCCTTCACACACCACCACGCACCCCACCCCCCTCCCCGCCCCGTCTTCGCCTGCCGGAAGCAATGCCACCTGGGCTCTTCAGCTGAGAAAGCATAATTGCCTCCCTGGCCGACAGCAGTGCCTTTAGCTACAGCAGCCCCAGGCACTACCTTTACAGGCATCCTTACAATCTGCTTTGCCCGCTCCTAATGCTATCAAGGACAGATGTGCCAGAGCGGGTCCATGCCTTGCTTGCCTCGCCATGCCCCAACCCTCCGAGGGGTCCCCGCTGGATGTCCCCCCAGGATGGTGACAGCCGGGACACGGCCTCACACACCGTTCCATGGGGTCAGTGTCCCTGAGCAGACCCAGCATCACTTCCCGCTGCCAGCTTGGCAAGGAAACCCCTAAATCCTACCATGTCTTGCAGCACCGGCCGATGCGCTCCTTCTCGTGTGCTTCACTGCCCACGGGCGACACGGCACGTGGTCACCTCCTGAGCCGGGCACCCGCTGCCTGCAGCACTTCCATCTGACACCAGGAACCCACACAAAATACAAAAAATGTAAAAATCGCAATAATAACAATAATAAATTCCTCCAACCGCAAATCAGCCTGTCTCCTCTCCTCGAGCCGCTTTAACCACAGCCAGGGGCTGTCACCCAGCAGTGCCCCCCCACGCTCTCCACAATCCCTGCTGCCCGACTCCGCATGGTGGGGGGCTGCCGGGTCCCTTGCCACGACGTGCCGGGGGACACCTCCAGTTCCCCCCTGGGCGGACGGACACCCTTCAAACTTCAGCTGTGAGTTTTCAAACTCTGTCTCATCCCAGACCCACCTCCCTGTGGGGAGGGGAGCGGAGAGGCTGCGAAGGGGGGAACAGGCATTTGACGAATCTCTTTTTCACAATAAAAGCCCTTCTTCCTGCCTTTTTTTTTTTTTAATACCAAGAGCCGATTTGAGCCAGGAGGCACAGGTAAAGGAGACTGAAGACACATGTGCTCTTCCCAAGCCTGTCTGCTCCCAGTGACCCCGGTTCCAGACAAGCAGAGGGACAGGCAGAGACCCTGGGACCACAGCGTCGGCCCCGGAGTTCGGAAAGCAAACCACAGCTCTGCTCACAGGTGTCCGACAAAACGCCCTTTGCGGGTTTTTATTAACATTGCTTTTATTAACAGCCCAGCAAAGAGCTGTGCCATACCAGCATCTGAGGTGGCTACAACCCTGGGAGAAGATTTCTTGTCCACTTAAAAGGCACTAATGCGCTAGAATAATTTTTAGGGTGCTAAGGTGCCTGCTTTTCCGAGGCACCGGGGGCACGCAGCGCCCACAGGCAGCCAGGGGAGGCGTGACCCTGGAGGGCTGGGGGAAGGAGACCCTCACACCCGCCAGCACCCCACGGCAGGCCTGCCGCACGGTGAGCCCTGCATTGCCCGCCCAACGCAGCTCCTCGCCAGTACCCGGGTGTAGGGTGCATCCTAAACGCCATTTCATCAGACCTCCGGGAGAAAAGGGGCTGGAGGCGTTGTTTTGGAAAGCAACGCATTTCACCAGCCCTCCATGGCCAAGCAGGGCATACAGGCAGCTGCCACGCTGCAAAGCATTTTCTTTCCCTTCCTATAACTTTCCCCTTCCAGCCCTGGGCCATGGCCAAGCAAAACCCATCAGTCCCCCACCATGTTAGGCGATGCTGTCACCTGCCCCAGCCCCATGCCAGCTCCAGCATCTGCCAGCCGAGCTTGGGGACAGGAGGAAACCCTTCATCTGAGGTGTGGCGGGTTTCCAGCGCTTCAACCTGTGCGACTACCTGAGCCACGAAACTGTAAATCAAATGGGGTTGATCAGCATTATTCTTTACCGATATTTACGCTTTTAAAAGTCAAACAAAGGCACAGTACAAATTATTGTGAGAGACACTTAAGAAACGACGGTTTAAAAAGAGAAGAGGATGAGGCTTAGGGAAAGTTGGCCAAGTGACTTGACCAAGGTAGCACGGGAGGGCAGCAGCAGAGCCGGGGAAGAGGCTCCTGCGTCCCCGAGCCCCGCTGTAGCTCGCTGACCCTGCACAGGCACACAGTGACGTTTCACAGGGCCGTGCAAAGCGCTGGGTGTAAGCAACGATGGCAACACAATGCTCTGCCCAGCGCGGGCTTCTGCTAGTCCCAGCGCCCCAGTTCCTTCACATCCCCTTGGTTCACTGAGCACCTTTTATTTTTAATACGATACATCTCCCAACACCTTTCATTGCTACTCAAAACTATAGCTAAGAAAAGAAGTGGATTGACGGTTACACACAAAGGCAGCGAGTCTGATTTCGGCTTCAGCACAGCGCCCCCCACGCCACCCTTGGGCGTGAGGAAGGGGTATGGAAGCCAAGCCCTGCATACCCCCAATGCAGCTGCCAAGCTCACTGCACCCCAGCCGTCCTGGGCACGGCCGTGTTGGGCATGTTAAAACATTGTCCTTGAGGTCAGTTCCCTGGGGCAGCTAATAACCCAATATTTCTAATATAATTAGTAATATTAGGTACTAGCAACAACCTAGCATTGGCTTCGGTGAAGGCACGGACCGAGCCCATGGCTGTTGGGCAGCGGCAGCTGAGCGCCGAAGGAGGGGTCTGCAGGGCTCCCGAGGCTGAATCCTGCGTGTCACGCCTCGTCGGTGGCACCTCATTTCGGAAGCATTTGCTTTCATCTCCTTTCCTTAATTTTGAAATGATTCAATTTATATGCAATTTTCTGTCAAAATTATTCCCGTTGGCGCAGCGGCATTGGCGAGCCTTGACTGACAGGCCAAGCGCTCCGGCTGGTCTCTCTGGATTGCCTCTCCGTACAAATAACCGTTTAAAATGCACGCCTGACATTTCAGGAATTTGCCATCAGAAACAGGCGTGGATGGCTGCTGTGGGAGGCAGACTTAAGGGATCAGTGGCCGAACCGGTATGATAAATCCACCCAGCCTTGAAACAAGTGCTCCAACCTCAGCATTTTGAAATTTCCATTTTATTTTCCCCCCTCTCCTTTCCCTGGAGAAGTTTTTTTTTTAATGACATTCGCAGTGCAAAAATCAGATTGAAAAGGCAGCAAGACCTGAGAACCAAGGGCATTATGAACACGTTCCCTGAGGAGGCCCAGGAGGTGCCCCCAAATCCACAGGGCCAGCCACGTCTACGTTGTACCCAAGCTGGGTAGTCCTGAGCCCATCGGCACAGCCCCAGCCCCCATCGGTAGCATCCCTGCTACTTCATTCTGGAAAATCAGTGATTACCCAAGTAGTGGAATCTACTTTTATTCTCTTTTTTCTTTCTCTATCCCCTGACCGCCTCTGCTCATGTCTCACAGCTGTGCCTACAGCTCGAAACAGAGCTCGCTCGCTCACTTGCACAGATTTCCCTGAGGTTTCCCTGATTTTAGCCAAGGTCAGTCCTTCAATCGGACCGATGCCACCTCTGGGGGACAAGGGATGACCCCCGCTCCAAGAAACTCTCATGCGGTGCAGGCAGCAAAGGGAGGCAGGGGAGAGCAGGGAGGTGGGACTGCACCCGTCTCACAGGCAAAATACAAACTCCAAAACGGTCAGGTCTCATATTAGGGTCTCAGGCCACATGACCTACGATTTCCAATATCAAAGATCTCCGGAGCCTGCTCCCTCTCATCTTGCACTTGGGCGAGAGGAAAAGCTGTTTTGCCCCTGTTGCAAGGCATGGGGCAGCAGCGAGAGGGGCTCCCCCGAGGCTCACACTAGACCACACAGATAGTTGCTCAATTTGCTGGTATCACCAGGCAGATCCAGCTCAGCCAGGAGAAAGTACTTTGAAGTAGGAGAGCTGAGACCTTTGCCTGTGGGAAAAGCAGTGGCGGGGCAAAGCCCAAGGAAATTGATGGAGAGCAAAGGCGGCCGTGGGTGCTGGTGCACCCACAGCAGCAGAGGGACCTCTGTGCTCCCCGAAATGCCACCACTATAGACGTTAGCAAAAGCTTCTGGTATAACCTTGCCTCCATTTCATAGACTAACTCACCTTTCCCCTTGCTTGTCCTCATAAAGAAATACCTGTTGCACAGGATGGAAATAGGCTGATTGGCTGGGTTTTTATCCCCCAGAAATACCTTTTTCTTTCCCTTTCTGTCCCAGTGGACCTGCGTTCATTTCTGCCGCGGGAGCTAAAGCCAGGCATCAGAGAGCGCACAGATTTCAAGAGCTGACAAGGAACAGAAAGCCGTTCTGCCACTAAGAAAGTGAAGTTGAACATTATTTTTCTCCCTTTTCGAAAAGCGTGAGGCTCTAATGGGTTTGAGGGACTACGAATATGACTTTCCACACATGCCAAGATAATTATAAGCTTGAACGCATTTCTGAGACCCAAACAAATCACTGCCTATCAACCACTGATTACAAACGAGTCGCTCAGAAAGCCTTCCAGTTTCTTCCCCTCAACCCCCTGCTATCTCTTGTATCTGTTGGTAATGAGCCTCGACACTTTACTAAGGAATAGGCTATAGAGGAGACCTTGATACTTCAAGCCTTGCTTTGCAGCAGCTGTGAAAAAGATGGGAAATTAAGGCTATAGGCGTCAAGCAGAATGGGGAGAGAGCTGGGCTCCTGCTCAGCACTGTGGGTCTGGGTCTGGTGCCGGGATCCAGAAGAAGCTGAGAATCAGATGAGCTGCAAAACAATGTTCTGCATCTGGTTTTGGGGCGTGACACGTACCCATGCCCCACTGCCCCAGCCACTGTCCCCAAAAGGGATGAGCCCCGAGTTCCTAACGTAGAGAAAATGCCAGCCGTGGGTGATTTCTTTCAACGCGTTGTGTGTGGGAACGGACTCTTGTGTCTCAGGTTTTCCTCACTGTTCACACACAAATAAGCCCACCCAGGTCACTTAAGGAACACGCTGAATTTTCATAAATACACTGAAGAAGCTGCACACCTCCAATCCAATAATTAGAGTAAATTAATGCTGCTGGGATGCTTTTGTCACCATTTGTCTGACTCAAGACAAAAGGCAGGGGGGTCACATCCTGAAGGGAGAGAAATCCTTTATAAGTAGTGGTTAAGATGCCAGAGAAAACAATAACATCTGCAGAGGAACCACATGTTCCTTGAGCGCACGGGCTTTATGCCTCCCACAAATATCTATTGTATCCTCCTTGCTATCATGACTCAAATACAAGTTCACGGAGGAAGAGACAAAAAGTTACTAAGTCCTTCAGAGGTGGTTACTCACTCCTCTGTGTTACATTTTAGATCATAGAATGGTAGGGGTTGGAAGGGCCCTCTGGAGATCACCCAGCCCAACCCCTCTGCTAAAGCAGGTGTGCCTAGAGCAGGTTGCACAGGAACGCGTCGGGGTGGGTTTTGAATATCTCCAGAGAAGGAGACTCCACAAC